>OZ019976.1:21504010-22104010 GCA_963970395.1 Ephialtes manifestator
AAAACGCGAAAAACAATTTTCCGTCGGTTCTCGGACTGGTCCCATAGTCTATTCGATGTATTTTGACGTGCTGAACAAGAATCTAACGCTATTTGGACGATAGGACAGACGGGAAAAGAGAAAAACGCAAAAAACCGTTCCTGAAAAACTCGTTTTTCGACGAATTTACATTTTAGGCCATATCTTTTCGAAAAATGATAATTCCTGCATGGGCCATGGCTCATTCGATGTATTTTTCACCGCTGATTAATAATATAACCGCAGATTTACGATAGCACCAACAGGAGCCGAGAAAAACGAAAAAGAAAAAAAGTGATCCTGAAATAACGTCCTTTTCGCTCTAGGATCAATATTTAGCGAGAAAAACGCGAAAAAAAATTTTCCGTCGGTTCTCGGACTGGTCCCATAGTCTATTCGATGTATTTTGACGTGCTGAACAAGAATCTAACGCTATTTGGACGATAGGACAGACGGGAAAAGAGAAAAACGCAAAAAACCGTTCCTGAAAAACTCGTTTTTCGACGAATTTACATTTTAGGCCATATCTTTTCGAAAAATGATAATTCCTGCATGGGCCATGGCTCATTCGATGTATTTTTCACCGCTGATTAATAATATAACCGCATATTTACGATAGCACCAACAGGAGCCGAGAAAAACGAAATAGAAAAAAAGTGATCCTGAAATAACGTCCTTTTCGCTCTAGGATCAATATTTAGCGAGAAAAACGCGAAAAAAAATTTTCCGTCGGTTCTCGGACTGGTCCCATAGTCTATTCGATGTATTTTGCCGTGCTAATCAAGAATCTAACGCTATTTGGACGATAGGACAGACGGGAAAAGAGAAAAACGCAAAAAACCGTTCCTGAAAAACTCGTTTTTCGACGAATTTACATTTTAGGCCATATCTTTTCGAAAAATGATAATTCCTGCATGGGCCATGGCTCATTCGATGTATTTTTCACCGCTGATTAATAATATAACCGCAGATTTACGATAGCACCAACAGGAGCCGAGAAAAACGAAAAAGAAAAAAAGTGATCCTGAAATAACGTCCTTTTCGCTCTAGGATCAATATTTAGCGAGAAAAACGCGAAAAACAATTTTCCGTCGGTTCTCGGACTGGTCCCATAGTCTATTCGATGTATTTTGACGTGCTGAACAAGAATCTAACGCTATTTGGACGATAGATAGATAGATAGATAGATATTGTTTATTAGCTTGAGCTATCTTGCGCTTCGCGCTACAATTTCTTAATTACAACTTATTCTAATTATTCTAACTTAAATGCTACGTATTTTAACCATTTATAGTTTTACATGTTATAGATTCAGAGAAATTTACAAATTTTGTTTATTTTTATGTCTTGATGTCAGTACAAAATCTGCTATATTTCGCTTTAGCTCTGGCATCGACTTTATTGTCTTTATAGACATTGGCACATTGTTATACAATTTAAATCCGTCATAGTAGAGATCTCTGTGTCCTACTGTCCTTTTCCTGAAGTCGACTCTTATTTGATCTGCCTGTCTCGTTTTCATCCCGCTCCGATCTCCTACTAATTTTATTGTCCTATTATTTTCGTCTTTTAGTTTGTCTGATTCGATAATCTTATGAATGAATAAAATCACATTATATTCCAGTCTTTCTTTAATATTCATAAAATGCAATGCCTCTAGCATGTCATTCACTCTAGTTTCTCTATTGCACTGTAAAATTACACGCATGGCCCTATTCTGTAATTTTTGTAGTATTTCCATATCTGACTTATTCATGTTTATCATTACCGTACTACAATATTCTAAGTGTGGTGCGACTATTGTTTTGTAAACCGTACATCTCGTTAAAAGTGACAAAAACTTTCCTAGTCTATTTAAAAAACTTAATTTTTTTCCTACTTTAGATACTATAAATTTTCTATACGGAGTAAGGCTGAGGTATTGGTCAATTATTATTCCTAGATATTTCATTTCTGTAACACGTTCGAGCACTTTACCATCTCTACTTAATACTCTAACATGATCACCTTTACTTTGGTTACGGTTCTTAATAACCATGCACTTTGTTTTTCTGGAATTCATTTTCAATTTATTTTTGCACAGCCAGATCTCTGTTTCGTTAAGTTTTCCATTCAATTTGCTATTTAATTCTTCAGAACTTGTCCCCACCGCATAAATTATCATGTCGTCTGCAAAAAGTACGATGCTACAGTCGTTTTTAAATAGTTTTTCTATATCATTAATATATAAAATAAACAACAACGGGCCTAAAACAGATCCTTGAGGGACACCGGGACAGACGGGAAAAGAGAAAAACGCAAAAAACCGTTCCTGAAAAACTCGTTTTTCGACGAATTTACATTTTAGGCCATATCTTTTCGAAAAATGATAATTCCTGCATGGGCCATGGCTCATTCGATGTATTTTTCACCGCTGATTAATAATATAACCGCATATTTACGATAGCACCAACAGGTGCCGAGAAAAACGAAAAAGAAAAAAAGTGATCCTGAAATAACGTCCTTTTCGCTCTAGGATCAATATTTAGCGAGAAAAACGCGAAAAACAATTTTCCGTCGGTTCTCGGACTGGTCCCATAGTCTATTCGATGTATTTTGCCGTGCTAATCAAGAATCTAACGCTATTTGGACGATAGGACAGACGGGAAAAGAGAAAAACGCAAAAAACCGTTCCTGAAAAACTCGTTTTTCGACGAATTTACATTTTAGGCCATATCTTTTCGAAAAATGATAATTCCTGCATGGGCCATGGCTCATTCGATGTATTTTTCACCGCTGATTAATAATATAACCGCAGATTTACGATAGCACCAACAGGAGCCGAGAAAAACGAAAAAGAAAAAAAAGTGATCCTGAAATAACGTCCTTTTCGCTCTAGGATCAATATTTAGCGAGAAAAACGCGAAAAACAATTTTCCGTCGGTTCTCGGACTGGTCCCATAGTCTATTCGATGTATTTTGCCGTGCTAATCAAGAATCTAACGCTATTTGGACGATAGGACAGACGGGAAAAGAGAAAAACGCAAAAAACCGTTCCTGAAAAACTCGTTTTTCGATGAATTTACATTTTACGCCATATCTTTTCGAAAAATGATAATTCCTGCATGGGCCATGGCTCATTCGATGTATTTTTCACCGCTGATTAATAATATAACCGCAGATTTACGATAGCACCAACAGGTGCCGAGAAAAACGAAAAAGAAAAAAAGTGATCCTGAAATAACGTCCTTTTCGCTCTAGGATCAATATTTAGCGAGAAAAACGCGAAAAACAATTTTCCGTCGGTTCTCGGACTGGTCCCATAGTCTATTCGATGTATTTTGACGTGCTGAACAAGAATCTAACGCTATTTGGACGATAGGACAGACGGGAAAAGAGAAAAACGCAAAAAACCGTTCCTGAAAAACTCGTTTTTCGACGAATTTACATTTTAGGCCATATCTTTTCGAAAAATGATAATTCCTGCATGGGCCATGGCTCATTCGATGTATTTTTCACCGCTGATTAATAATATAACCGCAGATTTACGATAGCACCAACAGGAGCCGAGAAAAACGAAAAAGAAAAAAAGTGATCCTGAAATAACGTCCTTTTCGCTCTAGGATCAATATTTAGCGAGAAAAACGCGAAAAAAAATTTTCCGTCGGTTCTCGGACTGGTCCCATAGTCTATTCGATGTATTTTGACGTGCTGAACAAGAATCTAACGCTATTTGGACGATAGGACAGACGGGAAAAGAGAAAAACGCAAAAAACCGTTCCTGAAAAACTCGTTTTTCGACGAATTTACATTTTAGGCCATATCTTTTCGAAAAATGATAATTCCTGCATGGGCCATGGCGCATTCGATGTATTTTTCACCGCTGATTAATAATATAACCGCAGATTTACGATAGCACCAACAGGTGCCGAGAAAAACGAAAAAGAAAAAAAGTGATCCTGAAATAACGTCCTTTTCGCTCTAGGATCAATATTTAGCGAGAAAAACGCGAAAAACAATTTTCCGTCGGTTCTCGGACTGGTCCCATAGTCTATTCGATGTATTTTGACGTGCTGAACAAGAATCTAACGCTATTTGGACGATAGGACAGACGGGAAAAGAGAAAAACGCAAAAAACCGTTCCTGAAAAACTCGTTTTTCGACGAATTTACATTTTACGCCATATCTTTTCGAAAAATGATAATTCCTGCATGGGCCATGGCGCATTCGATGTATTTTTCACCGCTGATTAATAATATAACCGCAGATTTACGATAGCACCAACAGGTGCCGAGAAAAACGAAAAAGAAAAAAAGTGATCCTGAAATAACGTCCTTTTCGCTCTAGGATCAATATTTAGCGAGAAAAACGAGAAAAACAATTTTCCGTCGGTTCTCGGACTGGTCCCATAGTCTATTCGATGTATTTTGACGTGCTGAACAAGAATCTAACGCTATTTGGACGATAGGACAGACGGGAAAAGAGAAAAACGCAAAAAACCGTTCCTGAAAAACTCGTTTTTCGACGAATTTACATTTTAGGCCATATCTTTTCGAAAAATGATAATTCCTGCATGGGCCATGGCTCATTCGATGTATTTTTCACCGCTGATTAATAATATAACCGCATATTTACGATAGCACCAACAGGTGCCGAGAAAAACGAAAAAGAAAAAAAGTGATCCTGAAATAACGTCCTTTTCGCTCTAGGATCAATATTTAGCGAGAAAAACGCGAAAAACAATTTTCCGTCGGTTCTCGGACTGGTCCCATAGTCTATTCGATGTATTTTGACGTGCTGAACAAGAATCTAACGCTATTTGGACGATAGGACATACGGGAAAAGAGAAAAACGCAAAAAACCGTTCCTGAAAAACTCGTTTTTCGACGAATTTACATTTTAGGCCATATCTTTTCGAAAAATGATAATTCCTGCATGGGCCATGGCTCATTCGATGTATTTTTCACCGCTGATTAATAATATAACCGCAGATTTACGATAGCACCAACAGGAGCCGAGAAAAACGAAAAAGAAAAAAAGTGATCCTGAAATAACGTCCTTTTCGCTCTAGGATCAATATTTAGCGAGAAAAACGCGAAAAAAAATTTTCCGTCGGTTCTCGGACTGGTCCCATAGTCTATTCGATGTATTTTGCCGTGCTAATCAAGAATCTAACGCTATTTGGACGATAGGACAGACGGGAAAAGAGAAAAACGCAAAAAACCGTTCCTGAAAAACTCGTTTTTCGACGAATTTACATTTTAGGCCATATCTTTTCGAAAAATGATAATTCCTGCATGGGCCATGGCTCATTCGATGTATTTTTCACCGCTGATTAATAATATAACCGCAGATTTACGATAGCACCAACAGGAGCCGAGAAAACCGAAAAAGAAAAAAAGTGATCCTGAAATAACGTCCTTTTCGCTCTAGGATCAATATTTAGCGAGAAAAACGCGAAAAACAATTTTCCGTCGGTTCTCGGACTGGTCCCATAGTCTATTCGATGTATTTTGACGTGCTGAACAAGAATCTAACGCTATTTGGACGATAGGACAGACGGGAAAAGAGAAAAACGCAAAAAACCGTTCCTGAAAAACTCGTTTTTCGACGAATTTACATTTTACGCCATATCTTTTCGAAAAATGATAATTCCTGCATGGGCCATGGCTCATTCGATGTATTTTTCACCGCTGATTAATAATATAACCGCAGATTTACGATAGCACCAACAGGAGCCGAGAAAAACGAAAAAGAAAAACAGTGATCCTGAAATAACGTCCTTTTCGCTCTAGGATCAATATTTAGCGAGAAAAACGCGAAAAACAATTTTCCGTCGGTTCTCGGACTGGTCCCATAGTCTATTCGATGTATTTTGACGTGCTGAACAAGAATCTAACGCTATTTGGACGATAGGACAGACGGGAAAAGAGAAAAACGCAAAAAACCGTTCCTGAAAAACTCGTTTTTCGACGAATTTACATTTTAGGCCATATCTTTTCGAAAAATGATAATTCCTGCATGGGCCATGGCTCATTCGATGTATTTTTCACCGCTGATTAATAATATAACCGCAGATTTACGATAGCACCAACAGGAGCCGAGAAAAACGAAAAAGAAAAAAAGTGATCCTGAAATAACGTCCTTTTCGCTCTAGGATCAATATTTAGCGAGAAAAACGCGAAAAACAATTTTCCGTCGGTTCTCGGACTGGTCCCATAGTCTATTCGATGTATTTTGACGTGCTGAACAAGAATCTAACGCTATTTGGACGATAGGACAGACGGGAAAAGAGAAAAACGCAAAAAACCGTTCCTGAAAAACTCGTTTTTCGACGAATTTACATTTTACGCCATATCTTTTCGAAAAATGATAATTCCTGCATGGGCCATGGCGCATTCGATGTATTTTTCACCGCTGATTAATAATATAACCGCAGATTTACGATAGCACCAACAGGTGCCGAGAAAAACGAAAAAGAAAAAAAGTGATCCTGAAATAACGTCCTTTTCGCTCTAGGATCAATATTTAGCGAGAAAAACGCGAAAAACAATTTTCCGTCGGTTCTCGGACTGGTCCCATAGTCTATTCGATGTATTTTGACGTGCTAATCAAGAATCTAACGCTATTTGGACGATAGGACAGACGGGAAAAGAGAAAAACGCAAAAAACCGTTCCTGAAAAACTCGTTTTTCGACGAATTTACATTTTACGCCATATCTTTTCGAAAAATGATAATTCCTGCATGGGCCATGGCGCATTCGATGTATTTTTCACCGCTGATTAATAATATAACCGCAGATTTACGATAGCACCAACAGGTGCCGAGAAAAACGAAAAAGAAAAAAAGTGATCCTGAAATAACGTCCTTTTCGCTCTAGGATCAATATTTAGCGAGAAAAACGCGAAAAACAATTTTCCGTCGGTTCTCGGACTGGTCCCATAGTCTATTCGATGTATTTTGACGTGCTAATCAAGAATCTAACGCTATTTGGACGATAGGACAGACGGGAAAAGAGAAAAACGCAAAAAACCGTTCCTGAAAAACTCGTTTTTCGACGAATTTACATTTTAGGCCATATCTTTTCGAAAAATGATAATTCCTGCATGGGCCATGGCTCATTCGATGTATTTTTCACCGCTGATTAATAATATAACCGCATATTTACGATAGCACCAACAGGTGCCGAGAAAAACGAAAAAGAAAAAAAGTGATCCTGAAATAACGTCCTTTTCGCTCTAGGATCAATATTTAGCGAGAAAAACGCGAAAAAAAAATTTCCGTCGGTTCTCGGACTGGTCCCATAGTCTATTCGATGTATTTTGACGTGCTAATCAAGAATCTAACGCTATTTGGACGATAGGACAGACGGGAAAAGAGAAAAACGCAAAAAACCGTTCCTGAAAAACTCGTTTTTCGACGAATTTACATTTTAGGCCGTATCTTTTCGAAAAATGATAATTCCTGCATGGGCCATGGCTCATTCGATGTATTTTTCACCGCTGATTAATAATATAACCGCAGATTTACGATAGCACCAACAGGAGCCGAGAAAAACGAAAAAGAAAAAAAGTGATCCTGAAATAACGTCCTTTTCGCTCTAGGATCAATATTTAGCGAGAAAAACGCGAAAAACAATTTTCCGTCGGTTCTCGGACTGGTCCCATAGTCTATTCGATGTATTTTGACGTGCTGAACAAGAATCTAACGCTATTTGGACGATAGGACAGACGGGAAAAGAGAAAAACGCAAAAAACCGTTCCTGAAAAACTCGTTTTTCGACGAATTTACATTTTAGGCCATATCTTTTCGAAAAATGATAATTCCTGCATGGGCCATGGCTCATTCGATGTATTTTTCACCGCTGATTAATAATATAACCGCAGATTTACGATAGCACCAACAGGAGCCGAGAAAAACGAAAAAGAAAAAAAGTGATCCTGAAATAACGTCCTTTTCGCTCTAGGATCAATATTTAGCGAGAAAAACGCGAAAAACAATTTTCCGTCGGTTCTCGGACTGGTCCCATAGTCTATTCGATGTATTTTGCCGTGCTAATCAAGAATCTAACGCTATTTGGACGATAGGACAGACGGGAAAAGAGAAAAACGCAAAAAACCGTTCCTGAAAAACTCGTTTTTCGACGAATTTACATTTTAGGCCATATCTTTTCGAAAAATGATAATTCCTGCATGGGCCATGGCTCATTCGATGTATTTTTCACCGCTGATTAATAATATAACCGCAGATTTACGATAGCACCAACAGGAGCCGAGAAAAACGAAAAAGAAAAACAGTGATCCTGAAATAACGTCCTTTTCGCTCTAGGATCAATATTTAGCGAGAAAAACGCGAAAAACAATTTTCCGTCGGTTCTCGGACTGGTCCCATAGTCTATTCGATGTATTTTGACGTGCTGAACAAGAATCTAACGCTATTTGGACGATAGGACAGACGGGAAAAGAGAAAAACGCAAAAAACCGTTCCTGAAAAACTCGTTTTTCGACGAATTTACATTTTACGCCATATCTTTTCGAAAAATGATAATTCCTGCATGGGCCATGGCTCATTCGATGTATTTTTCACCGCTGATTAATAATATAACCGCAGATTTACGATAGCACCAACAGGAGCCGAGAAAAACGAAAAAGAAAAACAGTGATCCTGAAATAACGTCCTTTTCGCTCTAGGATCAATATTTAGCGAGAAAAACGCGAAAAACAATTTTCCGTCGGTTCTCGGACTGGTCCCATAGTCTATTCGATGTATTTTGACGTGCTGAACAAGAATCTAACGCTATTTGGACGATAGGACAGACGGGAAAAGAGAAAAACGCAAAAAACCGTTCCTGAAAAACTCGTTTTTCGACGAATTTACATTTTAGGCCATATCTTTTCGAAAAATGATAATTCCTGCATGGGCCATGGCTCATTCGATGTATTTTTCACCGCTGATTAATAATATAACCGCAGATTTACGATAGCACCAACAGGAGCCGAGAAAAACGAAAAAGAAAAAAAGTGATCCTGAAATAACGTCCTTTTCGCTCTAGGATCAATATTTAGCGAGAAAAACGCGAAAAACAATTTTCCGTCGGTTCTCGGACTGGTCCCATAGTCTATTCGATGTATTTTGACGTGCTGAACAAGAATCTAACGCTATTTGGACGATAGGACAGACGGGAAAAGAGAAAAACGCAAAAAACCGTTCCTGAAAAACTCGTTTTTCGACGAATTTACATTTTACGCCATATCTTTTCGAAAAATGATAATTCCTGCATGGGCCATGGCGCATTCGATGTATTTTTCACCGCTGATTAATAATATAACCGCAGATTTACGATAGCACCAACAGGTGCCGAGAAAAACGAAAAAGAAAAAAAGTGATCCTGAAATAACGTCCTTTTCGCTCTAGGATCAATATTTAGCGAGAAAAACGCGAAAAACAATTTTCCGTCGGTTCTCGGACTGGTCCCATAGTCTATTCGATGTATTTTGACGTGCTAATCAAGAATCTAACGCTATTTGGACGATAGGACAGACGGGAAAAGAGAAAAACGCAAAAAACCGTTCCTGAAAAACTCGTTTTTCGACGAATTTACATTTTACGCCATATCTTTTCGAAAAATGATAATTCCTGCATGGGCCATGGCGCATTCGATGTATTTTTCACCGCTGATTAATAATATAACCGCAGATTTACGATAGCACCAACAGGTGCCGAGAAAAACGAAAAAGAAAAAAAGTGATCCTGAAATAACGTCCTTTTCGCTCTAGGATCAATATTTAGCGAGAAAAACGCGAAAAACAATTTTCCGTCGGTTCTCGGACTGGTCCCATAGTCTATTCGATGTATTTTGACGTGCTAATCAAGAATCTAACGCTATTTGGACGATAGGACAGACGGGAAAAGAGAAAAACGCAAAAAACCGTTCCTGAAAAACTCGTTTTTCGACGAATTTACATTTTAGGCCATATCTTTTCGAAAAATGATAATTCCTGCATGGGCCATGGCTCATTCGATGTATTTTTCACCGCTGATTAATAATATAACCGCATATTTACGATAGCACCAACAGGTGCCGAGAAAAACGAAAAAGAAAAAAAGTGATCCTGAAATAACGTCCTTTTCGCTCTAGGATCAATATTTAGCGAGAAAAACGCGAAAAAAAAATTTCCGTCGGTTCTCGGACTGGTCCCATAGTCTATTCGATGTATTTTGACGTGCTAATCAAGAATCTAACGCTATTTGGACGATAGGACAGACGGGAAAAGAGAAAAACGCAAAAAACCGTTCCTGAAAAACTCGTTTTTCGACGAATTTACATTTTAGGCCGTATCTTTTCGAAAAATGATAATTCCTGCATGGGCCATGGCTCATTCGATGTATTTTTCACCGCTGATTAATAATATAACCGCAGATTTACGATAGCACCAACAGGAGCCGAGAAAAACGAAAAAGAAAAAAAGTGATCCTGAAATAACGTCCTTTTCGCTCTAGGATCAATATTTAGCGAGAAAAACGCGAAAAACAATTTTCCGTCGGTTCTCGGACTGGTCCCATAGTCTATTCGATGTATTTTGACGTGCTGAACAAGAATCTAACGCTATTTGGACGATAGGACAGACGGGAAAAGAGAAAAACGCAAAAAACCGTTCCTGAAAAACTCGTTTTTCGACGAATTTACATTTTAGGCCATATCTTTTCGAAAAATGATAATTCCTGCATGGGCCATGGCTCATTCGATGTATTTTTCACCGCTGATTAATAATATAACCGCAGATTTACGATAGCACCAACAGGAGCCGAGAAAAACGAAAAAGAAAAAAAGTGATCCTGAAATAACGTCCTTTTCGCTCTAGGATCAATATTTAGCGAGAAAAACGCGAAAAACAATTTTCCGTCGGTTCTCGGACTGGTCCCATAGTCTATTCGATGTATTTTGCCGTGCTAATCAAGAATCTAACGCTATTTGGACGATAGGACAGACGGGAAAAGAGAAAAACGCAAAAAACCGTTCCTGAAAAACTCGTTTTTCGACGAATTTACATTTTAGGCCATATCTTTTCGAAAAATGATAATTCCTGCATGGGCCATGGCTCATTCGATGTATTTTTCACCGCTGATTAATAATATAACCGCAGATTTACGATAGCACCAACAGGAGCCGAGAAAAACGAAAAAGAAAAACAGTGATCCTGAAATAACGTCCTTTTCGCTCTAGGATCAATATTTAGCGAGAAAAACGCGAAAAACAATTTTCCGTCGGTTCTCGGACTGGTCCCATAGTCTATTCGATGTATTTTGACGTGCTGAACAAGAATCTAACGCTATTTGGACGATAGGACAGACGGGAAAAGAGAAAAACGCAAAAAACCGTTCCTGAAAAACTCGTTTTTCGACGAATTTACATTTTAGGCCATATCTTTTCGAAAAATGATAATTCCTGCATGGGCCATGGCTCATTCGATGTATTTTTCACCGCTGATTAATAATATAACCGCAGATTTACGATAGCACCAACAGGTGCCGAGAAAAACGAAAAAGAAAAAAAGTGATCCTGAAATAACGTCCTTTTCGCTCTAGGATCAATATTTAGCGAGAAAAACGCGAAAAACAATTTTCCGTCGGTTCTCGGACTGGTCCCATAGTCTATTCGATGTATTTTGACGTGCTAATCAAGAATCTAACGCTATTTGGACGATAGGACAGACGGGAAAAGAGAAAAACGCAAAAAACCGTTCCTGAAAAACTCGTTTTTCGACGAATTTACATTTTACGCCATATCTTTTCGAAAAATGATAATTCCTGCATGGGCCATGGCGCATTCGATGTATTTTTCACCGCTGATTAATAATATAACCGCAGATTTACGATAGCACCAACAGGTGCCGAGAAAAACGAAAAAGAAAAAAAGTGATCCTGAAATAACGTCCTTTTCGCTCTAGGATCAATATTTAGCGAGAAAAACGCGAAAAACAATTTTCCGTCGGTTCTCGGACTGGTCCCATAGTCTATTCGATGTATTTTGACGTGCTGAACAAGAATCTAACGCTATTTGGACGATAGGACAGACGGGAAAAGAGAAAAACGCAAAAAACCGTTCCTGAAAAACTCGTTTTTCGACGAATTTACATTTTAGGCCATATCTTTTCGAAAAATGATAATTCCTGCATGGGCCATGGCTCATTCGATGTATTTTTCACCGCTGATTAATAATATAACCGCATATTTACGATAGCACCAACAGGTGCCGAGAAAAACGAAAAAGAAAAAAAGTGATCCTGAAATAACGTCCTTTTCGCTCTAGGATCAATATTTAGCGAGAAAAACGCGAAAAACAATTTTCCGTCGGTTCTCGGACTGGTCCCATAGTCTATTCGATGTATTTTGACGTGCTAATCAAGAATCTAACGCTATTTGGACGATAGGACAGACGGGAAAAGAGAAAAACGCAAAAAACCGTTCCTGAAAAACTCGTTTTTCGACGAATTTACATTTTACGCCATATCTTTTCGAAAAATGATAATTCCTGCATGGGCCATGGCGCATTCGATGTATTTTTCACCGCTGATTAATAATATAACCGCAGATTTACGATAGCACCAACAGGTGCCGAGAAAAACGAAAAAGAAAAAAAGTGATCCTGAAATAACGTCCTTTTCGCTCTAGGATCAATATTTAGCGAGAAAAACGCGAAAAACAATTTTCCGTCGGTTCTCGGACTGGTCCCATAGTCTATTCGATGTATTTTGACGTGCTAATCAAGAATCTAACGCTATTTGGACGATAGGACAGACGGGAAAAGAGAAAAACGCAAAAAACCGTTCCTGAAAAACTCGTTTTTCGACGAATTTACATTTTAGGCCATATCTTTTCGAAAAATGATAATTCCTGCATGGGCCATGGCTCATTCGATGTATTTTTCACCGCTGATTAATAATATAACCGCATATTTACGATAGCACCAACAGGTGCCGAGAAAAACGAAAAAGAAAAAAAGTGATCCTGAAATAACGTCCTTTTCGCTCTAGGATCAATATTTAGCGAGAAAAACGCGAAAAACAATTTTCCGTCGGTTCTCGGACTGGTCCCATAGTCTATTCGATGTATTTTGACGTGCTGAACAAGAATCTAACGCTATTTGGACGATAGGACAGACGGGAAAAGAGAAAAACGCAAAAAACCGTTCCTGAAAAACTCGTTTTTCGACGAATTTACATTTTAGGCCATATCTTTTCGAAAAATGATAATTCCTGCATGGGCCATGGCTCATTCGATGTATTTTTCACCGCTGATTAATAATATAACCGCATATTTACGATAGCACCAACAGGAGCCGAGAAAAACGAAAAAGAAAAAAAGTGATCCTGAAATAACGTCCTTTTCGCTCTAGGATCAATATTTAGCGAGAAAAACGCGAAAAAAAATTTTCCGTCGGTTCTCGGACTGGTCCCATAGTCTATTCGATGTATTTTGACGTGCTAATCAAGAATCTAACGCTATTTGGACGATAGGACAGACGGGAAAAGAGAAAAACGCAAAAAACCGTTCCTGAAAAACTCGTTTTTCGACGAATTTACATTTTAGGCCGTATCTTTTCGAAAAATGATAATTCCTGCATGGGCCATGGCTCATTCGATGTATTTTTCACCGCTGATTAATAATATAACCGCAGATTTACGATAGCACCAACAGGAGCCGAGAAAAACGAAAAAGAAAAAAAGTGATCCTGAAATAACGTCCTTTTCGCTCTAGGATCAATATTTAGCGAGAAAAACGCGAAAAACAATTTTCCGTCGGTTCTCGGACTGGTCCCATAGTCTATTCGATGTATTTTGCCGTGCTAATCAAGAATCTAACGCTATTTGGACGATAGGACAGACGGGAAAAGAGAAAAACGCAAAAAACCGCTCCTGAAAAACTCGTTTTTCGACGAATTTACATTTTAGGCCATATCTTTTCGAAAAATGATAATTCCTGCATGGGCCATGGCTCATTCGATGTATTTTTCACCGCTGATTAATAATATAACCGCAGATTTACGATAGCACCAACAGGAGCCGAGAAAAACGAAAAAGAAAAAAAGTGATCCTGAAATAACGTCCTTTTCGCTCTAGGATCAATATTTAGCGAGAAAAACGCGAAAAACAATTTTCCGTCGGTTCTCGGACTGGTCCCATAGTCTATTCGATGTATTTTGACGTGCTGAACAAGAATCTAACGCTATTTGGACGATAGGACAGACGGGAAAAGAGAAAAACGCAAAAAACCGTTCCTGAAAAACTCGTTTTTCGACGAATTTACATTTTAGGCCATATCTTTTCGAAAAATGATAATTCCTGCATGGGCCATGGCTCATTCGATGTATTTTTCACCGCTGATTAATAATATAACCGCATATTTACGATAGCACCAACAGGTGCCGAGAAAAACGAAAAAGAAAAAAAGTGATCCTGAAATAACGTCCTTTTCGCTCTAGGATCAATATTTAGCGAGAAAAACGCGAAAAACAATTTTCCGTCGGTTCTCGGACTGGTCCCATAGTCTATTCGATGTATTTTGACGTGCTGAACAAGAATCTAACGCTATTTGGACGATAGGACAGACGGGAAAAGAGAAAAACGCAAAAAACCGTTCCTGAAAAACTCGTTTTTCGACGAATTTACATTTTAGGCCATATCTTTTCGAAAAATGATAATTCCTGCATGGGCCATGGCTCATTCGATGTATTTTTCACCGCTGATTAATAATATAACCGCAGATTTACGATAGCACCAACAGGAGCCGAGAAAAACGAAAAAGAAAAAAAGTGATCCTGAAATAACGTCCTTTTCGCTCTAGGATCAATATTTAGCGAGAAAAACGCGAAAAAAAATTTTCCGTCGGTTCTCGGACTGGTCCCATAGTCTATTCGATGTATTTTGCCGTGCTAATCAAGAATCTAACGCTATTTGGACGATAGGACAGACGGGAAAAGAGAAAAACGCAAAAAACCGTTCCTGAAAAACTCGTTTTTCGACGAATTTACATTTTACGCCATATCTTTTCGAAAAATGATAATTCCTGCATGGGCCATGGCGCATTCGATGTATTTTTCACCGCTGATTAATAATATAACCGCAGATTTACGATAGCACCAACAGGTGCCGAGAAAAACGAAAAAGAAAAAAAGTGATCCTGAAATAACGTCCTTTTCGCTCTAGGATCAATATTTAGCGAGAAAAACGCGAAAAACAATTTTCCGTCGGTTCTCGGACTGGTCCCATAGTCTATTCGATGTATTTTGACGTGCTAATCAAGAATCTAACGCTATTTGGACGATAGGACAGACGGGAAAAGAGAAAAACGCAAAAAACCGTTCCTGAAAAACTCGTTTTTCGACGAATTTACATTTTACGCCATATCTTTTCGAAAAATGATAATTCCTGCATGGGCCATGGCTCATTCGATGTATTTTTCACCGCTGATTAATAATATAACCGCAGATTTACGATAGCACCAACAGGAGCCGAGAAAAACGAAAAAGAAAAAAAGTGATCCTGAAATAACGTCCTTTTCGCTCTAGGATCAATATTTAGCGAGAAAAACGCGAAAAACAATTTTCCGTCGGTTCTCGGACTGGTCCCATAGTCTATTCGATGTATTTTGACGTGCTGAACAAGAATCTAACGCTATTTGGACGATAGGACAGACGGGAAAAGAGAAAAACGCAAAAAACCGTTCCTGAAAAACTCGTTTTTCGACGAATTTACATTTTACGCCATATCTTTTCGAAAAATGATAATTCCTGCATGGGCCATGGCTCATTCGATGTATTTTTCACCGCTGATTAATAATATAACCGCAGATTTACGATAGCACCAACAGGAGCCGAGAAAAACGAAAAAGAAAAAAAGTGATCCTGAAATAACGTCCTTTTCGCTCTAGGATCAATATTTAGCGAGAAAAACGCGAAAAACAATTTTCCGTCGGTTCTCGGACTGGTCCCATAGTCTATTCGATGTATTTTGACGTGCTAATCAAGAATCTAACGCTATTTGGACGATAGGACAGACGGGAAAAGAGAAAAACGCAAAAAACCGTTCCTGAAAAACTCGTTTTTCGACGAATTTACATTTTACGCCATATCTTTTCGAAAAATGATAATTCCTGCATGGGCCATGGCGCATTCGATGTATTTTTCACCGCTGATTAATAATATAACCGCAGATTTACGATAGCACCAACAGGTGCCGAGAAAAACGAAAAAGAAAAAAAGTGATCCTGAAATAACGTCCTTTTCGCTCTAGGATCAATATTTAGCGAGAAAAACGCGAAAAACAATTTTCCGTCGGTTCTCGGACTGGTCCCATAGTCTATTCGATGTATTTTGACGTGCTAATCAAGAATCTAACGCTATTTGGACGATAGGACAGACGGGAAAAGAGAAAAACGCAAAAAACCGTTCCTGAAAAACTCGTTTTTCGACGAATTTACATTTTAGGCCATATCTTTTCGAAAAATGATAATTCCTGCATGGGCCATGGCTCATTCGATGTATTTTTCACCGCTGATTAATAATATAACCGCATATTTACGATAGCACCAACAGGTGCCGAGAAAAACGAAAAAGAAAAAAAGTGATCCTGAAATAACGTCCTTTTCGCTCTAGGATCAATATTTAGCGAGAAAAACGCGAAAAACAATTTTCCGTCGGTTCTCGGACTGGTCCCATAGTCTATTCGATGTATTTTGACGTGCTGAACAAGAATCTAACGCTATTTGGACGATAGGACAGACGGGAAAAGAGAAAAACGCAAAAAACCGTTCCTGAAAAACTCGTTTTTCGACGAATTTACATTTTAGGCCATATCTTTTCGAAAAATGATAATTCCTGCATGGGCCATGGCGCATTCGATGTATTTTTCACCGCTGATTAATAATATAACCGCAGATTTACGATAGCACCAACAGGTGCCGAGAAAAACGAAAAAGAAAAAAAGTGATCCTGAAATAACGTCCTTTTCGCTCTAGGATCAATATTTAGCGAGAAAAACGCGAAAAACAATTTTCCGTCGGTTCTCGGACTGGTCCCATAGTCTATTCGATGTATTTTGACGTGCTAATCAAGAATCTAACGCTATTTGGACGATAGGACAGACGGGAAAAGAGAAAAACGCAAAAAACCGTTCCTGAAAAACTCGTTTTTCGACGAATTTACATTTTAGGCCATATCTTTTCGAAAAATGATAATTCCTGCATGGGCCATGGCTCATTCGATGTATTTTTCACCGCTGATTAATAATATAACCGCATATTTACGATAGCACCAACAGGTGCCGAGAAAAACGAAAAAGAAAAAAAGTGATCCTGAAATAACGTCCTTTTCGCTCTAGGATCAATATTTAGCGAGAAAAACGCGAAAAACAATTTTCCGTCGGTTCTCGGACTGGTCCCATAGTCTATTCGATGTATTTTGACGTGCTGAACAAGAATCTAACGCTATTTGGACGATAGGACAGACGGGAAAAGAGAAAAACGCAAAAAACCGTTCCTGAAAAACTCGTTTTTCGACGAATTTACATTTTAGGCCATATCTTTTCGAAAAATGATAATTCCTGCATGGGCCATGGCTCATTCGATGTATTTTTCACCGCTGATTAATAATATAACCGCATATTTACGATAGCACCAACAGGAGCCGAGAAAAACGAAAAAGAAAAAAAGTGATCCTGAAATAACGTCCTTTTCGCTCTAGGATCAATATTTAGCGAGAAAAACGCGAAAAAAAATTTTCCGTCGGTTCTCGGACTGGTCCCATAGTCTATTCGATGTATTTTGACGTGCTAATCAAGAATCTAACGCTATTTGGACGATAGGACAGACGGGAAAAGAGAAAAACGCAAAAAACCGTTCCTGAAAAACTCGTTTTTCGACGAATTTACATTTTAGGCCGTATCTTTTCGAAAAATGATAATTCCTGCATGGGCCATGGCTCATTCGATGTATTTTTCACCGCTGATTAATAATATAACCGCAGATTTACGATAGCACCAACAGGAGCCGAGAAAAACGAAAAAGAAAAAAAGTGATCCTGAAATAACGTCCTTTTCGCTCTAGGATCAATATTTAGCGAGAAAAACGCGAAAAACAATTTTCCGTCGGTTCTCGGACTGGTCCCATAGTCTATTCGATGTATTTTGACGTGCTGAACAAGAATCTAACGCTATTTGGACGATAGGACAGACGGGAAAAGAGAAAAACGCAAAAAACCGTTCCTGAAAAACTCGTTTTTCGACGAATTTACATTTTAGGCCATATCTTTTCGAAAAATGATAATTCCTGCATGGGCCATGGCTCATTCGATGTATTTTTCACCGCTGATTAATAATATAACCGCATATTTACGATAGCACCAACAGGTGCCGAGAAAAACGAAAAAGAAAAAAAGTGATCCTGAAATAACGTCCTTTTCGCTCTAGGATCAATATTTAGCGAGAAAAACGCGAAAAAAAATTTTCCGTCGGTTCTCGGACTGGTCCCATAGTCTATTCGATGTATTTTGCCGTGCTAATCAAGAATCTAACGCTATTTGGACGATAGGACAGACGGGAAAAGAGAAAAACGCAAAAAACCGTTCCTGAAAAACTCGTTTTTCGACGAATTTACATTTTACGCCATATCTTTTCGAAAAATGATAATTCCTGCATGGGCCATGGCGCATTCGATGTATTTTTCACCGCTGATTAATAATATAACCGCAGATTTACGATAGCACCAACAGGTGCCGAGAAAAACGAAAAAGAAAAAAAGTGATCCTGAAATAACGTCCTTTTCGCTCTAGGATCAATATTTAGCGAGAAAAACGCGAAAAACAATTTTCCGTCGGTTCTCGGACTGGTCCCATAGTCTATTCGATGTATTTTGACGTGCTAATCAAGAATCTAACGCTATTTGGACGATAGGACAGACGGGAAAAGAGAAAAACGCAAAAAACCGTTCCTGAAAAACTCGTTTTTCGACGAATTTACATTTTAGGCCATATCTTTTCGAAAAATGATAATTCCTGCATGGGCCATGGCTCATTCGATGTATTTTTCACCGCTGATTAATAATATAACCGCATATTTACGATAGCACCAACAGGTGCCGAGAAAAACGAAAAAGAAAAAAAGTGATCCTGAAATAACGTCCTTTTCGCTCTAGGATCAATATTTAGCGAGAAAAACGCGAAAAACAATTTTCCGTCGGTTCTCGGACTGGTCCCATAGTCTATTCGATGTATTTTGACGTGCTGAACAAGAATCTAACGCTATTTGGACGATAGGACAGACGGGAAAAGAGAAAAACGCAAAAAACCGTTCCTGAAAAACTCGTTTTTCGACGAATTTACATTTTAGGCCATATCTTTTCGAAAAATGATAATTCCTGCATGGGCCATGGCTCATTCGATGTATTTTTCACCGCTGATTAATAATATAACCGCATATTTACGATAGCACCAACAGGAGCCGAGAAAAACGAAAAAGAAAAAAAGTGATCCTGAAATAACGTCCTTTTCGCTCTAGGATCAATATTTAGCGAGAAAAACGCGAAAAAAAATTTTCCGTCGGTTCTCGGACTGGTCCCATAGTCTATTCGATGTATTTTGACGTGCTGAACAAGAATCTAACGCTATTTGGACGATAGGACAGACGGGAAAAGAGAAAAACGCAAAAAACCGTTCCTGAAAAACTCGTTTTTCGACGAATTTACATTTTACGCCATATCTTTTCGAAAAATGATAATTCCTGCATGGGCCATGGCGCATTCGATGTATTTTTCACCGCTGATTAATAATATAACCGCAGATTTACGATAGCACCAACAGGTGCCGAGAAAAACGAAAAAGAAAAAAAGTGATCCTGAAATAACGTCCTTTTTGCTCTAGGATCAATATTTAGCGAGAAAAACGCGAAAAACAATTTTCCGTCGGTTCTCGGACTGGTCCCATAGTCTATTCGATGTATTTTGACGTGCTAATCAAGAATCTAACGCTATTTGGACGATAGGACAGACGGGAAAAGAGAAAAACGCAAAAAACCGTTCCTGAAAAACTCGTTTTTCGACGAATTTACATTTTACGCCATATCTTTTCGAAAAATGATAATTCCTGCATGGGCCATGGCGCATTCGATGTATTTTTCACCGCTGATTAATAATATAACCGCAGATTTACGATAGCACCAACAGGTGCCGAGAAAAACGAAAAAGAAAAAAAGTGATCCTGAAATAACGTCCTTTTCGCTCTAGGATCAATATTTAGCGAGAAAAACGCGAAAAACAATTTTCCGTCGGTTCTCGGACTGGTCCCATAGTCTATTCGATGTATTTTGACGTGCTAATCAAGAATCTAACGCTATTTGGACGATAGGACAGACGGGAAAAGAGAAAAACGCAAAAAACCGTTCCTGAAAAACTCGTTTTTCGACGAATTTACATTTTAGGCCATATCTTTTCGAAAAATGATAATTCCTGCATGGGCCATGGCTCATTCGATGTATTTTTCACCGCTGATTAATAATATAACCGCATATTTACGATAGCACCAACAGGTGCCGAGAAAAACGAAAAAGAAAAAAAGTGATCCTGAAATAACGTCCTTTTCGCTCTAGGATCAATATTTAGCGAGAAAAACGCGAAAAACAATTTTCCGTCGGTTCTCGGACTGGTCCCATAGTCTATTCGATGTATTTTGACGTGCTGAACAAGAATCTAACGCTATTTGGACGATAGGACAGACGGGAAAAGAGAAAAACGCAAAAAACCGTTCCTGAAAAACTCGTTTTTCGACGAATTTACATTTTAGGCCATATCTTTTCGAAAAATGATAATTCCTGCATGGGCCATGGCTCATTCGATGTATTTTTCACCGCTGATTAATAATATAACCGCAGATTTACGATAGCACCAACAGGAGCCGAGAAAAACGAAAAAGAAAAAAAGTGATCCTGAAATAACGTCCTTTTCGCTCTAGGATCAATATTTAGCGAGAAAAACGCGAAAAACAATTTTCCGTCGGTTCTCGGACTGGTCCCATAGTCTATTCGATGTATTTTGCCGTGCTAATCAAGAATCTAACGCTATTTGGACGATAGGACAGACGGGAAAAGAGAAAAACGCAAAAAACCGTTCCTGAAAAACTCGTTTTTCGACGAATTTACATTTTACGCCATATCTTTTCGAAAAATGATAATTCCTGCATGGGCCATGGCGCATTCGATGTATTTTTCACCGCTGATTAATAATATAACCGCAGATTTACGATAGCACCAACAGGTGCCGAGAAAAACGAAAAAGAAAAAAAGTGATCCTGAAATAACGTCCTTTTCGCTCTAGGATCAATATTTAGCGAGAAAAACGCGAAAAACAATTTTCCGTCGGTTCTCGGACTGGTCCCATAGTCTATTCGATGTATTTTGACGTGCTAATCAAGAATCTAACGCTATTTGGACGATAGGACAGACGGGAAAAGAGAAAAACGCAAAAAACCGTTCCTGAAAAACTCGTTTTTCGACGAATTTACATTTTAGGCCATATCTTTTCGAAAAATGATAATTCCTGCATGGGCCATGGCTCATTCGATGTATTTTTCACCGCTGATTAATAATATAACCGCATATTTACGATAGCACCAACAGGTGCCGAGAAAAACGAAAAAGAAAAAAAGTGATCCTGAAATAACGTCCTTTTCGCTCTAGGATCAATATTTAGCGAGAAAAACGCGAAAAACAATTTTCCGTCGGTTCTCGGACTGGTCCCATAGTCTATTCGATGTATTTTGACGTGCTGAACAAGAATCTAACGCTATTTGGACGATAGGACAGACGGGAAAAGAGAAAAACGCAAAAAACCGTTCCTGAAAAACTCGTTTTTCGACGAATTTACATTTTAGGCCATATCTTTTCGAAAAATGATAATTCCTGCATGGGCCATGGCTCATTCGATGTATTTTTCACCGCTGATTAATAATATAACCGCATATTTACGATAGCACCAACAGGAGCCGAGAAAAACGAAAAAGAAAAAAAGTGATCCTGAAATAACGTCCTTTTCGCTCTAGATGATAGATAGATAGATAAGATAGATAATGAGTTTTATTTAGCATTTTGCTATTTCGCGCTACGCGCTACATGGTTTATAATTTACTTAAACAATAAACTTATATTTAACTTAACTTTTAATTTTCGACGTATCCCAGTTTTCTACCGCTCCTAATAATTTGTAGTTCGGTTTCGTTTTACATATTCCCCGAGCTTCCTTTTTAGTTCTTTTATATTTCTCGCATTTTTTATTTCTGGGGTTGCGCCATTATACATTTTGAGTCCTTCGTACATAAAATCCTTTTGTCCTACCGCTCTTTTCCGAAATTTAATTTTTAAATCATTCGCCTGTCTAGTTCTCATCCCTTCTCTGTTTCCCACCACTTCATACATTCGTTCATTCATTTCTTTTTCTCTATCTTCTAGTATCACTTTGTGTATATACACGATGACATTGTATTCGATACGTTCCTTTACACTTAGGAAGCCTAATGCGTCTAACATATCTTTTACTCTTGTCTCCCTTCGACATTGTAAAATAACTCTCATCGCCCTGTTTTGTAGTTTCTGCAGTGTTTCGAGATCCGTTTTATTCATACTTAGCATGACTATGCTGCAGTATTCGAGGTGAGGAGATATAATTGTTTTGTACACTATACTGCGTGTCATTGGTGACAGAAATTTACCTATTCTATTGAGGAAACTTATTTTTTTGCCGACCTTTTTTACTATGAAATCTTTGTGCGCCTTTAAGTTCAATTTAGAGTCAATTTCTACTCCCAGATATCGTATATGATCTACCTTCTCTATTTTTTCACCTAGCTTAGTTTTTATTTGTACATGTTCTCCCTTAGTTTGTCTTGGTCCTGTTATTACCATGAACTTAGTTTTCTTTGCATTCATCTTCAGGCTGTTCATACTGAACCAATCTTCGGTTTTTGCCAATTGTTCATTTAGCTTAGTTTGTATTTCTTCAGATCCCTTTCCTGTAGTGTACATGATCATGTCATCCGCGAATAAAATAATCTCAATATTATTTAATACGTATTTTACTATATCATTTATGTATATTATGAACAAGAGCGGTCCTAATACTGATCCTTGCGGCACTCCATACTTTGTTGTTAATTCATCCGAGTTTTCTTGGTTAATGATAACTATTTGTGACCTATTTGCTAAGTAAGATTTGAACCATTTCAGTACCGTTCCTTCTATCCCATACTTTTCCATTTTCGTTATGAGTTTTTGTCTGTCGATCGTCTCGAACGCTCTTTTCAAATCAATAAATATAGCTCCAATTATATCCCCATTACTAATAGCCGCTTTCCATCCTGATACGGCCCTTTGAATCGCGATTTCGCATGACTTTCCTTCTCTGAATCCATATTGTCTATCTGTTAGTAAGTTGTTATTTTCTAGGTATGTAATTAGCTGCTCTTTTACTATAATTTCTAATAATTTTTCTTGTTGCGGTAACATATTTATTGGTCTGAACTCGTCTCCTCGCCTTGTTCGCACTACTTTCGGTATGGGAATGATTTCAGACTTCTTCCATTCTTCTGGAAAGTCCCCAAATTGCAAGGATTTATTTATTAATAACGTGATTTCTTTCCCTATGGCCCTGAATATATAATTTAAAATGTCTGTTGATATTCCGTCTTGTGTTCCTTTCTTTTTTGGTAATTTCTTAATTAATTCTCCTACTTTTTCTTGTGTCACTGCTGTGTATTCTCCCATCGTTTTAATTGTATATTTATCTGTTCGATCGTCATAATTTATTTTTTCTATGTTAATTACTATTTCTTCTATACTATCTATATAATATCTATTGAATCTATTTGCAATATCCTTAGCCTCTTTTATCTCCTCTCCGTCAAATATTATCCCCGCTGTGTAATCTGTTTCTTGCTTTTTCCCTTTTATCAACTTTTTTAGTGTTCGCCACATTTCTGCACAATCTTTTTTGTTATCGTCGATTTTCTGTTCGTAATAATTTCTCTTACTCTCCCTCAGTGCCGCCACTACATCGTTTCTCTTGCGTCTAAAATTTGCCCAATCATACTCGCTATCGCTATCCTTCGCAATTTTAAACAAGTTATCACGTAATTCTATCATTTTACTGATGTCCTTGTGAAACCACTGTTTGGTTTCATTATTACTTTTCTGTTTGAATTCTTTGGATGGTGCTTCTTCGTTTATCGTCTTTATTATTTTTGTCATAAGTTCGTTTACCTCACTATTAAAATATGTGTTATCCTCCCTGTTCATAAATGTCTCTGGTCCTTTTTCTGCCAATTTATTTACAAATTTTTCTACGTCAAAATTTCTATAATCTCTTCGGTTTTTGTATACGTTAGTTTTATTTAAAAGATTTAGTCCTATATCTAATTCTACTATTGCATGGTCAGTTATTTTTGGTTTGTCGTTTATCTTTACGTCAGTTACTACATTACTAAAGACTAGATCTATTGTTGACCTTGTACCTTGTTCTATCCTCGTTGCACTTGCCACGCATTGTTTCATACCCCTTTCGCGGAAGATTGCTATAAGCTGTTTTGCATAGAATGACTCCTTCGTTACATCAATGTTAAAATCTCCCATTATAACGCAGTTGCCTTCATCATATAGTAAATCTCCTATTTCTTCTAAAAACTCTAAGAATTCGGCATCACTCGAACTTGGTGAGTGGTATACTGTTGCTATGGCTCCCTTGAATCTTCTCGATTGAACTGTAATCGCAGCGCACCAGCAATTACCATCTTTTTTCTTTTGTAGCTTTACCTTATACTTGATACCTTTTCTTATGTACATAACGACCCCTCCAGTTCTTCTATTTTCTCCATCGCATCTAATTAAATTATATCCTTCTATGTATAGTTCATTATCGTCTATCTCCTCGGTCGTTCGTGTTTCTGTTAATGCTAATATGGCTGGCTCCATTTGATTTACTATTAATTGTTCTATCTCATCTAGGTGTTTTACCAAACTACGCGCATTTACATATATGATCCACCGTTTTTTATCATTTATTCCTTCCTGTTCCTTGCTCGTTGTTTTTCCCTGTCTAAAAAATATTTAAAAGTCGGGCAGTTTTTATCGTTTGTTCCGTGATTTATTTCATGGGTTTGTAATTTGAGTCTGCTTTTGTTATCCCGACAGCTCGCGCACTCTCTTTTGTCGTTTTCGCAATCCCTTGTCGGGTGATCTCCCGCGCATTTTCCACATTTTGTCGGCTTTTTGCAGTTTTTTGCCACGTGATAGTATCCCCAGCAATTGTAACACTGAGTCACCATCACGTAGTCAGACGCCCTGCATATATTCCACCCTATTCTTACTCGGTTTTCTTTTGTGAGTTTCGCATGAGTAACCTGATCTGCTTCCAGTATAACTGTCATATTACTATATTTCTCGTAACTCCATCTTTTTACCAGCCTGATGTTGAATCCTTCAGTGTCCTGTTCTACTTGATTTTGTTCGCATATTTTGTTGATTAATTCCTCGTCTGTTAGTTTTTCCTCCTCTATGTCTATACCCGTGATTTTTAACTTCGGTAGCCTGCTTGCCGGTGACTTGACAACAAAATCCTTGCCTAACTCATTGGAGATTAGCTTTTTAAGTTTCATACTGTCGTTTTTTTCTGAACATCCTATTATTACTTTGCCATTTTGGCCTGCAGTGATTCTATTTACATTTATTCCTGATCTAACTATGTCGACACGTTCTTTAACCGTTTGTCGTGTTTTTTCACTACTTTGACTATTAATTGGTTGCACAATTACAATCTCGTCGTTCTTTTTATCGCTATTCCTCAGTATTGCCGCGTAAGTGTCTTTTTGTGCGTTTCTATTCTCAAATCGCTTGTTTAGAGGATTATTGCCTCTCGCTTCTACTATCATTTCCCTCAAGTCTTGTATACTTTCCTGCATTCTAAGAAGTTCGCTATTGAAGTTTGTATTTATCTTATCAACTATGACTTCTACTTCAGTTTTAATTACTTTTTTTACCGCTTCAACTACATATTCCTTTAAACTTTTGCTTTCACCATTTCCCTTTATCCACTCTAGAATTTTATCTACTTTCTTTTCTAGTTCCATTTCTGTATCTTCAGCCTCCTCGATCTCCGATCCGTCTGTTCCCCTTCTTCTTTTCATCCTGCATTCACCGATCTCAGTCCCCTCTAGACCGTATTTCTTTGCCTGCTTCTTGCTGATATTTTCTGTTAATGCAGTTATCTCGAAGTGTCTTTGGCACGGTGTCACTTCTCGGTTATCATCCAAGGAAGTGTGAGATTTCGCACAACTTGGGTGAAAATACTTGATGCATCTTTTACACTCAAACAATATAGTCTTGATCTGATCTTTACATTTCCAGCATTTATAATCGTAGTTGTCTGTCATAGTTGAGTTTCATTTTTTTAAAGATTATCAAGAAATCTGCTATACCGACCGCGGATGATAAGCCTCTGTGGGGTGTTGAGTTAGGCGTTCCAATAGATGTCGCCGCTTGGTAGAGTGGTGGGTTTCGCGTCGGCAGAGCAGCTCGACTTCAGGTATAGGAAGCCGTATCTCCGAGAGAGGGCGCCACGCACTGGGCTGAACAGACGACCGTCCGCTCGGCCGGTGACTAGTGGCGGTAGATGTCAGGTGAACCGTGATGATTTAGCCGCGATGGATTGCAGCTGGTGTTGAGATCTCGAAGTCGATATATTGGCGCATGCGTAGTGGACACTCACCTCATCGATGTTTGGAATTTGATGCTCTCCATTTAGTGAGGTTATCGAAAACCAAAACACCCTCCACCTCAATCACGAGCTGACGCACATTCCGATGGCGATGGCTATTACTGAGGATGGAAAGCAATGGTGTTGCCTGCTCAACCGTTCTGAAACAAAACTGCCCTAGGGCAGATTGCGGCAGAATCAAGCACGCCAAATCAGAGTAATGCAACTGACATGCTGATACAACTTACTAGGATCAATATTTAGCGAGAAAAACGCGAAAAAAAATTTTCCGTCGGTTCTCGGACTGGTCCCATAGTCTATTCGATGTATTTTGACGTGCTAATCAAGAATCTAACGCTATTTGGACGATAGGACAGACGGGAAAAGAGAAAAACGCAAAAAACCGTTCCTGAAAAACTCGTTTTTCGACGAATTTACATTTTAGGCCATATCTTTTCGAAAAATGATAATTCCTGCATGGGCCATGGCTCATTCGATGTATTTTTCACCGCTGATTAATAATATAACCGCAGATTTACGATAGCACCAACAGGAGCCGAGAAAAACGAAAAAGAAAAAAAGTGATCCTGAAATAACGTCCTTTTCGCTCTAGGATCAATATTTAGCGAGAAAAACGCGAAAAACAATTTTCCGTCGGTTCTCGGACTGGTCCCATAGTCTATTCGATGTATTTTGCCGTGCTAATCAAGAATCTAACGCTATTTGGACGATAGGACAGACGGGAAAAGAGAAAAACGCAAAAAACCGTACCTGAAAAACTCGTTTTTCGACGAATTTACATTTTAGGCCATATCTTTTCGAAAAATGATAATTCCTGCATGGGCCATGGCGCATTCGATGTATTTTTCACCGCTGATTAATAATATAACCGCAGATTTACGATAGCACCAACAGGTGCCGAGAAAAACGAAAAAGAAAAAAAGTGATCCTGAAATAACGTCCTTTTCGCTCTAGGATCAATATTTAGCGAGAAAAACGCGAAAAACAATTTTCCGTCGGTTCTCGGACTGGTCCCATAGTCTATTCGATGTATTTTGACGTGCTGAACAAGAATCTAACGCTATTTGGACGATAGGACAGACGGGAAAAGAGAAAAACGCAAAAAACCGTTCCTGAAAAACTCGTTTTTCGACGAATTTACATTTTAGGCCATATCTTTTCGAAAAATGATAATTCCTGCATGGGCCATGGCTCATTCGATGTATTTTTCACCGCTGATTAATAATATAACCGCATATTTACGATAGCACCAACAGGAGCCGAGAAAAACGAAAAAGAAAAAAAGTGATCCTGAAATAACGTCCTTTTCGCTCTAGGATCAATATTTAGCGAGAAAAACGCGAAAAAAAATTTTCCGTCGGTTCTCGGACTGGTCCCATAGTCTATTCGATGTATTTTGACGTGCTAATCAAGAATCTAACGCTATTTGGACGATAGGACAGACGGGAAAAGAGAAAAACGCAAAAAACCGTTCCTGAAAAACTCGTTTTTCGACGAATTTACATTTTAGGCCGTATCTTTTCGAAAAATGATAATTCCTGCATGGGCCATGGCTCATTCGATGTATTTTTCACCGCTGATTAATAATATAACCGCAGATTTACGATAGCACCAACAGGAGCCGAGAAAAACGAAAAAGAAAAAAAGTGATCCTGAAATAACGTCCTTTTCGCTCTAGGATCAATATTTAGCGAGAAAAACGCGAAAAACAATTTTCCGTCGGTTCTCGGACTGGTCCCATAGTCTATTCGATGTATTTTGCCGTGCTAATCAAGAATCTAACGCTATTTGGACGATAGGACAGACGGGAAAAGAGAAAAACGCAAAAAACCGTTCCTGAAAAACTCGTTTTTCGACGAATTTACATTTTAGGCCATATCTTTTCGAAAAATGATAATTCCTGCATGGGCCATGGCGCATTCGATGTATTTTTCACCGCTGATTAATAATATAACCGCAGATTTACGATAGCACCAACAGGTGCCGAGAAAAACGAAAAAGAAAAAAAGTGATCCTGAAATAACGTCCTTTTCGCTCTAGGATCAATATTTAGCGAGAAAAACGCGAAAAACAATTTTCCGTCGGTTCTCGGACTGGTCCCATAGTCTATTCGATGTATTTTGACGTGCTGAACAAGAATCTAACGCTATTTGGACGATAGGACAGACGGGAAAAGAGAAAAACGCAAAAAACCGTTCCTGAAAAACTCGTTTTTCGACGAATTTACATTTTAGGCCATATCTTTTCGAAAAATGATAATTCCTGCATGGGCCATGGCTCATTCGATGTATTTTTCACCGCTGATTAATAATATAACCGCAGATTTACGATAGCACCAACAGGAGCCGAGAAAAACGAAAAAGAAAAAAAGTGATCCTGAAATAACGTCCTTTTCGCTCTAGGATCAATATTTAGCGAGAAAAACGCGAAAAAAAATTTTCCGTCGGTTCTCGGACTGGTCCCATAGTCTATTCGATGTATTTTGCCGTGCTAATCAAGAATCTAACGCTATTTGGACGATAGGACAGACGGGAAAAGAGAAAAACGCAAAAAACCGTTCCTGAAAAACTCGTTTTTCGACGAATTTACATTTTACGCCATATCTTTTCGAAAAATGATAATTCCTGCATGGGCCATGGCTCATTCGATGTATTTTTCACCGCTGATTAATAATATAACCGCAGATTTACGATAGCACCAACAGGAGCCGAGAAAAACGAAAAAGAAAAAAAGTGATCCTGAAATAACGTCCTTTTCGCTCTAGGATCAATATTTAGCGAGAAAAACGCGAAAAAAAATTTTCCGTCGGTTCTCGGACTGGTCCCATAGTCTATTCGATGTATTTTGCCGTGCTAATCAAGAATCTAACGCTATTTGGACGATAGGACAGACGGGAAAAGAAAAAAACGCAAAAAACCGTTCCTGAAAAACTCGTTTTTCGACGAATTTACATTTTAGGCCATATCTTTTCGAAAAATGATAATTCCTGCATGGGCCATGGCTCATTCGATGTATTTTTCACCGCTGATTAATAATATAACCGCAGATTTACGATAGCACCAACAGGAGCCGAGAAAAACGAAAAAGAAAAAAAGTGATCCTGAAATAACGTCCTTTTCGCTCTAGGATCAATATTTAGCGAGAAAAACGCGAAAAAAAATTTTCCGTCGGTTCTCGGACTGGTCCCATAGTCTATTCGATGTATTTTGCCGTGCTAATCAAGAATCTAACGCTATTTGGACGATAGGACAGACGGGAAAAGAGAAAAACGCAAAAAACCGTTCCTGAAAAACTCGTTTTTCGACGAATTTACATTTTAGGCCATATCTTTTCGAAAAATGATAATTCCTGCATGGGCCATGGCTCATTCGATGTATTTTTCACCGCTGATTAATAATATAACCGCAGATTTACGATAGCACCAACAGGAGCCGAGAAAAACGAAAAAGAAAAAAAGTGATCCTGAAATAACGTCCTTTTCGCTCTAGGATCAATATTTAGCGAGAAAAACGCGAAAAACAATTTTCCGTCGGTTCTCGGACTGGTCCCATAGTCTATTCGATGTATTTTGACGTGCTGAACAAGAATCTAACGCTATTTGGACGATAGGACAGACGGGAAAAGAGAAAAACGCAAAAAACCGTTCCTGAAAAACTCGTTTTTCGACGAATTTACATTTTAGGCCATATCTTTTCGAAAAATGATAATTCCTGCATGGGCCATGGCTCATTCGATGTATTTTTCACCGCTGATTAATAATATAACCGCAGATTTACGATAGCACCAACAGGAGCCGAGAAAAACGAAAAAGAAAAAAAGTGATCCTGAAATAACGTCCTTTTCGCTCTAGGATCAATATTTAGCGAGAAAAACGCGAAAAACAATTTTCCGTCGGTTCTCGGACTGGTCCCATAGTCTATTCGATGTATTTTGACGTGCTGAACAAGAATCTAACGCTATTTGGACGATAGGACAGACGGGAAAAGAGAAAAACGCAAAAAACCGTTCCTGAAAAACTCGTTTTTCGACGAATTTACATTTTACGCCATATCTTTTCGAAAAATGATAATTCCTGCATGGGCCATGGCTCATTCGATGTATTTTTCACCGCTGATTAATAATATAACCGCAGATTTACGATAGCACCAACAGGAGCCGAGAAAAACGAAAAAGAAAAAAAGTGATCCTGAAATAACGTCCTTTTCGCTCTAGGATCAATATTTAGCGAGAAAAACGCGAAAAACAATTTTCCGTCGGTTCTCGGACTGGTCCCATAGTCTATTCGATGTATTTTGACGTGCTGAACAAGAATCTAACGCTATTTGGACGATAGGACAGACGGGAAAAGAGAAAAACGCAAAAAACCGTTCCTGAAAAACTCGTTTTTCGACGAATTTACATTTTACGCCATATCTTTTCGAAAAATGATAATTCCTGCATGGGCCATGGCGCATTCGATGTATTTTTCACCGCTGATTAATAATATAACCGCAGATTTACGATAGCACCAACAGGTGCCGAGAAAAACGAAAAAGAAAAAAAGTGATCCTGAAATAACGTCCTTTTCGCTCTAGGATCAATATTTAGCGAGAAAAACGCGAAAAACAATTTTCCGTCGGTTCTCGGACTGGTCCCATAGTCTATTCGATGTATTTTGACGTGCTAATCAAGAATCTAACGCTATTTGGACGATAGGACAGACGGGAAAAGAGAAAAACGCAAAAAACCGTTCCTGAAAAACTCGTTTTTCGACGAATTTACATTTTAGGCCATATCTTTTCGAAAAATGATAATTCCTGCATGGGCCATGGCTCATTCGATGTATTTTTCACCGCTGATTAATAATATAACCGCAGATTTACGATAGCACCAACAGGAGCCGAGAAAAACGAAAAAGAAAAAAAGTGATCCTGAAATAACGTCCTTTTCGCTCTAGGATCAATATTTAGCGAGAAAAACGCGAAAAAAAATTTTCCGTCGGTTCTCGGACTGGTCCCATAGTCTATTCGATGTATTTTGCCGTGCTAATCAAGAATCTAACGCTATTTGGACGATAGGACAGACGGGAAAAGAGAAAAACGCAAAAAACCGTTCCTGAAAAACTCGTTTTTCGACGAATTTACATTTTACGCCATATCTTTTCGAAAAATGATAATTCCTGCATGGGCCATGGCGCATTCGATGTATTTTTCACCGCTGATTAATAATATAACCGCAGATTTACGATAGCACCAACAGGTGCCGAGAAAAACGAAAAAGAAAAAAAGTGATCCTGAAATAACGTCCTTTTCGCTCTAGGATCAATATTTAGCGAGAAAAACGCGAAAAACAATTTTCCGTCGGTTCTCGGACTGGTCCCATAGTCTATTCGATGTATTTTGACGTGCTAATCAAGAATCTAACGCTATTTGGACGATAGGACAGACGGGAAAAGAGAAAAACGCAAAAAACCGTTCCTGAAAAACTCGTTTTTCGACGAATTTACATTTTAGGCCATATCTTTTCGAAAAATGATAATTCCTGCATGGGCCATGGCTCATTCGATGTATTTTTCACCGCTGATTAATAATATAACCGCAGATTTACGATAGCACCAACAGGAGCCGAGAAAAACGAAAAAGAAAAAAAGTGATCCTGAAATAACGTCCTTTTCGCTCTAGGATCAATATTTAGCGAGAAAAACGCGAAAAAAAATTTTCCGTCGGTTCTCGGACTGGTCCCATAGTCTATTCGATGTATTTTGCCGTGCTAATCAAGAATCTAACGCTATTTGGACGATAGGACAGACGGGAAAAGAGAAAAACGCAAAAAACCGTTCCTGAAAAACTCGTTTTTCGACGAATTTACATTTTAGGCCATATCTTTTCGAAAAATGATAATTCCTGCATGGGCCATGGCTCATTCGATGTATTTTTCACCGCTGATTAATAATATAACCGCAGATTTACGATAGCACCAACAGGAGCCGAGAAAAACGAAAAAGAAAAAAAGTGATCCTGAAATAACGTCCTTTTCGCTCTAGGATCAATATTTAGCGAGAAAAACGCGAAAAACAATTTTCCGTCGGTTCTCGGACTGGTCCCATAGTCTATTCGATGTATTTTGACGTGCTGAACAAGAATCTAACGCTATTTGGACGATAGGACAGACGGGAAAAGAGAAAAACGCAAAAAACCGTTCCTGAAAAACTCGTTTTTCGACGAATTTACATTTTAGGCCATATCTTTTCGAAAAATGATAATTCCTGCATGGGCCATGGCTCATTCGATGTATTTTTCACCGCTGATTAATAATATAACCGCAGATTTACGATAGCACCAACAGGAGCCGAGAAAAACGAAAAAGAAAAAAAGTGATCCTGAAATAACGTCCTTTTCGCTCTAGGATCAATATTTAGCGAGAAAAACGCGAAAAACAATTTTCCGTCGGTTCTCGGACTGGTCCCATAGTCTATTCGATGTATTTTGACGTGCTGAACAAGAATCTAACGCTATTTGGACGATAGGACAGACGGGAAAAGAGAAAAACGCAAAAAACCGTTCCTGAAAAACTCGTTTTTCGACGAATTTACATTTTACGCCATATCTTTTCGAAAAATGATAATTCCTGCATGGGCCATGGCTCATTCGATGTATTTTTCACCGCTGATTAATAATATAACCGCAGATTTACGATAGCACCAACAGGAGCCGAGAAAAACGAAAAAGAAAAAAAGTGATCCTGAAATAACGTCCTTTTCGCTCTAGGATCAATATTTAGCGAGAAAAACGCGAAAAACAATTTTCCGTCGGTTCTCGGACTGGTCCCATAGTCTATTCGATGTATTTTGACGTGCTGAACAAGAATCTAACGCTATTTGGACGATAGGACAGACGGGAAAAGAGAAAAACGCAAAAAACCGTTCCTGAAAAACTCGTTTTTCGACGAATTTACATTTTACGCCATATCTTTTCGAAAAATGATAATTCCTGCATGGGCCATGGCGCATTCGATGTATTTTTCACCGCTGATTAATAATATAACCGCAGATTTACGATAGCACCAACAGGTGCCGAGAAAAACGAAAAAGAAAAAAAGTGATCCTGAAATAACGTCCTTTTCGCTCTAGGATCAATATTTAGCGAGAAAAACGCGAAAAACAATTTTCCGTCGGTTCTCGGACTGGTCCCATAGTCTATTCGATGTATTTTGACGTGCTAATCAAGAATCTAACGCTATTTGGACGATAGGACAGACGGGAAAAGAGAAAAACGCAAAAAACCGTTCCTGAAAAACTCGTTTTTCGACGAATTTACATTTTAGGCCATATCTTTTCGAAAAATGATAATTCCTGCATGGGCCATGGCTCATTCGATGTATTTTTCACCGCTGATTAATAATATAACCGCAGATTTACGATAGCACCAACAGGAGCCGAGAAAAACGAAAAAGAAAAAAAGTGATCCTGAAATAACGTCCTTTTCGCTCTAGGATCAATATTTAGCGAGAAAAACGCGAAAAAAAATTTTCCGTCGGTTCTCGGACTGGTCCCATAGTCTATTCGATGTATTTTGCCGTGCTAATCAAGAATCTAACGCTATTTGGACGATAGGACAGACGGGAAAAGAGAAAAACGCAAAAAACCGTTCCTGAAAAACTCGTTTTTCGACGAATTTACATTTTACGCCATATCTTTTCGAAAAATGATAATTCCTGCATGGGCCATGGCGCATTCGATGTATTTTTCACCGCTGATTAATAATATAACCGCAGATTTACGATAGCACCAACAGGTGCCGAGAAAAACGAAAAAGAAAAAAAGTGATCCTGAAATAACGTCCTTTTCGCTCTAGGATCAATATTTAGCGAGAAAAACGCGAAAAACAATTTTCCGTCGGTTCTCGGACTGGTCCCATAGTCTATTCGATGTATTTTGACGTGCTAATCAAGAATCTAACGCTATTTGGACGATAGGACAGACGGGAAAAGAGAAAAACGCAAAAAACCGTTCCTGAAAAACTCGTTTTTCGACGAATTTACATTTTAGGCCATATCTTTTCGAAAAATGATAATTCCTGCATGGGCCATGGCTCATTCGATGTATTTTTCACCGCTGATTAATAATATAACCGCAGATTTACGATAGCACCAACAGGAGCCGAGAAAAACGAAAAAGAAAAAAAGTGATCCTGAAATAACGTCCTTTTCGCTCTAGGATCAATATTTAGCGAGAAAAACGCGAAAAAAAATTTTCCGTCGGTTCTCGGACTGGTCCCATAGTCTATTCGATGTATTTTGCCGTGCTAATCAAGAATCTAACGCTATTTGGACGATAGGACAGACGGGAAAAGAGAAAAACGCAAAAAACCGTTCCTGAAAAACTCGTTTTTCGACGAATTTACATTTTAGGCCATATCTTTTCGAAAAATGATAATTCCTGCATGGGCCATGGCTCATTCGATGTATTTTTCACCGCTGATTAATAATATAACCGCAGATTTACGATAGCACCAACAGGAGCCGAGAAAAACGAAAAAGAAAAAAAGTGATCCTGAAATAACGTCCTTTTCGCTCTAGGATCAATATTTAGCGAGAAAAACGCGAAAAACAATTTTCCGTCGGTTCTCGGACTGGTCCCATAGTCTATTCGATGTATTTTGACGTGCTGAACAAGAATCTAACGCTATTTGGACGATAGGACAGACGGGAAAAGAGAAAAACGCAAAAAACCGTTCCTGAAAAACTCGTTTTTCGACGAATTTACATTTTAGGCCATATCTTTTCGAAAAATGATAATTCCTGCATGGGCCATGGCTCATTCGATGTATTTTTCACCGCTGATTAATAATATAACCGCAGATTTACGATAGCACCAACAGGAGCCGAGAAAAACGAAAAAGAAAAAAAGTGATCCTGAAATAACGTCATTTTCGCTCTAGGATCAATATTTAGCGAGAAAAACGCGAAAAACAATTTTCCGTCGGTTCTCGGACTGGTCCCATAGTCTATTCGATGTATTTTGACGTGCTGAACAAGAATCTAACGCTATTTGGACGATAGGACAGACGGGAAAAGAGAAAAACGCAAAAAACCGTTCCTGAAAAACTCGTTTTTCGACGAATTTACATTTTACGCCATATCTTTTCGAAAAATGATAATTCCTGCATGGGCCATGGCGCATTCGATGTATTTTTCACCGCTGATTAATAATATAACCGCAGATTTACGATAGCACCAACAGGTGCCGAGAAAAACGAAAAAGAAAAAAAGTGATCCTGAAATAACGTCCTTTTCGCTCTAGGATCAATATTTAGCGAGAAAAACGCGAAAAAAAATTTTCCGTCGGTTCTCGGACTGGTCCCATAGTCTATTCGATGTATTTTGCCGTGCTAATCAAGAATCTAACGCTATTTGGACGATAGGACAGACGGGAAAAGAGAAAAACGCAAAAAACCGTTCCTGAAAAACTCGTTTTTCGACGAATTTACATTTTAGGCCATATCTTTTCGAAAAATGATAATTCCTGCATGGGCCATGGCTCATTCGATGTATTTTTCACCGCTGATTAATAATATAACCGCAGATTTACGATAGCACCAACAGGAGCCGAGAAAAACGAAAAAGAAAAAAAGTGATCCTGAAATAACGTCCTTTTCGCTCTAGGATCAATATTTAGCGAGAAAAACGCGAAAAACAATTTTCCGTCGGTTCTCGGACTGGTCCCATAGTCTATTCGATGTATTTTGACGTGCTGAACAAGAATCTAACGCTATTTGGACGATAGGACAGACGGGAAAAGAGAAAAACGCAAAAAACCGTTCCTGAAAAACTCGTTTTTCGACGAATTTACATTTTAGGCCATATCTTTTCGAAAAATGATAATTCCTGCATGGGCCATGGCTCATTCGATGTATTTTTCACCGCTGATTAATAATATAACCGCAGATTTACGATAGCACCAACAGGAGCCGAGAAAAACGAAAAAGAAAAAAAGTGATCCTGAAATAACGTCATTTTCGCTCTAGGATCAATATTTAGCGAGAAAAACGCGAAAAACAATTTTCCGTCGGTTCTCGGACTGGTCCCATAGTCTATTCGATGTATTTTGACGTGCTGAACAAGAATCTAACGCTATTTGGACGATAGGACAGACGGGAAAAGAGAAAAACGCAAAAAACCGTTCCTGAAAAACTCGTTTTTCGACGAATTTACATTTTACGCCATATCTTTTCGAAAAATGATAATTCCTGCATGGGCCATGGCGCATTCGATGTATTTTTCACCGCTGATTAATAATATAACCGCAGATTTACGATAGCACCAACAGGTGCCGAGAAAAACGAAAAAGAAAAAAAGTGATCCTGAAATAACGTCCTTTTCGCTCTAGGATCAATATTTAGCGAGAAAAACGCGAAAAACAATTTTCCGTCGGTTCTCGGACTGGTCCCATAGTCTATTCGATGTATTTTGACGTGCTAATCAAGAATCTAACGCTATTTGGACGATAGGACAGACGGGAAAAGAGAAAAACGCAAAAAACCGTTCCTGAAAAACTCGTTTTTCGACGAATTTACATTTTAGGCCATATCTTTTCGAAAAATGATAATTCCTGCATGGGCCATGGCTCATTCGATGTATTTTTCACCGCTGATTAATAATATAACCGCAGATTTACGATAGCACCAACAGGAGCCGAGAAAAACGAAAAAGAAAAAAAGTGATCCTGAAATAACGTCCTTTTCGCTCTAGGATCAATATTTAGCGAGAAAAACGCGAAAAAAAATTTTCCGTCGGTTCTCGGACTGGTCCCATAGTCTATTCGATGTATTTTGCCGTGCTAATCAAGAATCTAACGCTATTTGGACGATAGGACAGACGGGAAAAGAGAAAAACGCAAAAAACCGTTCCTGAAAAACTCGTTTTTCGACGAATTTACATTTTAGGCCATATCTTTTCGAAAAATGATAATTCCTGCATGGGCCATGGCTCATTCGATGTATTTTTCACCGCTGATTAATAATATAACCGCAGATTTACGATAGCACCAACAGGAGCCGAGAAAAACGAAAAAGAAAAAAAGTGATCCTGAAATAACGTCCTTTTCGCTCTAGGATCAATATTTAGCGAGAAAAACGCGAAAAAAAATTTTCCGTCGGTTCTCGGACTGGTCCCATAGTCTATTCGATGTATTTTGCCGTGCTAATCAAGAATCTAACGCTATTTGGACGATAGGACAGACGGGAAAAGAGAAAAACGCAAAAAACCGTTCCTGAAAAACTCGTTTTTCGACGAATTTACATTTTAGGCCATATCTTTTCGAAAAATGATAATTCCTGCATGGGCCATGGCTCATTCGATGTATTTTTCACCGCTGATTAATAATATAACCGCAGATTTACGATAGCACCAACAGGAGCCGAGAAAAACGAAAAAGAAAAAAAGTGATCCTGAAATAACGTCCTTTTCGCTCTAGGATCAATATTTAGCGAGAAAAACGCGAAAAACAATTTTCCGTCGGTTCTCGGACTGGTCCCATAGTCTATTCGATGTATTTTGACGTGCTGAACAAGAATCTAACGCTATTTGGACGATAGGACAGACGGGAAAAGAGAAAAACGCAAAAAACCGTTCCTGAAAAACTCGTTTTTCGACGAATTTACATTTTAGGCCATATCTTTTCGAAAAATGATAATTCCTGCATGGGCCATGGCTCATTCGATGTATTTTTCACCGCTGATTAATAATATAACCGCAGATTTACGATAGCACCAACAGGAGCCGAGAAAAACGAAAAAGAAAAAAAGTGATCCTGAAATAACGTCCTTTTCGCTCTAGGATCAATATTTAGCGAGAAAAACGCGAAAAACAATTTTCCGTCGGTTCTCGGACTGGTCCCATAGTCTATTCGATGTATTTTGACGTGCTGAACAAGAATCTAACGCTATTTGGACGATAGGACAGACGGGAAAAGAGAAAAACGCAAAAAACCGTTCCTGAAAAACTCGTTTTTCGACGAATTTACATTTTAGGCCATATCTTTTCGAAAAATGATAATTCCTGCATGGGCCATGGCTCATTCGATGTATTTTTCACCGCTGATTAATAATATAACCGCAGATTTACGATAGCACCAACAGGAGCCGAGAAAAACGAAAAAGAAAAAAAGTGATCCTGAAATAACGTCCTTTTCGCTCTAGGATCAATATTTAGCGAGAAAAACGCGAAAAACAATTTTCCGTCGGTTCTCGGACTGGTCCCATAGTCTATTCGATGTATTTTGACGTGCTGAACAAGAATCTAACGCTATTTGGACGATAGGACAGACGGGAAAAGAGAAAAACGCAAAAAACCGTTCCTGAAAAACTCGTTTTTCGACGAATTTACATTTTAGGCCATATCTTTTCGAAAAATGATAATTCCTGCATGGGCCATGGCTCATTCGATGTATTTTTCACCGCTGATTAATAATATAACCGCAGATTTACGATAGCACCAACAGGAGCCGAGAAAAACGAAAAAGAAAAAAAGTGATCCTGAAATAACGTCCTTTTCGCTCTAGGATCAATATTTAGCGAGAAAAACGCGAAAAAAAATTTTCCGTCGGTTCTCGGACTGGTCCCATAGTCTATTCGATGTATTTTGCCGTGCTAATCAAGAATCTAACGATATTTGGACGATAGGACAGACGGGAAAAGAGAAAAACGCAAAAAACCGTACCTGAAAAACTCGTTTTTCGACGAATTTACATTTTAGGCCATATCTTTTCGAAAAATGATAATTCCTGCATGGGCCATGGCTCATTCGATGTATTTTTCACCGCTGATTAATAATATAACCGCAGATTTACGATAGCACCAGCAGGAGCCGAGAAAAACGAAAAAGAAAAAAAGTGATCCTGAAATAACGTCCTTTTCGCTCTAGGATCAATATTTAGCGAGAAAAACGCGAAAAACAATTTTCCGTCGGTTCTCGGACTGGTCCCATAGTCTATTCGATGTATTTTGACGTGCTGAACAAGAATCTAACGCTATTTGGACGATAGGACAGACGGGAAAAGAGAAAAACGCAAAAAACCGTTCCTGAAAAACTCGTTTTTCGACGAATTTACATTTTACGCCATATCTTTTCGAAAAATGATAATTCCTGCATGGGCCATGGCGCATTCGATGTATTTTTCACCGCTGATTAATAATATAACCGCAGATTTACGATAGCACCAACAGGTGCCGAGAAAAACGAAAAAGAAAAAAAGTGATCCTGAAATAACGTCCTTTTCGCTCTAGGATCAATATTTAGCGAGAAAAACGCGAAAAACAATTTTCCGTCGGTTCTCGGACTGGTCCCATAGTCTATTCGATGTATTTTGACGTGCTGAACAAGAATCTAACGCTATTTGGACGATAGGACAGACGGGAAAAGAGAAAAACGCAAAAAACCGTTCCTGAAAAACTCGTTTTTCGACGAATTTACATTTTAGGCCATATCTTTTCGAAAAATGATAATTCCTGCATGGGCCATGGCTCATTCGATGTATTTTTCACCGCTGATTAATAATATAACCGCAGATTTACGATAGCACCAGCAGGAGCCGAGAAAAACGAAAAAGAAAAAAAGTGATCCTGAAATAACGTCCTTTTCGCTCTAGGATCAATATTTAGCGAGAAAAACGCGAAAAACAATTTTCCGTCGGTTCTCGGACTGGTCCCATAGTCTATTCGATGTATTTTGACGTGCTGAACAAGAATCTAACGCTATTTGGACGATAGGACAGACGGGAAAAGAGAAAAACGCAAAAAACCGTTCCTGAAAAACTCGTTTTTCGACGAATTTACATTTTACGCCATATCTTTTCGAAAAATGATAATTCCTGCATGGGCCATGGCGCATTCGATGTATTTTTCACCGCTGATTAATAATATAACCGCAGATTTACGATAGCACCAAGAGGTGCCGAGAAAAACGAAAAAGAAAAAAAGTGATCCTGAAATATCGTCCTTTTCGCTCTAGGATCAATATTTAGCGAGAAAAACGCGAAAAACAATTTTCCGTCGGTTCTCGGACTGGTCCCATAGTCTATTCGATGTATTTTGACGTGCTGAACAAGAATCTAACGCTATTTGGACGATAGGACAGACGGGAAAAGAGAAAAACGCAAAAAACCGTTCCTGAAAAACTCGTTTTTCGACGAATTTACATTTTAGGCCATATCTTTTCGAAAAATGATAATTCCTGCATGGGCCATGGCTCATTCGATGTATTTTTCACCGCTGATTAATAATATAACCGCAGATTTACGATAGCACCAACAGGAGCCGAGAAAAACGAAAAAGAAAAAAAGTGATCCTGAAATAACGTCCTTTTCGCTCTAGGATCAATATTTAGCGAGAAAAACGCGAAAAAAAATTTTCCGTCGGTTCTCGGACTGGTCCCATAGTCTATTCGATGTATTTTGCCGTGCTAATCAAGAATCTAACGCTATTTGGACGATAGGACAGACGGGAAAAGAGAAAAACGCAAAAAACCGTTCCTGAAAAACTCGTTTTTCGACGAATTTACATTTTAGGCCATATCTTTTCGAAAAATGATAATTCCTGCATGGGCCATGGCTCATTCGATGTATTTTTCACCGCTGATTAATAATATAACCGCAGATTTACGATAGCACCAACAGGAGCCGAGAAAAACGAAAAAGAAAAAAAGTGATCCTGAAATAACGTCCTTTTCGCTCTAGGATCAATATTTAGCGAGAAAAACGCGAAAAACAATTTTCCGTCGGTTCTCGGACTGGTCCCATAGTCTATTCGATGTATTTTGACGTGCTGAACAAGAATCTAACGCTATTTGGACGATAGGACAGACGGGAAAAGAGAAAAACGCAAAAAACCGTTCCTGAAAAACTCGTTTTTCGACGAATTTACATTTTAGGCCATATCTTTTCGAAAAATGATAATTCCTGCATGGGCCATGGCTCATTCGATGTATTTTTCACCGCTGATTAATAATATAACCGCAGATTTACGATAGCACCAACAGGAGCCGAGAAAAACGAAAAAGAAAAAAAGTGATCCTGAAATAACGTCCTTTTCGCTCTAGGATCAATATTTAGCGAGAAAAACGCGAAAAACAATTTTCCGTCGGTTCTCGGACTGGTCCCATAGTCTATTCGATGTATTTTGACGTGCTGAACAAGAATCTAACGCTATTTGGACGATAGGACAGACGGGAAAAGAGAAAAACGCAAAAAACCGTTCCTGAAAAACTCGTTTTTCGACGAATTTACATTTTAGGCCATATCTTTTCGAAAAATGATAATTCCTGCATGGGCCATGGCTCATTCGATGTATTTTTCACCGCTGATTAATAATATAACCGCAGATTTACGATAGCACCAACAGGAGCCGAGAAAAACGAAAAAGAAAAAAAGTGATCCTGAAATAACGTCCTTTTCGCTCTAGGATCAATATTTAGCGAGAAAAACGCGAAAAAAAATTTTCCGTCGGTTCTCGGACTGGTCCCATAGTCTATTCGATGTATTTTGACGTGCTGAACAAGAATCTAACGCTATTTGGACGATAGGACAGACGGGAAAAGAGAAAAACGCAAAAAACCGTTCCTGAAAAACTCGTTTTTCGACGAATTTACATTTTAGGCCATATCTTTTCGAAAAATGATAATTCCTGCATGGGCCATGGCTCATTCGATGTATTTTTCACCGCTGATTAATAATATAACCGCAGATTTACGATAGCACCAACAGGAGCCGAGAAAAACGAAAAAGAAAAAAAGTGATCCTGAAATAACGTCCTTTTCGCTCTAGGATCAATATTTAGCGAGAAAAACGCGAAAAAAAATTTTCCGTCGGTTCTCGGACTGGTCCCATAGTCTATTCGATGTATTTTGCCGTGCTAATCAAGAATCTAACGCTATTTGGACGATAGGACAGACGGGAAAAGAGAAAAACGCAAAAAACCGTTCCTGAAAAACTCGTTTTTCGACGAATTTACATTTTAGGCCATATCTTTTCGAAAAATGATAATTCCTGCATGGGCCATGGCTCATTCGATGTATTTTTCACCGCTGATTAATAATATAACCGCAGATTTACGATAGCACCAACAGGAGCCGAGAAAAACGAAAAAGAAAAAAAGTGATCCTGAAATAACGTCCTTTTCGCTCTAGGATCAATATTTAGCGAGAAAAACGCGAAAAACAATTTTCCGTCGGTTCTCGGACTGGTCCCATAGTCTATTCGATGTATTTTGACGTGCTGAACAAGAATCTAACGCTATTTGGACGATAGGACAGACGGGAAAAGAGAAAAACGCAAAAAACCGTTCCTGAAAAACGAGTTTTTCGACGAATTTACATTTTAGGCCATATCTTTTCGAAAAATGATAATTCCTGCATGGGCCATGGCTCATTCGATGTATTTTTCACCGCTGATTAATAATATAACCGCAGATTTACGATAGCACCAACAGGAGCCGAGAAAAACGAAAAAGAAAAAAAGTGATCCTGAAATAACGTCCTTTTCGCTCTAGGATCAATATTTAGCGAGAAAAACGCGAAAAACAATTTTCCGTCGGTTCTCGGACTGGTCCCATAGTCTATTCGATGTATTTTGACGTGCTGAACAAGAATCTAACGCTATTTGGACGATAGGACAGACGGGAAAAGAGAAAAACGCAAAAAACCGTTCCTGAAAAACTCGTTTTTCGACGAATTTACATTTTAGGCCATATCTTTTCGAAAAATGATAATTCCTGCATGGGCCATGGCTCATTCGATGTATTTTTCACCGCTGATTAATAATATAACCGCAGATTTACGATAGCACCAACAGGAGCCGAGAAAAACGAAAAAGAAAAAAAGTGATCCTGAAATAACGTCCTTTTCGCTCTAGGATCAATATTTAGCTAGAAAAACGCGAAAAAAAATTTTCCGTCGGTTCTCGGACTGGTCCCATAGTCTATTCGATGTATTTTGACGTGCTGAACAAGAATCTAACGCTATTTGGACGATAGGACAGACGGGAAAAGAGAAAAACGCAAAAAACCGTTCCTGAAAAACTCGTTTTTCGACGAATTTACATTTTAGGCCATATCTTTTCGAAAAATGATAATTCCTGCATGGGCCATGGCTCATTCGATGTATTTTTCACCGCTGATTAATAATATAACCGCAGATTTACGATAGCACCAACAGGAGCCGAGAAAAACGAAAAAGAAAAAAAGTGATCCTGAAATAACGTCCTTTTCGCTCTAGGATCAATATTTAGCGAGAAAAACGCGAAAAACAATTTTCCGTCGGTTCTCGGACTGGTCCCATAGTCTATTCGATGTATTTTGACGTGCTGAACAAGAATCTAACGCTATTTGGACGATAGGACAGACGGGAAAAGAGAAAAACGCAAAAAACCGTTCCTGAAAAACTCGTTTTTCGACGAATTTACATTTTAGGCCATATCTTTTCGAAAAATGATAATTCCTGCATGGGCCATGGCTCATTCGATGTATTTTTCACCGCTGATTAATAATATAACCGCAGATTTACGATAGCACCAACAGGAGCCGAGAAAAACGAAAAAGAAAAAAAGTGATCCTGAAATAACGTCCTTTTCGCTCTAGGATCAATATTTAGCGAGAAAAACGCGAAAAAAAATTTTCCGTCGGTTCTCGGACTGGTCCCATAGTCTATTCGATGTATTTTGACGTGCTGAACAAGAATCTAACGCTATTTGGACGATAGGACAGACGGGAAAAGAGAAAAACGCAAAAAACCGTTCCTGAAAAACTCGTTTTTCGACGAATTTACATTTTAGGCCATATCTTTTCGAAAAATGATAATTCCTGCATGGGCCATGGCTCATTCGATGTATTTTTCACCGCTGATTAATAATATAACCGCAGATTTACGATAGCACCAACAGGAGCCGAGAAAAACGAAAAAGAAAAAAAGTGATCCTGAAATAACGTCCTTTTCGCTCTAGGATCAATATTTAGCGAGAAAAACGCGAAAAACAATTTTCCGTCGGTTCTCGGACTGGTCCCATAGTCTATTCGATGTATTTTGACGTGCTGAACAAGAATCTAACGCTATTTGGACGATAGGACAGACGGGAAAAGAGAAAAACGCAAAAAACCGTTCCTGAAAAACTCGTTTTTCGACGAATTTACATTTTAGGCCATATCTTTTCGAAAAATGATAATTCCTGCATGGGCCATGGCTCATTCGATGTATTTTTCACCGCTGATTAATAATATAACCGCAGATTTACGATAGCACCAACAGGAGCCGAGAAAAACGAAAAAGAAAAAAAGTGATCCTGAAATAACGTCCTTTTCGCTCTAGGATCAATATTTAGCGAGAAAAACGCGAAAAAAAATTTTCCGTCGGTTCTCGGACTGGTCCCATAGTCTATTCGATGTATTTTGCCGTGCTAATCAAGAATCTAACGCTATTTGGACGATAGGACAGACGGGAAAAGAGAAAAACGCAAAAAACCGTTCCTGAAAAACTCGTTTTTCGACGAATTTACATTTTAGGCCATATCTTTTCGAAAAATGATAATTCCTGCATGGGCCATGGCTCATTCGATGTATTTTTCACCGCTGATTAATAACATAACCGCAGATTTACGATAGCACCAACAGGAGCCGAGAAAAACGAAAAAGAAAAAAAGTGATCCTGAAATAACGTCCTTTTCGCTCTAGGATCAATATTTAGCGAGAAAAACGCGAAAAACAATTTTCCGTCGGTTCTCGGACTGGTCCCATAGTCTATTCGATGTATTTTGCCGTGCTAATCAAGAATCTAACGCTATTTGAACGATAGGACAGACGGGAAAAGAGAAAAACGCAAAAAACCGTTCCTGAAAAACTCGTTTTTCGACGAATTTACATTTTAGGCCATATCTTTTCGAAAAATGATAATTCCTGCATGGGCCATGGCTCATTCGATGTATTTTTCACCGCTGATTAATAATATAACCGCAGATTTACGATAGCACCAACAGGTGCCGAGAAAAACGAAAAAGAAAAAAAGTGATCCTGAAATAACGTCCTTTTCGCTCTAGGATCAATATTTAGCGAGAAAAACGCGAAAAACAATTTTCCGTCGGTTCTCGGACTGGTCCCATAGTCTATTCGATGTATTTTGCCGTGCTAATCAAGAATCTAACGCTATTTGAACGATAGGACAGACGGGAAAAGAGAAAAACGCAAAAAACCGTTCCTGAAAAACTCGTTTTTCGACGAATTTACATTTTAGGCCATATCTTTTCGAAAAATGATAATTCCTGCATGGGCCATGGCGCATTCGATGTATTTTTCACCGCTGATTAATAATATAACCGCAGATTTACGATAGCACCAACAGGTGCCGAGAAAAACGAAAAAGAAAAAAAGTGATCCTGAAATAACGTCCTTTTCGCTCTAGGATCAATATTTAGCGAGAAAAACGCGAAAAACAATTTTCCGTCGGTTCTCGGACTGGTCCCATAGTCTATTCGATGTATTTTGCCGTGCTAAACAAGAATCTAACGCTATTTGGACGATAGGACAGACGGGAAAAGAGAAAAACGCAAAAAACCGTTCCTGAAAAACTCGTTTTTCGACGAATTTACATTTTAGGCCATATCTTTTCGAAAAATGATAATTCCTGCATGGGCCATGGCTCATTCGATGTATTTTTCACCGCTGATTAATAACATAACCGCAGATTTACGATAGCACCAACAGGAGCCGAGAAAAACGAAAAAGAAAAAAAGTGATCCTGAAATAACGTCCTTTTCGCTCTAGGATCAATATTTAGCGAGAAAAACGCGAAAAACAATTTTCCGTCGGTTCTCGGACTGGTCCCATAGTCTATTCGATGTATTTTGCCGTGCTAATCAAGAATCTAACGCTATTTGAACGATAGGACAGACGGGAAAAGAGAAAAACGCAAAAAACCGTTCCTGAAAAACTCGTTTTTCGACGAATTTACATTTTAGGCCATATATTTTCGAAAAATGATAATTCCTGCATGGGCCATGGCGCATTCGATGTATTTTTCACCGCTGATTAATAATATTACCGCAGATTTACGATAGCACCAACAGGTGCCGAGAAAAACGAAAAAGAAAAAAAGTGATCCTGAAATAATGTCCTTTTCGCTCTAGGATCAATATTTAGCGAGAAAAACGCGAAAAACAATTTTCCGTCGGTTCTCGGAGTAGTCCCATAGTCTATTCGATGTATTTTGCCGTGCTAATCAAGAATCTAACGCTATTTGGACGATAGGACAGACGGGAAAAGAGAAAAACGCAAAAAACCGTTCCTGAAAAACTCGTTTTTCGACGAATTTACATTTTAGGCCATATCTTTTCGAAAAATGATAATTCCTGCATGGGCCATGGCTCATTCGATGTATTTTTCACCGCTGATTAATAATATAACCGCAGATTTACGATAGCACCAACAGGAGCCGAGAAAAACGAAAAAGAAAAAAAGTGATCCTGAAATAACGTCCTTTTCGCTCTAGGATCAATATTTAGCGAGAAAAACGCGAAAAACAATTTTCCGTCGGTTCTCGGACTGGTCCCATAGTCTATTCGATGTATTTTGCCGTGCTAATCAAGAATCTAACGCTATTTGAACGATAGGACAGACGGGAAAAGAGAAAAACGCAAAAAACCGTTCCTGAAAAACTCGTTTTTCGACGAATTTACATTTTAGGCCATATCTTTTCGAAAAATGATAATTCCTGCATGGGCCATGGCTCATTCGATGTATTTTTCACCGCTGATTAATAATATAACCGCAGATTTACGATAGCACCAACAGGAGCCGAGAAAAACGAAAAAGAAAAAAAGTGATCCTGAAATAACGTCCTTTTCGCTCTAGGATCAATATTTAGCGAGAAAAACGCGAAAAACAATTTTCCGTCGGTTCTCGGACTGGTCCCATAGTCTATTCGATGTATTTTGCCGTGCTAATCAAGAATCTAATGCTATTTGGACGATAGGACAGACGGGAAAAGAGAAAAACGCAAAAAACCGTTCCCGAAAAACTCGTTTTTCGACGAATTTACATTTTAGGCCATATCTTTTCGAAAAATGATAATTCCTGCATGGGCCATGGCTCATTCGATGTATTTTTCACCGCTGATTAATAATATAACCGCAGATTTACGATAGCACCAACAGGAGCCGAGAAAAACGAAAAAGAAAAAAAGTGATCCTGAAATAACGTCCTTTTCGCTCTAGGATCAATATTTAGCGAGAAAAACGCGAAAAACAATTTTCCGTCGGTTCTCGGACTGGTCCCATAGTCTATTCGATGTATTTTGCCGTGCTAAACAAGAATCTAACGCTATTTGGACGATAGGACAGACGGGAAAAGAGAAAAACGCAAAAAACCGTTCCTGAAAAACTCGTTTTTCGACGAATTTACATTTTAGGCCATATCTTTTCGAAAAATGATAATTCCTGCATGGGCCATGGCTCATTCGATGTATTTTTCACCGCTGATTAATAATATAACCGCAGATTTACGATAGCACCAACAGGAGCCGAGAAAAACGAAAAAGAAAAAAAGTGATCCTGAAATAACGTCCTTTTCGCTCTAGGATCAATATTTAGCGAGAAAAACGCGAAAAACAATTTTCCGTCGGTTCTCGGACTGGTCCCATAGTCTATTCGATGTATTTTGCCGTGCTAATCAAGAATCTAACGCTATTTGAACGATAGGACAGACGGGAAAAGAGAAAAACGCAAAAAACCGTTCCTGAAAAACTCGTTTTTCGACGAATTTACATTTTAGGCCATATCTTTTCGAAAAATGATAATTCCTGCATGGGCCATGGCTCATTCGATGTATTTTTCACCGCTGATTAATAATATAACCGCAGATTTACGATAGCACCAACAGGAGCCGAGAAAAACGAAAAAGAAAAAAAGTGATCCTGAAATAACGTCCTTTTCGCTCTAGGATCAATATTTAGCGAGAAAAACGCGAAAAACAATTTTCCGTCGGTTCTCGGACTGGTCCCATAGTCTATTCGATGTATTTTGACGTGCTGAACAAGAATCTAACGCTATTTGGACGATAGGACAGACGGGAAAAGAGAAAAACGCAACAAACCGTTCCTGAAAAACTCGTTTTTCGACGAATTTACATTTTAGGCCATATCTTTTCGAAAAATGATAATTCCTGCATGGGCCATGGCTCATTCGATGTATTTTTCACCGCTGATTAATAATATAACCGCAGATTTACGATAGCACCAACAGGTGCCGAGAAAAACGAAAAAGAAAAAAAGTGATCCTGAAATAACGTCCTTTTCGCTCTAGGATCAATATTTGGCGAGAAAAACGCGAAAAACAATTTTCCGTCGGTTCTCGGACTGGTCCCATAGTCTATTCGATGTATTTTGACGTGCTGAACAAGAATCTAACGCTATTTGGACGATAGGACAGACGGGAAAAGAGAAAAACGCAAAAAACCGTTCCTGAAAAACTCGTTTTTCGACGAATTTACATTTTAGGCCATATCTTTTCGAAAAATGATAATTCCTGCATGGGCCATGGCTCATTCGATGTATTTTTCACCGCTGATTAATAATATAACCGCAGATTTACGATAGCACCAACAGGTGCCGAGAAAAACGATAAAGAAAAAAAGTGATCCTGAAATAACGTCCTTTTCGCTCTAGGATCAATATTTAGCGAGAAAAACGCGAAAAACAATTTTCCGTCGGTTCTCGGAGTAGTCCCATAGTCTATTCGATGTTTTTTGCCGTGCTAATCAAGAATCTAACGCTATTTGGACGATAGGACAGACGGGAAAAGAGAAAAACGCAAAAAACCGTTCCTGAAAAACTCGTTTTTCGACGAATTTACATTTTAGGCCATATCTTTTCGAAAAATGATAATTCCTGCATGGGCCATGGCTCATTCGATGTATTTTTCACCGCTGATTAATAATATAACCGCAGATTTACGATAGCACCAACAGGAGCCGAGAAAAACGAAAAAGAAAAAAAGTGATCCTGAAATAACGTCCTTTTCGCTCTAGGATCAATATTTAGCGAGAAAAACGCGAAAAACAATTTTCCGTCGGTTCTCGGACTGGTCCCATAGTCTATTCGATGTATTTTGACGTGCTGAACAAGAATCTAACGCTATTTGGACGATAGGACAGACGGGAAAAGAGAAAAACGCAAAAAACCGTTCCTGAAAAACTCGTTTTTCGACGAATTTACATTTTACGCCATATCTTTTCGAAAAATGATAATTCCTGCATGGGCCATGGCGCATTCGATGTATTTTTCACCGCTGATTAATAATATAACCGCAGATTTACGATAGCACCAACAGGTGCCGAGAAAAACGAAAAAGAAAAAAAGTGATCCTGAAATAACGTCCTTTTCGCTCTAGGATCAATATTTAGCGAGAAAAACGCGAAAAACAATTTTCCGTCGGTTCTCGGACTGGTCCCATAGTCTATTCGATGTATTTTGCCGTGCTAATCAAGAATCTAACGCTATTTGAACGATAGGACAGACGGGAAAAGAGAAAAACGCAAAAAACCGTTCCTGAAAAACTCGTTTTTCGACGAATTTACATTTTAGGCCATATCTTTTCGAAAAATGATAATTCCTGCATGGGCCATGGCGCATTCGATGTATTTTTCACCGCTGATTAATAATATAACCGCAGATTTACGATAGCACCAACAGGTGCCGAGAAAAACGAAAAAGAAAAAAAGTGATCCTGAAATAACGTCCTTTTCGCTCTAGGATCAATATTTAGCGAGAAAAACGCGAAAAACAATTTTCCGTCGGTTCTCGGACTGGTCCCATAGTCTATTCGATGTATTTTGCCGTGCTAAACAAGAATCTAACGCTATTTGGACGATAGGACAGACGGGAAAAGAGAAAAACGCAAAAAACCGTTCCTGAAAAACTCGTTTTTCGACGAATTTACATTTTAGGCCATATCTTTTCGAAAAATGATAATTCCTGCATGGGCCATGGCTCATTCGATGTATTTTTCACCGCTGATTAATAATATAACCGCAGATTTACGATAGCACCAACAGGAGCCGAGAAAAACGAAAAAGAAAAAAAGTGATCCTGAAATAACGTCCTTTTCGCTCTAGGATCAATATTTAGCGAGAAAAACGCGAAAAACAATTTTCCGTCGGTTCTCGGACTGGTCCCATAGTCTATTCGATGTATTTTGCCGTGCTAATCAAGAATCTAATGCAATTTGGACGATAGGACAGACGGGAAAAGAGAAAAACGCAAAAAACCGTTCCTGAAAAACTCGTTTTTCGACGAATTTACATTTTAGGCCATATCTTTTCGAAAAATGATAATTCCTGCATGGGCCATGGCTCATTCGATGTATTTTTCACCGCTGATTAATAATATAACCGCAGATTTACGATAGCACCAACAGGTGCCGAGAAAAACGATAAAGAAAAAAAGTGATCCTGAAATAACGTCCTTTTCGCTCTAGGATCAATATTTAGCGAGAAAAACGCGAAAAACAATTTTCCGTCGGTTCTCGGAGTAGTCCCATAGTCTATTCGATGTATTTTGCCGCGCTAATCAAGAATCTAACGCTATTTGGACGATAGGACAGACGGGAAAAGAGAAAAACGCAAAAAACCGTTCCTGAAAAACTCGTTTTTCGACGAATTTACATTTTAGGCCATATCTTTTCGAAAAATGATAATTCCTGCATGGGCCATGGCTCATTCGATGTATTTTTCACCGCTGATTAATAATATAACCGCAGATTTACGATAGCACCAACAGGAGCCGAGAAAAACGAAAAAGAAAAAAAGTGATCCTGAAATAACGTCCTTTTCGCTCTAGGATCAATATTTAGCGAGAAAAACGCGAAAAACAATTTTCCGTCGGTTCTCGGACTGGTCCCATAGTCTATTCGATGTATTTTGACGTGCTGAACAAGAATCTAACGCTATTTGGACGATAGGACAGACGGGAAAAGAGAAAAACGCAAAAAACCGTTCCTGAAAAACTCGTTTTTCGACGAATTTACATTTTAGGCCATATCTTTTCGAAAAATGATAATTCCTGCATGGGCCATGGCTCATTCGATGTATTTTTCACCGCTGATTAATAATATAACCGCAGATTTACGATAGCACCAACAGGAGCCGAGAAAAACGAAAAAGAAAAAAAGTGATCCTGAAATAACGTCCTTTTCGCTCTAGGATCAATATTTAGCGAGAAAAACGCGAAAAACAATTTTCCGTCGGTTCTCGGAGTAGTCCCATAGTCTATTCGATGTATTTTGCCGTGCTAATCAAGAATCTAACGCTATTTGGACGATAGGACAGACGGGAAAAGAGAAAAACGCAAAAAACCGTTCCTGAAAAACTCGTTTTTCGACGAATTTACATTTTAGGCCATATCTTTTCGAAAAATGATAATTCCTGCATGGGCCATGGCTCATTCGATGTATTTTTCACCGCTGATTAATAATATAACCGCAGATTTACGATAGCACCAACAGGAGCCGAGAAAAACGAAAAAGAAAAAAAGTGATCCTGAAATAACGTCCTTTTCGCTCTAGGATCAATATTTAGCGAGAAAAACGCGAAAAACAATTTTCCGTCGGTTCTCGGTCTGGTCCCATAGTCTATTCGATGTATTTTGACGTGCTGAACAAGAATCTAACGCTATTTGGACGATAGGACAGACGGGAAAAGAGAAAAACGCAAAAAACCGTTCCTGAAAAACTCGTTTTTCGACGAATTTACATTTTACGCCATATCTTTTCGAAAAATGATAATTCCTGCATGGGCCATGGCGCATTCGATGTATTTTTCACCGCTGATTAATAATATAACCGCAGATTTACGATAGCACCAACAGGTGCCGAGAAAAACGAAAAAGAAAAAAAGTGATCCTGAAATAACGTCCTTTTCGCTCTAGGATCAATATTTAGCGAGAAAAACGCGAAAAACAATTTTCCGTCGGTTCTCGGACTGGTCCCATAGTCTATTCGATGTATTTTGCCGTGCTAATCAAGAATCTAACGCTATTTGAACGATAGGACAGACGGGAAAAGAGAAAAACGCAAAAAACCGTTCCTGAAAAACTCGTTTTTCGACGAATTTACATTTTAGGCCATATCTTTTCGAAAAATGATAATTCCTGCATGGGCCATGGCGCATTCGATGTATTTTTCACCGCTGATTAATAATATAACCGCAGATTTACGATAGCACCAACAGGAGCCGAGAAAAACGAAAAAGAAAAAAAGTGATCCTGAAATAACGTCCTTTTCGCTCTAGGATCAATATTTAGCGAGAAAAACGCGAAAAACAATTTTCCGTCGGTTCTCGGACTGGTCCCATAGTCTATTCGATGTATTTTGCCGTGCTAATCAAGAATCTAACGCTATTTGAACGATAGGACAGACGGGAAAAGAGAAAAACGCAAAAAACCGTTCCTGAAAAACTCGTTTTTCGACGAATTTACATTTTAGGCCATATCTTTTCGAAAAATGATAATTCCTGCATGGGCCATGGCTCATTCGATGTATTTTTCACCGCTGATTAATAATATAACCGCAGATTTACGATAGCACCAACAGGAGCCGAGAAAAACGAAAAAGAAAAAAAGTGATCCTGAAATAACGTCCTTTTCGCTCTAGGATCAATATTTAGCGAGAAAAACGCGAAAAACAATTTTCCGTCGGTTCTCGGACTGGTCCCATAGTCTATTCGATGTATTTTGCCGTGCTAATCAAGAATCTAATGCAATTTGGACGATAGGACAGACGGGAAAAGAGAAAAACGCAAAAAACCGTTCCTGAAAAACTCGTTTTTCGACGAATTTACATTTTAGGCCATATCTTTTCGAAAAATGATAATTCCTGCATGGGCCATGGCTCATTCGATGTATTTTTCACCGCTGATTAATAATATAACCGCAGATTTACGATAGCACCAACAGGTGCCGAGAAAAACGATAAAGAAAAAAAGTGATCCTGAAATAACGTCCTTTTCGCTCTAGGATCAATATTTAGCGAGAAAAACGCGAAAAACAATTTTCCGTCGGTTCTCGGAGTAGTCCCATAGTCTATTCGATGTATTTTGCCGTGCTAATCAAGAATCTAACGCTATTTGGACGATAGGACAGACGGGAAAAGAGAAAAACGCAAAAAACCGTTCCTGAAAAACTCGTTTTTCGACGAATTTCCATTTTAGGCCATATCTTTTCGAAAAATGATAATTCCTGCATGGGCCATGGCTCATTCGATGTATTTTTCACCGCTGATTAATAATATAACCGCAGATTTACGATAGCACCAACAGGAGCCGAGAAAAACGAAAAAGAAAAAAAGTGATCCTGAAATAACGTCCTTTTCGCTCTAGGATCAATATTTAGCGAGAAAAACGCGAAAAACAATTTTCCGTCGGTTCTCGGACTGGTCCCATAGTCTATTCGATGTATTTTGACGTGCTGAACAAGAATCTAACGCTATTTGGACGATAGGACAGACGGGAAAAGAGAAAAACGCAAAAAACCGTTCCTGAAAAACTCGTTTTTCGACGAATTTACATTTTAGGCCATATCTTTTCGAAAAATGATAATTCCTGCATGGGCCATGGCTCATTCGATGTATTTTTCACCGCTGATTAATAATATAACCGCAGATTTACGATAGCACCAACAGGAGCCGAGAAAAACGAAAAAGAAAAAAAGTGATCCTGAAATAACGTCCTTTTCGCTCTAGATAGATAGATAGATAATGAGTTTATTTAGCATTTTGCTATTTCGCGCTACGCGCTACATGGTTTATAATTTACTTAAACAATAAACTTATATTTAACTTAACTTTTAATTTTCGACGTATCCCAGTTTTCTACAGCTCCTAATAATTTGTAGTTCGGTTTCGTTTTACATATTCCCCGAGCTTCCTTTTTAGTTCTTTTATATTTCTCGCATTTTTTATTTCTGGGGTTGCGCCATTATACATTTTGAGTCCTTCGTACATAAAATCCTTTTGTCCTACCGCTCTTTTCCGAAATTTAATTTTTAAATCATTCGCCTGTCTAGTTCTCATTCCTTCTCTGTTTCCCACCACTTCATACATTCGTTCATTCATTTCTTTTTCTCTATCTTCTAGTATCACTTTGTGTATATACACGATCACATTGTATTCGATTCTTTCCTTTACACTTAGGAAGCCTAATGCGTCTAACATATCTTTTACTCTTGTCTCCCTTCGACATTGTAAAATAACTCTCATCGCCCTGTTTTGTAGTTTCTGCAGTGTTTCGAGGTCCGTTTTATTCATACTTAGCATGACTATGCTGCAGTATTCGAGGTGAGGAGATATAATTGTTTTGTACACTATACTGCGTGTCATTGGTGACAGAAATTTACCTATTCTATTGAGGAAACTTATTTTTTTGCCGACCTTTTTTACTATGAAATCTTTGTGCGCCTTTAAGTTCAATTTAGAGTCAATTTCTACTCCCAGATATCGTATATGATCCACCTTCTCTATTTTTTCACCTAGCTTAGTTTTTATTTGTACATGTTCTCCTTTAGTTTGTCTTGGTCCTGTTATTACCATGAACTTAGTTTTCTTTGCATTCATCTTCAGACTGTTCATACTGAACCAATCTTCGGTTTTTGCCAATTGTTCATTTAGCTTAGTTTGTATTTCTTCAGATCCCTTTCCTGTAGTGTACATGATCATGTCATCCGCGAATAAAATAATCTCAATATTATTTAATACGTATTTTACTATATCATTTATGTATATTATGAACAAGAGCGGTCCTAATACTGATCCCTGCGGCACTCCATACTTTGTTGTTAATTCATCCGAGTTTTCTTGGTTAATGATAACTATTTGTGACCTATTTGCTAAGTAAGATTTGAACCATTTCAGTACCGTTCCTTCTATCCCATACTTTTCCATTTTTGTTATGAGTTTTTGTCTGTCGATCGTCTCGAACGCTCTTTTCAAATCAATAAATATAGCTCCAATTATATCCCCATTACTAATAGCCGCTTTCCATCCTGATACGGCCCTTTGAATCGCGATTTCGCATGACTTTCCTTCTCTGAATCCATATTGTCTATCTGTTAGTAAGTTGTTATTTTCTAGGTATGTAATTAGCTGCTCTTTTACTATAATTTCTAATAATTTTTCTTGTTGCGGTAACATATTTATTGGTCTGAACTCGTCTCCTCGCCTTGTTCGCACTACTTTCGGTATGGGAATGATTTCAGATTTCTTCCATTCTTCTGGAAAGTCCCCAAATTGCAAAGATTTGTTTATTAATAACGTGATTTCTTTCCCTATGGCCCTGAATATATAATTTAAAATGTCTGTTGATATTCCGTCTTGTGTTCCTTTCTTTTTTGGTAATTTCTTAATTAATTCTCCTACTTTTTCTTGTGTCACTGCTGTGTATTCTCCCATCGTTTTAATTGTATATTTATCTGTTCGATCGTCATAATTTATTTTTTCTATGTTAATTACTATTTCTTCTATACTATCTATATAATATCTATTGAATCTATTTGCAATATCCTTAGCCTCTTTTATCTCCTCTCCGTCAAATATTATCCCCGCTGTGTAATCTGTTTCTTGCTTTTTCCCTTTTATCAACTTTTTTAGTGTTCGCCACATTTCTGCACAATCTTTTTTGTTATCGTCGATTTTCTGTTCGTAATAATTTCTCTTACTCTCCCTCAGTGCCGCCACTACATCGTTTCTCTTGCGTCTAAAATTTGCCCAATCATACTCGCTATCGCTATCCTTCGCAATTTTAAACAAGTTATCACGTAATTCTATCATTTTACTGATGTCCTTGTGAAACCACTGTTTGGTTTCATTATTACTTTTCTGTTTGAATTCTTTGGATGGTGCTTCTTCGTTTATCGTCTGTATTATTTTTGTCATAAGTTCGTTTACCTCACTATTAAAATATGTGTTATCCTCCCTGTCCATAAATGTCTCTGGTCCTTTTTCTGCCAATTTATTTACAAATTTTTCTACGTCAAAATTTCTATAATCTCTTCGGTTTTTGTATACGTTAGTTTTATTTAAAAGATTTAGTCCTATATCTAATTCTACTATTGCATGGTCAGTTATTTTTGGTTTGTCGTTTATCTTTACGTCAGTTACTACATTACTAAAGACTAGATCTATTGTTGACCTTGTACCTTGTTCTATCCTCGTTGCACTTGCCACGCATTGTTTCATACCCCTTTCGCGGAAGATTGCTATAAGCTGTTTTGCATAGAATGACTCCTTCGTTACATCAATGTTAAAATCTCCCATTATAACGCAGTTGCCTTCATCATATAGTAAATCTCCTATTTCTTCTAAAAACTCTAAAAATTCGGCATCACTCGAACTTGGTGAGTGGTATACTGTTGCTATGGCTCCCTTGAATCTTCTCGATTGAACTGTAATCGCAGCGCACCAGCAATTACCATCTTTTTTCTTTTGTAGCTTTACCTTATACTTGATACCTTTTCTTATGTACATAACGACCCCTCCAGTTCTTCTATTTTCTCCATCGCATCTAATTAAATTATATCCTTCTATGTATAGTTCATTATCGTCTATCTCCTCGGTCGTTCGTGTTTCTGTTAATGCTAATATGGCTGGCTCCATTTGATTTACTATTAATTGTTCTATCTCATCTAGGTGTTTTACCAAACTACGCGCATTTACATATATGATCCACCGTTTTTTATCATTTATTCCTTCCTGTTCCTTGCTCGTTGTTTTTCCCTGTCTAAAAAATATTTAAAAGTCGGGCAGTTTTTATCGTTTGTTCCGTGATTTATTTCATGGGTTTGTAATTTGAGTCTGCTTTTGTTATCCCGACAGCTCGCGCACTCTCTTTTGTCGTTTTCGCAATCCCTTGTCGGGTGATCTCCCGCGCATTTTCCACATTTTGTCGGCTTTTTGCAGTTTTTTGCCACGTGATAGTATCCCCAGCAATTGTAACACTGAGTCACCATCACGTAGTCAGACGCCCTGCATATATTCCACCCTATTCTTACTCGGTTTTCTTTTGTGAGTTTCGCATGAGTAACCTGATCTGCTTCCAGTATAACTGTCATATTACTATATTTCTCGTAACTCCATCTTTTTACCAGCCTGATGTTGAATCCTTCAGTGTCCTGTTCTATTTGATTTTGTTCGCATATTTTGTTGATTAATTCCTCGTCTGTTAGTTTTTCCTCCTCTATGTCTATACCCGTGATTTTTAACTTCGGTATCCTGCTTGCCGGTGACTTGACAACAAAATCCTTGCCTAACTCATTGGAGATTAGCTTTTTAAGTTTCATACTGTCGTTTTTTTCTGAACATCCTATTATTACTTTGCCATTTTGGCCTGCAGTGATTCTATTTACATTTATTCCTGATCTAACTATATCGACACGTTCTTTAACCGTTTGTCGTGTTTTTTCGCTACTTTGACTATTAATTGGTTGCACAATTACAATCTCGTCGTTCTTTTTATCGCTATTCCTCAGTATTGCCGCGTAAGTGTCTTTTTGTGCGTTTCTATTCTCAAATCGCTTGTTTAGAGGATTATTGCCTCTCGCTTCTACTATCATTTCCCTCAAGTCTTGTATACTTTCCTGCATTCTAAGAAGTTCGCTATTGAAGTTTGTATTTATCTTATCAACTATGACTTCTACTTCAGTTTTAATTACTTTTTTTACCGCTTCAACTACATATTCCTTTATACTTTTGCTTTCACCATTTCCCGTTATCCACTCGAGAATTTTTTCTACTTTCTTTTCTAGTTCCCTTTCTGTATCTTCAGGATCCTCGATGTCCGATCCGTCTGTTCCCCTTCTTCTTTTCATCCTGCATTCACCGATCTCAGTCCCCTCTAGACCGTATTTCTTTGCCTGCTTCTTGCTGATATTTTCTGTTAATGCAGTTATCTCGAAGTGTCTTTGGCACGGTGTCACTTCTCGGTTATCATCCAAGGAAGTGTGAGATTTCGCACAACTTGGGTGAAAATACTTGATGCATCTTTTACACTCAAACAATATAGTCTTTATCTGGTCTTTACATTTCCAGCATTTATAATCGTAGTTGTTGTCTGTCATATTCGAGTTTCATTTTTTTAAAGATTATCAAGAAATCTGCTATACCGACAGCGGATGATGAACCTCTGTGGGGTGTTGAGTTTGGCGTTCCAATAGATGTCGCCGCTTGGTAGAGTGGTAGGTTTCGCATCGGCAGAGCAGCTCGGCTTCAGGTATAGGTAGCCGTATTTCCGAGAGAGGGCGCCACGCACTGGGCTGAAAGGACGAACCGTCCGCTCGACCGGTCACTAGTGGTGGTAGATGTCAGGTGAATCGTGATGATTTATCCGCGATGTATTGCAGCTGGTGTTGTGATCTCGAAGTCGATTTGTTGGCGCATGCGTAGTGGACACTCACCTCATCGATGTTTGGACTTTGATGCTCTCCATAGAGTGAGGTTATCGAAAACCAAAATACTTTCCACCTCAATCACGAGTCGACGTATGTTCCGATGGTGATGGTTATTATTGAGGATGGAAAGCAATGGTGTTGCCTGCTTATTTGGTCTGAAACAAAATTGCCCTAGGGCAGATTGCGGCAGAATCAAGCACGTAAAGTCAGACTAATTTAACGGACATGTTGATACACTTACTAGGATCAATATTTAGCGAGAAAAACGCGAAAAACAATTTTCCGTCGGTTCTCGGACTGGTCCCATAGTCTATTCGATGTATTTTGCCGTGCTAATCAAGAATCTAATGCTATTTGGACGATAGGACAGACGGGAAAAGAGAAAAACGCAAAAAACCGTTCCTGAAAAACTCGTTTTTCGACGAATTTACATTTTAGGCCATATCTTTTCGAAAAATGATAATTCCTGCATGGGCCATGGCTCATTCGATGTATTTTTCACCGCTGATTAATAATATAACCGCAGATTTACGATAGCACCAACAGGTGCCGAGAAAAACGATAAAGAAAAAAAGTGATCCTGAAATAACGTCCTTTTCGCTCTAGGATCAATATTTAGCGAGAAAAACGCGAAAAACAATTTTCCGTCGGTTCTCGGAGTAGTCCCATAGTCTATTCGATGTATTTTGCCGTGCTAATCAAGAATCTAACGCTATTTGGACGATAGGACAGACGGGAAAAGAGAAAAACGCAAAAAACCGTTCCTGAAAAACTCGTTTTTCGACGAATTTACATTTTAGGCCATATCTTTTCGAAAAATGATAATTCCTGCATGGGCCATGGCTCATTCGATGTATTTTTCACCGCTGATTAATAATATAACCGCAGATTTACGATAGCACCAACAGGAGCCGAGAAAAACGAAAAAGAAAAAAAGTGATCCTGAAATAACGTCCTTTTCGCTCTAGGATCAATATTTAGCGAGAAAAACGCGAAAAACAATTTTCCGTCGGTTCTCGGTCTGGTCCCATAGTCTATTCGATGTATTTTGACGTGCTGAACAAGAATCTAACGCTATTTGGACGATAGGACAGACGGGAAAAGAGAAAAACGCAAAAAACCGTTCCTGAAAAACTCGTTTTTCGACGAATTTACATTTTACGCCATATCTTTTCGAAAAATGATAATTCCTGCATGGGCCATGGCGCATTCGATGTATTTTTCACCGCTGATTAATAATATAACCGCAGATTTACGATAGCACCAACAGGTGCCGAGAAAAACGAAAAAGAAAAAAAGTGATCCTGAAATAACGTCCTTTTCGCTCTAGGATCAATATTTAGCGAGAAAAACGCGAAAAACAATTTTCCGTCGGTTCTCGGACTGGTCCCATAGTCTATTCGATGTATTTTGACGTGCTGAACAAGAATCTAACGCTATTTGGACGATAGGACAGACGGGAAAAGAGAAAAACGCAAAAAACCGTTCCTGAAAAACTCGTTTTTCGACGAATTTACATTTTACGCCATATCTTTTCGAAAAATGATAATTCCTGCATGGGCCATGGCGCATTCGATGTATTTTTCACCGCTGATTAATAATATAACCGCAGATTTACGATAGCACCAACAGGTGCCGAGAAAAACGAAAAAGAAAAAAAGTGATCCTGAAATAACGTCCTTTTCGCTCTAGGATCAATATTTAGCGAGAAAAACGCGAAAAACAATTTTCCGTCGGTTCTCGGACTGGTCCCATAGTCTATTCGATCTATTTTGCCGTGCTAAACAAGAATCTAACGCTATTTGGACGATAGGACAGACGGGAAAAGAGAAAAACGCAAAAAACCGTTCCTGAAAAACTCGTTTTTCGACGAATTTACATTTTAGGCCATATCTTTTCGAAAAATGATAATTCCTGCATGGGCCATGGCTCATTCGATGTATTTTTCACCGCTGATTAATAATATAACCGCAGATTTACGATAGCACCAACAGGAGCCGAGAAAAACGAAAAAGAAAAAAAGTGATCCTGAAATAACGTCCTTTTCGCTCTAGGATCAATATTTAGCGAGAAAAACGCGAAAAACAATTTTCCGTCGGTTCTCGGACTGGTCCCATAGTCTATTCGATGTATTTTGCCGTGCTAATCAAGAATCTAATGCTATTTGGACGATAGGACAGACGGGAAAAGAGAAAAACGCAAAAAACCGTTCCTGAAAAACTCGTTTTTCGACGAATTTACATTTTAGGCCATATCTTTTCGAAAAATGATAATTCCTGCATGGGCCATGGCTCATTCGATGTATTTTTCACCGCTGATTAATAATATAACCGCAGATTTACGATAGCACCAACAGGTGCCGAGAAAAACGATAAAGAAAAAAAGTGATCCTGAAATAACGTCCTTTTCGCTCTAGGATCAATATTTAGCGAGAAAAACGCGAAAAACAATTTTCCGTCGGTTCTCGGAGTAGTCCCATAGTCTATTCGATGTATTTTGCCGTGCTAATCAAGAATCTAACGCTATTTGGACGATAGGACAGACGGGAAAAGAGAAAAACGCAAAAAACCGTTCCTGAAAAACTCGTTTTTCGACGAATTTACATTTTAGGCCATATCTTTTCGAAAAATGATAATTCCTGCATGGGCCATGGCTCATTCGATGTATTTTTCACCGCTGATTAATAATATAACCGCAGATTTACGATAGCACCAACAGGAGCCGAGAAAAACGAAAAAGAAAAAAAGTGATCCTGAAATAACGTCCTTTTCGCTCTAGGATCAATATTTAGCGAGAAAAACGCGAAAAACAATTTTCCGTCGGTTCTCGGACTGGTCCCATAGTCTATTCGATGTATTTTGACGTGCTGAACAAGAATCTAACGCTATTTGGACGATAGGACAGACGGGAAAAGAGAAAAACGCAAAAAACCGTTCCTGAAAAACTCGTTTTTCGACGAATTTACATTTTACGCCATATCTTTTCGAAAAATGATAATTCCTGCATGGGCCATGGCGCATTCGATGTATTTTTCACCGCTGATTAATAATATAACCGCAGATTTACGATAGCACCAACAGGTGCCGAGAAAAACGAAAAAGAAAAAAAGTGATCCTGAAATAACGTCCTTTTCGCTCTAGGATCAATATTTAGCGAGAAAAACGCGAAAAACAATTTTCCGTCGGTTCTCGGACTGGTCCCATAGTCTATTCGATGTATTTTGCCGTGCTAATCAAGAATCTAACGCTATTTGAACGATAGGACAGACGGGAAAAGAGAAAAACGCAAAAAACCGTTCCTGAAAAACTCGTTTTTCGACGAATTTACATTTTAGGCCATATCTTTTCGAAAAATGATAATTCCTGCATGGGCCATGGCGCATTCGATGTATTTTTCACCGCTGATTAATAATATAACCGCAGATTTACGATAGCACCAACAGGAGCCGAGAAAAACGAAAAAGAAAAAAAGTGATCCTGAAATAACGTCCTTTTCGCTCTAGGATCAATATTTAGCGAGAAAAACGCGAAAAACAATTTTCCGTCGGTTCTCGGACTGGTCCCATAGTCTATTCGATGTATTTTGCCGTGCTAATCAAGAATCTAACGCTATTTGAACGATAGGACAGACGGGAAAAGAGAAAAACGCAAAAAACCGTTCCTGAAAAACTCGTTTTTCGACGAATTTACATTTTAGGCCATATCTTTTCGAAAAATGATAATTCCTGCATGGGCCATGGCTCATTCGATGTATTTTTCACCGCTGATTAATAATATAACCGCAGATTTACGATAGCACCAACAGGAGCCGAGAAAAACGAAAAAGAAAAAAAGTGATCCTGAAATAACGTCCTTTTCGCTCTAGGATCAATATTTAGCGAGAAAAACGCGAAAAACAATTTTCCGTCGGTTCTCGGACTGGTCCCATAGTCTATTCGATGTATTTTGCCGTGCTAATCAAGAATCTAACGCTATTTGAACGATAGGACAGACGGGAAAAGAGAAAAACGCAAAAAACCGTTCCTGAAAAACTCGTTTTTCGACGAATTTACATTTTAGGCCATATCTTTTCGAAAAATGATAATTCCTGCATGGGCCATGGCGCATTCGATGTATTTTTCACCGCTGATTAATAATATAACCGCAGATTTACGATAGCACCAACAGGAGCCGAGAAAAACGAAAAAGAAAAAAAGTGATCCTGAAATAACGTCCTTTTCGCTCTAGGATCAATATTTAGCGAGAAAAACGCGAAAAACAATTTTCCGTCGGTTCTCGGACTGGTCCCATAGTCTATTCGATGTATTTTGCCGTGCTAATCAAGAATCTAACGCTATTTGAACGATAGGACAGACGGGAAAAGAGAAAAACGCAAAAAACCGTTCCTGAAAAACTCGTTTTTCGACGAATTTACATTTTAGGCCATATCTTTTCGAAAAATGATAATTCCTGCATGGGCCATGGCGCATTCGATGTATTTTTCACCGCTGATTAATAATATAACCGCAGATTTACGATAGCACCAACAGGAGCCGAGAAAAACGAAAAAGAAAAAAAGTGATCCTGAAATAACGTCCTTTTCGCTCTAGATAGAGATAGATATTGTTTATTAGCTTGAGCTATCTTGCGCTTCGCGCTACAATTTCTTAATTACAACTTATTCTAATTATTCTAACTTAAATGCTATGTATTTTAACCGTTTATAGTTTTACATGTTATAGATTTAGAGAAATTTACAAATTTTGTTTATTTTTATGTCTTGATGTCAGTACAAAATCTGCTATATTTCGCTTTAGCTCTGGCATCGACTTTATTGTCTTTATAGACATTGGCACATTGTTATACAATTTAAATCCGTCATAGTAGAGATCTCTGTGTCCTACTGTCCTTTTCCTGAAGTCGACTCTTATTTGATCTGCCTGTCTCGTTTTCATCCCGCTCCGATCTCCTACTAATTTTATTGTCCTATTATTTTCGTCTTTTAGTTTGTCTGATTCGATAATCTTATGAATGAATAAAATCACATTATATTCCAGTCTTTCTTTAATATTCATAAAATGCAATGCCTCTAGCATGTCATTCACTCTAGTTTCTCTATTGCACTGTAAAATTACACGCATGGCCCTATTCTGTAATTTTTGTAGTATTTCCATATCTGACTTATTCATGTTTATCATTACCGTACTACAATATTCTAAGTGTGGTGCGACTATTGTTTTGTAAACCGTACATCTCGTTAAAAGTGACAAAAACTTTCCTAGTCTATTTAAAAAACTTAATTTTTTTCCTACTTTAGATACTATAAATTTTCTATACGGAGTAAGGCTGAGGTGTTGGTCAATTATTATTCCTAGATATTTCATTTCTGTAACACGTTCGAGCACTTTACCATCTCTACTTAATACTCTAACATGATCACCTTTACTTTGGTTACGGTTCTTAATAACCATGCACTTTGTTTTTCTGGAATTCATTTTCAATTTATTTTTGCACAGCCAGATCTCTGTTTCGTTAAGTTTTCCATTCAATTTGTTATTTAATTCTTCAGAACTTGTCCCCACCGCATAAATTATCATGTCGTCTGCAAAAAGTACGATGCTACAGTCGTTTTTAAATAGTTTTTCTATATCATTAATATATAAAATAAACAACAACGGGCCTAAAACAGATCCTTGAGGGACACCGTACTTTGTGGGTAGCTTCTGCGATATCTCGTTCCCTATAATGACTGTCTGTGATCGGTTTTCTAAGTACGATTTTAATAGCTGATAAACACTACCGCTTATTCCATACCTAGTTAGTTTTTTTATCAGAAGGCCTCTATCAATTGTTTCAAATGCCCTTTTTAGATCTACAAATATCGCTCCAACTAGTCTTCCCTCACTTATTTCTTTTTTCCATATCGTTAGCGTTTTCTGTATTGCACTTTCGCACGATCTGCCTTTTCTGAACCCGTATTGACATTCAGTGAATATATTATTGCTTTCTAGATATTCAACCAGTTGATCCTTGATAACTATTTCCAGTACTTTTTCATATTGCGGCAGCATGTTTATTGGACGAAATTCATCTGATCGTCTAGTTTTATTTACTTTTGGTATCGGTCTTATTTCCGATTTTTTCCACTCATCGGGGAAAATACCATATGCCAGGCTGTCATTTATTATAGTTGTCAGATCATCACCCATGGCTTCGAACATGAATCTCAAAATGTCATTATTTATTCCTTCTTGTGTACCGCTCTTTTTTGGCAATTTGTTAATAATTTGACTAATGTCGATTCTGCTAATTTTATTAAATTTGTTAAATGTCGCTTCGGTAAAATTTCTATCGTCCATGTGGTCATCTGCTATATTTTCTATGCTAGTCACTATTTCGTCGATACTGTCAATGTAATATTTAGTAAAGTCATTTGCTATGTTTTTATCGCCATATGAAGTCCTATCATTGAAAATTACGCCACCGTCAAAATCTCCAGTCTGTTTTTTTCCTTTTATAAGCCTTTTTAATGTCTTCCACATCTCCGCACTATTGTTTTTATTTCTATCTATTTTATTGTTATAATAATCTATTTTTGCTAGCCGTAGTGAATTTACTATTTCGTTTCGTTTTTGTCTATAATTTTCCCATTCGTAATCTCTTTTATTATTTTTTGCTATTTGGTAAAGTCGGTCCCGAATTTTCATGGCCTCTATAATTTCATGTGATATCCACGGTTTTATATTTGATCCTTCTCGGTGTCTTAAAGACCTGTAAGGAGCTTCTTCATCTAATATTCTTATAACTGTCGCGATTATGTTGTTTACATTTGTATTGTACATTAATGTGTTTCCATTTGCAGTCTTTACCTCCAGTTTTTGGTTTTTTAATTTATATATAAATCTATCACTATTAAAATTTCTAAATTGTCGTTTGACACTTTGTACTTTCGACTCCTCTCTGGTATTGAAACCTAGTTTCACTTCTATTATATCATGGTCAGATATTTTTGGTGTATCGTGGATGAATGTATCTATTTTTATATTGCTAAACACTAAATCAATCTTAGTTTCTGAGTTTTGATCTATTCTAGTTAATCCTTTAATATATTGCTTCATGCCTCTTTCTAAGAACGTATTTGTTAAACTACTCGCATAGAATTCTCTGCTGTTCAAATCTATGTTAAAATCCCCAAGCCATACACAATTTCCTTCATTATACAATTCATCCATTGTCTCTGCTATAAAATCTATGAGTATAGCATCGCTTGAGCTGGGCGAATGATAGATTGTTACAATGATGCCTTTGTACTTTTTCGTATTTACTTCTATTGCGGCGCACCAGCAATTTTTCTCTATCGTTCGTATAAATTTTTCTTTATATTGGATATTCTTCTTTATATACATAGCAACACCACCTGTTCTTCTATTTTCTCCATCACACCGAACTATCGAATATCCATTGATTTCCAACTCGGATTCATCAATGTCCTGAACAGTCCGCGTTTCTGTCAGAGCGAGTATTGCTGGCTTCATTTTACTAATAACTAATTGTTCAATTTCGTCCTTGTTTTTTACTAAACTCCGTGCGTTTAAACATAATATTGACCCAGCATACACCTCTGGATTATTTACAGTCCCAATGCCTGTTTCTCCCTTTCTAAAAAATATTTAAACGTCGGACATGCTTTGTCGTTTGCTTGATGTTGAGTCTCTTCATCACTTAAGCCTAGACGTTCTTTATGTATACTACAACTTGTGCATTTATACTCTGTTTTCTGACATTCTAGTCCGCTATGCTCCTCCGTACATTTACTACAGTATCTACGTTTCTTACAGTTTCTCGCTAAATGGTGGTAACCCCAGCAATTGAAACACTGTGTTATCGTCGTGTAATCGAAGATCTTACAAACTTGCCATCCTACTTTAAGCCGTCTTTCTTTCATTAATTCTTCACGTGTTTCGGAATCTATTTCTAATACGACAACTAAAGTGTTATGCTTTTCGTCTATCCATCTCTTTACTAGCCTAGCATATGAGTTACCTCGAGATTTTATGGCTGGATTCTGGTCATGAATTTTATTTAAGAGCTCATTTTCTGGCACCTCATTTTCCTCTGGTTCAATTCCGATGATTTTAATTTTGTGCTTTTTTGCTGTTGGTGCATCGACTTTATAGTTGTTTCCTAACTCTATTTTGGCAAGCCTTTCTAGTTTTTGTTGATCTTCGTGATTTGAGCATCCTACGATGACCGCTCCATTTTTGCCATGAACAATTCGATCAACGCTTATCCCTGCTTCTACAATGTTAATTTTACTTTTTAAATGTTTCCGCGTATCTTCAGAAGTCTGACCTATCGCCGGTTTTATGATGACGAGTTTTTCTTTTCGTATTGATTTACTAGCAACCGTTGCATATGATTTATTTTGCTGTAAGATTGCAACGTTATTTAAATATTCTTTGTTTGCGTTTTCGCCTCTTGTTCCTATCGGTACTAGCATTTCCTTCAACTCTTGGATGGTTTCTTGCATTCGTACTAGTTCGCTGTTCAGATTTAAATTTATTTTGTCAACTATTGCATCTACTTCCTGTTTAACTACCTCTTTCACGGCTTCTCTAATGTATTTCTTAATGTCATTTCGATCTGCCTGTAAATTGATCCATTCACATATTTTGTCAATTTTTTTCTCCATCTCCATTCCAACAAAAACCCGGTCTTCCTCCTGAGCTGTTTGACTATTTCTCCTTCTTTTTCTACTACTTTCGCCACTATTATTTCCCTCTACATTTTCCGATGTACTTTGTTTTTTTCCTACATTTTCTCCAGCCGTGGTTATTTTAAAATAATTCTGACAAGCTATCAATTCATTATTTGCATCATAGGCTACGTGATATCGCGCGCAACTCGGATGAAAATACTTTATACATCGCACACATTCATGCACAGTCGTCTTTATCGCCGTTTTGCATTTCCAACAGTCATGAATGAGTTTGTTTGATGACATTACAAACTATGTATCGATCAACAGAAGAGATCTCTGCATTACCTACTGCGTATGGTAGTTTGCCGCACTATGTTAATTCACTATTCCGATGGATAGATGGCGCCACGTGCTGGGTGGAAGAGAAGTACTACAGTCTGGTCGGTAAGTGATGATGGTAGTTTGCCGCATTATGTTAATTGACTCATCCTATAGATGGCGCCACGCGCTGGGTGGAAGAGCAGTACTGCAGTCTGGTCGATCAGTGATGATGGTAGGTGATTTCAAGTGGTATCCGCAATCGACGTTGATGTTCAGCGCATGCGCGCAACCACGTACCTCTTCTGTTGTTATCCCAGACCGAAAGTGAGGTTAGAAAAGTCCAATACTTTTCATCTCAATTTACCGGTAAAACGAATATTGCGATGGCGATGTATATTATTGACGATGAAAAGCAGTGATGTTGCGTGCTTAAATGTTCTGAAACAAAACTGCCCTAGGGCAGGATGCGGCAGAATCAAGTTCGAAAAGACGGAGCGTTTGACACACGATGTGATGCTACTTACTAGGATCAATATTTAGCGAGAAAAACGCGAAAAACAATTTTCCGTCGGTTCTCGGACTGGTCCCATAGTCTATTCGATGTATTTTGCCGTGCTAATCAAGAATCTAACGCTATTTGAACGATAGGACAGACGGGAAAAGAGAAAAACGCAAAAAACCGTTCCTGAAAAACTCGTTTTTCGACGAATTTACATTTTAGGCCATATCTTTTCGAAAAATGATAATTCCTGCATGGGCCATGGCTCATTCGATGTATTTTTCACCGCTGATTAATAATATAACCGCAGATTTACGATAGCACCAACAGGAGCCGAGAAAAACGAAAAAGAAAAAAAGTGATCCTGAAATAACGTCCTTTTCGCTCTAGGATCAATATTTAGCGAGAAAAACGCGAAAAACAATTTTCCGTCGGTTCTCGGACTGGTCCCATAGTCTATTCGATGTATTTTGCCGTGCTAATCAAGAATCTAACGCTATTTGGACGATAGGACAGACGGGAAAAGAGAAAAACGCAAAAAACCGTTCCTGAAAAACTCGTTTTTCGACGAATTTACATTTTAGGCCATATCTTTTCGAAAAATGATAATTCCTGCATGGGCCATGGCTCATTCGATGTATTTTTCACCGCTGATTAATAATATAACCGCAGATTTACGATAGCACCAACAGGAGCCGAGAAAAACGAAAAAGAAAAAAAGTGATCCTGAAATAACGTCCTTTTCGCTCTAGGATCAATATTTAGCGAGAAAAACGCGAAAAACAATTTTCCGTCGGTTCTCGGACTGGTCCCATAGTCTATTCGATGTATTTTGCCGTGCTAATCAAGAATCTAACGCTATTTGAACGATAGGACAGACGGGAAAAGAGAAAAACGCAAAAAACCGTTCCTGAAAAACTCGTTTTTCGACGAATTTACATTTTAGGCCATATCTTTTCGAAAAATGATAATTCCTGCATGGGCCATGGCGCATTCGATGTATTTTTCACCGCTGATTAATAATATAACCGCAGATTTACGATAGCACCAACAGGAGCCGAGAAAAACGAAAAAGAAAAAAAGTGATCCTGAAATAACGTCCTTTTCGCTCTAGGATCAATATTTAGCGAGAAAAACGCGAAAAACAATTTTCCGTCGGTTCTCGGACTGGTCCCATAGTCTATTCGATGTATTTTGCCGTGCTAATCAAGAATCTAACGCTATTTGAACGATAGGACAGACGGGAAAAGAGAAAAACGCAAAAAACCGTTCCTGAAAAACTCGTTTTTCGACGAATTTACATTTTAGGCCATATCTTTTCGAAAAATGATAATTCCTGCATGGGCCATGGCTCATTCGATGTATTTTTCACCGCTGATTAATAATATAACCGCAGATTTACGATAGCACCAACAGGAGCCGAGAAAAACGAAAAAGAAAAAAAGTGATCCTGAAATAACGTCCTTTTCGCTCTAGGATCAATATTTAGCGAGAAAAACGCGAAAAACAATTTTCCGTCGGTTCTCGGACTGGTCCCATAGTCTATTCGATGTATTTTGCCGTGCTAATCAAGAATCTAACGCTATTTGGACGATAGGACAGACGGGAAAAGAGAAAAACGCAAAAAACCGTTCCTGAAAAACTCGTTTTTCGACGAATTTACATTTTAGGCCATATCTTTTCGAAAAATGATAATTCCTGCATGGGCCATGGCTCATTCGATGTATTTTTCACCGCTGATTAATAATATAACCGCAGATTTACGATAGCACCAACAGGAGCCGAGAAAAACGAAAAAGAAAAAAAGTGATCCTGAAATAACGTCCTTTTCGCTCTAGGATCAATATTTAGCGAGAAAAACGCGAAAAACAATTTTCCGTCGGTTCTCGGACTGGTCCCATAGTCTATTCGATGTATTTTGCCGTGCTAATCAAGAATCTAACGCTATTTGGACGATAGGACAGACGGGAAAAGAGAAAAACGCAAAAAACCGTTCCTGAAAAACTCGTTTTTCGACGAATTTACATTTTACGCCATATCTTTTCGAAAAATGATAATTCCTGCATGGGCCATGGCGCATTCGATGTATTTTTCACCGCTGATTAATAATATAACCGCAGATTTACGATAGCACCAACAGGTGCCGAGAAAAACGAAAAAGAAAAAAAGTGATCCTGAAATAACGTCCTTTTCGCTCTAGGATCAATATTTAGCGAGAAAAACGCGAAAAACAATTTTCCGTCGGTTCTCGGACTGGTCCCATAGTCTATTCGATGTATTTTGCCGTGCTAATCAAGAATCTAACGCTATTTGGACGATAGGACAGACGGGAAAAGAGAAAAACGCAAAAAACCGTTCCTGAAAAACTCGTTTTTCGACGAATTTACATTTTAGGCCATATCTTTTCGAAAAATGATAATTCCTGCATGGGCCATGGCTCATTCGATGTATTTTTCACCGCTGATTAATAATATAACCGCAGATTTACGATAGCACCAACAGGAGCCGAGAAAAACGAAAAAGAAAAAAAGTGATCCTGAAATAACGTCCTTTTCGCTCTAGGATCAATATTTAGCGAGAAAAACGCGAAAAACAATTTTCCGTCGGTTCTCGGACTGGTCCCATAGTCTATTCGATGTATTTTGACGTGCTGAACAAGAATCTAACGCTATTTGGACGATAGGACAGACGGGAAAAGAGAAAAACGCAAAAAACCGTTCCTGAAAAACTCGTTTTTCGACGAATTTACATTTTAGGCCATATCTTTTCGAAAAATGATAATTCCTGCATGGGCCATGGCGCATTCGATGTATTTTTCACCGCTGATTAATAATATAACCGCAGATTTACGATAGCACCAACAGGTGCCGAGAAAAACGAAAAAGAAAAAAAGTGATCCTGAAATAACGTCCTTTTCGCTCTAGGATCAATATTTAGCGAGAAAAACGCGAAAAACAATTTTCCGTCGGTTCTCGGACTGGTCCCATAGTCTATTCGATGTATTTTGCCGTGCTAAACAAGAATCTAACGCTATTTGGACGATAGGACAGACGGGAAAAGAGAAAAACGCAAAAAACCGTTCCTGAAAAACTCGTTTTTCGACGAATTTACATTTTAGGCCATATCTTTTCGAAAAATGATAATTCCTGCATGGGCCATGGCTCATTCGATGTATTTTTCACCGCTGATTAATAATATAACCGCAGATTTACGATAGCACCAACAGGAGCCGAGAAAAACGAAAAAGAAAAAAAGTGATCCTGAAATAACGTCCTTTTCGCTCTAGGATCAATATTTAGCGAGAAAAACGCGAAAAACAATTTTCCGTCGGTTCTCGGACTGGTCCCATAGTCTATTCGATGTATTTTGACGTGCTGAACAAGAATCTAACGCTATTTGGACGATAGGACAGACGGGAAAAGAGAAAAACGCAAAAAACCGTTCCTGAAAAACTCGTTTTTCGACGAATTTACATTTTAGGCCATATCTTTTCGAAAAATGATAATTCCTGCATGGGCCATGGCGCATTCGATGTATTTTTCACCGCTGATTAATAATATAACCGCAGATTTACGATAGCACCAACAGGTGCCGAGAAAAACGAAAAAGAAAAAAAGTGATCCTGAAATAACGTCCTTTTCGCTCTAGGATCAATATTTAGCGAGAAAAACGCGAAAAACAATTTTCCGTCGGTTCTCGGACTGGTCCCATAGTCTATTCGATGTATTTTGCCGTGCTAAACAAGAATCTAACGCTATTTGGACGATAGGACAGACGGGAAAAGAGAAAAACGCAAAAAACCGTTCCTGAAAAACTCGTTTTTCGACGAATTTACATTTTAGGCCATATCTTTTCGAAAAATGATAATTCCTGCATGGGCCATGGCTCATTCGATGTATTTTTCACCGCTGATTAATAATATAACCGCAGATTTACGATAGCACCAACAGGAGCCGAGAAAAACGAAAAAGAAAAAAAGTGATCCTGAAATAACGTCCTTTTCGCTCTAGGATCAATATTTAGCGAGAAAAACGCGAAAAACAATTTTCCGTCGGTTCTCGGACTGGTCCCATAGTCTATTCGATGTATTTTGCCGTGCTAATCAAGAATCTAACGCTATTTGGACGATAGGACAGACGGGAAAAGAGAAAAACGCAAAAAACCGTTCCTGAAAAACTCGTTTTTCGACGAATTTACATTTTAGGCCATATCTTTTCGAAAAATGATAATTCCTGCATGGGCCATGGCTCATTCGATGTATTTTTCACCGCTGATTAATAATATAACCGCAGATTTACGATAGCACCAACAGGAGCCGAGAAAAACGAAAAAGAAAAAAAGTGATCCTGAAATAACGTCCTTTTCGCTCTAGGATCAATATTTAGCGAGAAAAACGCGAAAAACAATTTTCCGTCGGTTCTCGGACTGGTCCCATAGTCTATTCGATGTATTTTGCCGTGCTAATCAAGAATCTAACGCTATTTGGACGATAGGACAGACGGGAAAAGAGAAAAACGCAAAAAACCGTTCCTGAAAAACTCGTTTTTCGACGAATTTACATTTTACGCCATATCTTTTCGAAAAATGATAATTCCTGCATGGGCCATGGCGCATTCGATGTATTTTTCACCGCTGATTAATAATATAACCGCAGATTTACGATAGCACCAACAGGTGCCGAGAAAAACGAAAAAGAAAAAAAGTGATCCTGAAATAACGTCCTTTTCGCTCTAGGATCAATATTTAGCGAGAAAAACGCGAAAAACAATTTTCCGTCGGTTCTCGGACTGGTCCCATAGTCTATTCGATGTATTTTGCCGTGCTAATCAAGAATCTAACGCTATTTGAACGATAGGACAGACGGGAAAAGAGAAAAACGCAAAAAACCGTTCCTGAAAAACTCGTTTTTCGACGAATTTACATTTTAGGCCATATCTTTTCGAAAAATGATAATTCCTGCATGGGCCATGGCTCATTCGATGTATTTTTCACCGCTGATTAATAATATAACCGCAGATTTACGATAGCACCAACAGGAGCCGAGAAAAACGAAAAAGAAAAAAAGTGATCCTGAAATAACGTCCTTTTCGCTCTAGGATCAATATTTAGCGAGAAAAACGCGAAAAACAATTTTCCGTCGGTTCTCGGACTGGTCCCATAGTCTATTCGATGTATTTTGCCGTGCTAATCAAGAATCTAACGCTATTTGGACGATAGGACAGACGGGAAAAGAGAAAAACGCAAAAAACCGTTCCTGAAAAACTCGTTTTTCGACGAATTTACATTTTAGGCCATATCTTTTCGAAAAATGATAATTCCTGCATGGGCCATGGCTCATTCGATGTATTTTTCACCGCTGATTAATAATATAACCGCAGATTTACGATAGCACCAACAGGAGCCGAGAAAAACGAAAAAGAAAAAAAGTGATCCTGAAATAACGTCCTTTTCGCTCTAGGATCAATATTTAGCGAGAAAAACGCGAAAAACAATTTTCCGTCGGTTCTCGGACTGGTCCCATAGTCTATTCGATGTATTTTGACGTGCTGAACAAGAATCTAACGCTATTTGGACGATAGGACAGACGGGAAAAGAGAAAAACGCAAAAACCGTTCCTGAAAAACTCGTTTTTCGACGAATTTACATTTTACGCCATATCTTTTCGAAAAATGATAATTCCTGCATGGGCCATGGCGCATTCGATGTATTTTTCACCGCTGATTAATAATATAACCGCAGATTTACGATAGCACCAACAGGTGCCGAGAAAAACGAAAAAGAAAAAAAGTGATCCTGAAATAACGTCCTTTTCGCTCTAGGATCAATATTTAGCGAGAAAAACGCGAAAAACAATTTTCCGTCGGTTCTCGGACTGGTCCCATAGTCTATTCGATGTATTTTGCCGTGCTAATCAAGAATCTAACGCTATTTGGACGATAGGACAGACGGGAAAAGAGAAAAACGCAAAAAACCGTTCCTGAAAAACTCGTTTTTCGACGAATTTACATTTTAGGCCATATCTTTTCGAAAAATGATAATTCCTGCATGGGCCATGGCGCATTCGATGTATTTTTCACCGCTGATTAATAATATAACCGCAGATTTACGATAGCACCAACAGGAGCCGAGAAAAACGAAAAAGAAAAAAAGTGATCCTGAAATAACGTCCTTTTCGCTCTAGGATCAATATTTAGCGAGAAAAACGCGAAAAACAATTTTCCGTCGGTTCTCGGACTGGTCCCATAGTCTATTCGATGTATTTTGACGTGCTGAACAAGAATCTAACGCTATTTGGACGATAGGACAGACGGGAAAAGAGAAAAACGCAAAAAACCGTTCCTGAAAAACTCGTTTTTCGACGAATTTACATTTTAGGCCATATCTTTTCGAAAAATGATAATTCCTGCATGGGCCATGGCGCATTCGATGTATTTTTCACCGCTGATTAATAATATAACCGCAGATTTACGATAGCACCAACAGGTGCCGAGAAAAACGATAAAGAAAAAAAGTGATCCTGAAATAACGTCCTTTTCGCTCTAGGATCAATATTTAGCGAGAAAAACGCGAAAAACAATTTTCCGTCGGTTCTCGGACTGGTCCCATAGTCTATTCGATGTATTTTGCCGTGCTAATCAAGAATCTAACGCTATTTGAACGATAGGACAGACGGGAAAAGAGAAAAACGCAAAAAACCGTTCCTGAAAAACTCGTTTTTCGACGAATTTACATTTTAGGCCATATCTTTTCGAAAAATGATAATTCCTGCATGGGCCATGGCTCATTCGATGTATTTTTCACCGCTGATTAATAATATAACCGCAGATTTACGATAGCACCAACAGGAGCCGAGAAAAACGAAAAAGAAAAAAAGTGATCCTGAAATAACGTCCTTTTCGCTCTAGGATCAATATTTAGCGAGAAAAACGCGAAAAACAATTTTCCGTCGGTTCTCGGACTGGTCCCATAGTCTATTCGATGTATTTTGCCGTGCTAAACAAGAATCTAACGCTATTTGGACGATAGGACAGACGGGAAAAGAGAAAAACGCAAAAAACCGTTCCTGAAAAACTCGTTTTTCGACGAATTTACATTTTAGGCCATATCTTTTCGAAAAATGATAATTCCTGCATGGGCCATGGCTCATTCGATGTATTTTTCACCGCTGATTAATAATACAACCGCAGATTTACGATAGCACCAACAGGAGCCGAGAAAAACGAAAAAGAAAAAAAGTGATCCTGAAATAACGTCCTTTTCGCTCTAGGATCAATATTTAGCGAGAAAAACGCGAAAAACAATTTTCCGTCGGTTCTCGGACTGGTCCCATAGTCTATTCGATGTATTTTGCCGTGCTAATCAAGAATCTAACGCTATTTGGACGATAGGACAGACGGGAAAAGAGAAAAACGCAAAAAACCGTTCCTGAAAAACTCGTTTTTCGACGAATTTACATTTTAGGCCATATCTTTTCGAAAAATGATAATTCCTGCATGGGCCATGGCTCATTCGATGTATTTTTCACCGCTGATTAATAATATAACCGCAGATTTACGATAGCACCAACAGGAGCCGAGAAAAACGAAAAAGAAAAAAAGTGATCCTGAAATAACGTCCTTTTCGCTCTAGGATCAATATTTAGCGAGAAAAACGCGAAAAACAATTTTCCGTCGGTTCTCGGACTGGTCCCATAGTCTATTCGATGTATTTTGACGTGCTGAACAAGAATCTAACGCTATTTGGACGATAGGACAGACGGGAAAAGAGAAAAACGCAAAAAACCGTTCCTGAAAAACTCGTTTTTCGACGAATTTACATTTTAGGCCATATCTTTTCGAAAAATGATAATTCCTGCATGGGCCATGGCGCATTCGATGTATTTTTCACCGCTGATTAATAATATAACCGCAGATTTACGATAGCACCAACAGGTGCCGAGAAAAACGATAAAGAAAAAAAGTGATCCTGAAATAACGTCCTTTTCGCTCTAGGATCAATATTTAGCGAGAAAAACGCGAAAAACAATTTTCCGTCGGTTCTCGGACTGGTCCCATAGTCTATTCGATGTATTTTGCCGTGCTAATCAAGAATCTAACGCTATTTGAACGATAGGACAGACGGGAAAAGAGAAAAACGCAAAAAACCGTTCCTGAAAAACTCGTTTTTCGACGAATTTACATTTTAGGCCATATCTTTTCGAAAAATGATAATTCCTGCATGGGCCATGGCTCATTCGATGTATTTTTCACCGCTGATTAATAATATAACCGCAGATTTACGATAGCACCAACAGGAGCCGAGAAAAACGAAAAAGAAAAAAAGTGATCCTGAAATAACGTCCTTTTCGCTCTAGGATCAATATTTAGCGAGAAAAACGCGAAAAACAATTTTCCGTCGGTTCTCGGACTGGTCCCATAGTCTATTCGATGTATTTTGCCGTGCTAAACAAGAATCTAACGCTATTTGGACGATAGGACAGACGGGAAAAGAGAAAAACGCAAAAAACCGTTCCTGAAAAACTCGTTTTTCGACGAATTTACATTTTAGGCCATATCTTTTCGAAAAATGATAATTCCTGCATGGGCCATGGCTCATTCGATGTATTTTTCACCGCTGATTAATAATATAACCGCAGATTTACGATAGCACCAACAGGAGCCGAGAAAAACGAAAAAGAAAAAAAGTGATCCTGAAATAACGTCCTTTTCGCTCTAGGATCAATATTTAGCGAGAAAAACGCGAAAAACAATTTTCCGTCGGTTCTCGGACTGGTCCCATAGTCTATTCGATGTATTTTGCCGTGCTAATCAAGAATCTAACGCTATTTGGACGATAGGACAGACGGGAAAAGAGAAAAACGCAAAAAACCGTTCCTGAAAAACTCGTTTTTCGACGAATTTACATTTTAGGCCATATCTTTTCGAAAAATGATAATTCCTGCATGGGCCATGGCTCATTCGATGTATTTTTCACCGCTGATTAATAATATAACCGCAGATTTACGATAGCACCAACAGGAGCCGAGAAAAACGAAAAAGAAAAAAAGTGATCCTGAAATAACGTCCTTTTCGCTCTAGGATCAATATTTAGCGAGAAAAACGCGAAAAACAATTTTCCGTCGGTTCTCGGACTGGTCCCATAGTCTATTCGATGTATTTTGCCGTGCTAATCAAGAATCTAACGCTATTTGGACGATAGGACAGACGGGAAAAGAGAAAAACGCAAAAAACCGTTCCTGAAAAACTCGTTTTTCGACGAATTTACATTTTACGCCATATCTTTTCGAAAAATGATAATTCCTGCATGGGCCATGGCGCATTCGATGTATTTTTCACCGCTGATTAATAATATAACCGCAGATTTACGATAGCACCAACAGGTGCCGAGAAAAACGAAAAAGAAAAAAAGTGATCCTGAAATAACGTCCTTTTCGCTCTAGGATCAATATTTAGCGAGAAAAACGCGAAAAACAATTTTCCGTCGGTTCTCGGACTGGTCCCATAGTCTATTCGATGTATTTTGCCGTGCTAATCAAGAATCTAACGCTATTTGAACGATAGGACAGACGGGAAAAGAGAAAAACGCAAAAAACCGTTCCTGAAAAACTCGTTTTTCGACGAATTTACATTTTAGGCCATATCTTTTCGAAAAATGATAATTCCTGCATGGGCCATGGCTCATTCGATGTATTTTTCACCGCTGATTAATAATATAACCGCAGATTTACGATAGCACCAACAGGAGCCGAGAAAAACGAAAAAGAAAAAAAGTGATCCTGAAATAACGTCCTTTTCGCTCTAGGATCAATATTTAGCGAGAAAAACGCGAAAAACAATTTTCCGTCGGTTCTCGGACTGGTCCCATAGTCTATTCGATGTATTTTGCCGTGCTAATCAAGAATCTAACGCTATTTGGACGATAGGACAGACGGGAAAAGAGAAAAACGCAAAAAACCGTTCCTGAAAAACTCGTTTTTCGACGAATTTACATTTTAGGCCATATCTTTTCGAAAAATGATAATTCCTGCATGGGCCATGGCTCATTCGATGTATTTTTCACCGCTGATTAATAATATAACCGCAGATTTACGATAGCACCAACAGGAGCCGAGAAAAACGAAAAAGAAAAAAAGTGATCCTGAAATAACGTCCTTTTCGCTCTAGGATCAATATTTAGCGAGAAAAACGCGAAAAACAATTTTCCGTCGGTTCTCGGACTGGTCCCATAGTCTATTCGATGTATTTTGACGTGCTGAACAAGAATCTAACGCTATTTGGACGATAGGACAGACGGGAAAAGAGAAAAACGCAAAAACCGTTCCTGAAAAACTCGTTTTTCGACGAATTTACATTTTACGCCATATCTTTTCGAAAAATGATAATTCCTGCATGGGCCATGGCGCATTCGATGTATTTTTCACCGCTGATTAATAATATAACCGCAGATTTACGATAGCACCAACAGGTGCCGAGAAAAACGAAAAAGAAAAAAAGTGATCCTGAAATAACGTCCTTTTCGCTCTAGGATCAATATTTAGCGAGAAAAACGCGAAAAACAATTTTCCGTCGGTTCTCGGACTGGTCCCATAGTCTATTCGATGTATTTTGCCGTGCTAATCAAGAATCTAACGCTATTTGGACGATAGGACAGACGGGAAAAGAGAAAAACGCAAAAAACCGTTCCTGAAAAACTCGTTTTTCGACGAATTTACATTTTAGGCCATATCTTTTCGAAAAATGATAATTCCTGCATGGGCCATGGCGCATTCGATGTATTTTTCACCGCTGATTAATAATATAACCGCAGATTTACGATAGCACCAACAGGAGCCGAGAAAAACGAAAAAGAAAAAAAGTGATCCTGAAATAACGTCCTTTTCGCTCTAGGATCAATATTTAGCGAGAAAAACGCGAAAAACAATTTTCCGTCGGTTCTCGGACTGGTCCCATAGTCTATTCGATGTATTTTGACGTGCTGAACAAGAATCTAACGCTATTTGGACGATAGGACAGACGGGAAAAGAGAAAAACGCAAAAAACCGTTCCTGAAAAACTCGTTTTTCGACGAATTTACATTTTAGGCCATATCTTTTCGAAAAATGATAATTCCTGCATGGGCCATGGCGCATTCGATGTATTTTTCACCGCTGATTAATAATATAACCGCAGATTTACGATAGCACCAACAGGTGCCGAGAAAAACGATAAAGAAAAAAAGTGATCCTGAAATAACGTCCTTTTCGCTCTAGGATCAATATTTAGCGAGAAAAACGCGAAAAACAATTTTCCGTCGGTTCTCGGACTGGTCCCATAGTCTATTCGATGTATTTTGCCGTGCTAATCAAGAATCTAACGCTATTTGAACGATAGGACAGACGGGAAAAGAGAAAAACGCAAAAAACCGTTCCTGAAAAACTCGTTTTTCGACGAATTTACATTTTAGGCCATATCTTTTCGAAAAATGATAATTCCTGCATGGGCCATGGCTCATTCGATGTATTTTTCACCGCTGATTAATAATATAACCGCAGATTTACGATAGCACCAACAGGAGCCGAGAAAAACGAAAAAGAAAAAAAGTGATCCTGAAATAACGTCCTTTTCGCTCTAGGATCAATATTTAGCGAGAAAAACGCGAAAAACAATTTTCCGTCGGTTCTCGGACTGGTCCCATAGTCTATTCGATGTATTTTGCCGTGCTAAACAAGAATCTAACGCTATTTGGACGATAGGACAGACGGGAAAAGAGAAAAACGCAAAAAACCGTTCCTGAAAAACTCGTTTTTCGACGAATTTACATTTTAGGCCATATCTTTTCGAAAAATGATAATTCCTGCATGGGCCATGGCTCATTCGATGTATTTTTCACCGCTGATTAATAATACAACCGCAGATTTACGATAGCACCAACAGGAGCCGAGAAAAACGAAAAAGAAAAAAAGTGATCCTGAAATAACGTCCTTTTCGCTCTAGGATCAATATTTAGCGAGAAAAACGCGAAAAACAATTTTCCGTCGGTTCTCGGACTGGTCCCATAGTCTATTCGATGTATTTTGCCGTGCTAATCAAGAATCTAACGCTATTTGGACGATAGGACAGACGGGAAAAGAGAAAAACGCAAAAAACCGTTCCTGAAAAACTCGTTTTTCGACGAATTTACATTTTAGGCCATATCTTTTCGAAAAATGATAATTCCTGCATGGGCCATGGCTCATTCGATGTATTTTTCACCGCTGATTAATAATATAACCGCAGATTTACGATAGCACCAACAGGAGCCGAGAAAAACGAAAAAGAAAAAAAGTGATCCTGAAATAACGTCCTTTTCGCTCTAGGATCAATATTTAGCGAGAAAAACGCGAAAAACAATTTTCCGTCGGTTCTCGGACTGGTCCCATAGTCTATTCGATGTATTTTGACGTGCTGAACAAGAATCTAACGCTATTTGGACGATAGGACAGACGGGAAAAGAGAAAAACGCAAAAAACCGTTCCTGAAAAACTCGTTTTTCGACGAATTTACATTTTAGGCCATATCTTTTCGAAAAATGATAATTCCTGCATGGGCCATGGCGCATTCGATGTATTTTTCACCGCTGATTAATAATATAACCGCAGATTTACGATAGCACCAACAGGTGCCGAGAAAAACGATAAAGAAAAAAAGTGATCCTGAAATAACGTCCTTTTCGCTCTAGGATCAATATTTAGCGAGAAAAACGCGAAAAACAATTTTCCGTCGGTTCTCGGACTGGTCCCATAGTCTATTCGATGTATTTTGCCGTGCTAATCAAGAATCTAACGCTATTTGAACGATAGGACAGACGGGAAAAGAGAAAAACGCAAAAAACCGTTCCTGAAAAACTCGTTTTTCGACGAATTTACATTTTAGGCCATATCTTTTCGAAAAATGATAATTCCTGCATGGGCCATGGCTCATTCGATGTATTTTTCACCGCTGATTAATAATATAACCGCAGATTTACGATAGCACCAACAGGAGCCGAGAAAAACGAAAAAGAAAAAAAGTGATCCTGAAATAACGTCCTTTTCGCTCTAGGATCAATATTTAGCGAGAAAAACGCGAAAAACAATTTTCCGTCGGTTCTCGGACTGGTCCCATAGTCTATTCGATGTATTTTGCCGTGCTAAACAAGAATCTAACGCTATTTGGACGATAGGACAGACGGGAAAAGAGAAAAACGCAAAAAACCGTTCCTGAAAAACTCGTTTTTCGACGAATTTACATTTTAGGCCATATCTTTTCGAAAAATGATAATTCCTGCATGGGCCATGGCTCATTCGATGTATTTTTCACCGCTGATTAATAATATAACCGCAGATTTACGATAGCACCAACAGGAGCCGAGAAAAACGAAAAAGAAAAAAAGTGATCCTGAAATAACGTCCTTTTCGCTCTAGGATCAATATTTAGCGAGAAAAACGCGAAAAACAATTTTCCGTCGGTTCTCGGACTGGTCCCATAGTCTATTCGATGTATTTTGCCGTGCTAATCAAGAATCTAACGCTATTTGAACGATAGGACAGACGGGAAAAGAGAAAAACGCAAAAAACCGTTCCTGAAAAACTCGTTTTTCGACGAATTTACATTTTAGGCCATATCTTTTCGAAAAATGATAATTCCTGCATGGGCCATGGCTCATTCGATGTATTTTTCACCGCTGATTAATAATATAACCGCAGATTTACGATAGCACCAACAGGAGCCGAGAAAAACGAAAAAGAAAAAAAGTGATCCTGAAATAACGTCCTTTTCGCTCTAGGATCAATATTTAGCGAGAAAAACGCGAAAAACAATTTTCCGTCGGTTCTCGGACTGGTCCCATAGTCTATTCGATGTATTTTGCCGTGCTAATCAAGAATCTAACGCTATTTGGACGATAGGACAGACGGGAAAAGAGAAAAACGCAAAAAACCGTTCCTGAAAAACTCGTTTTTCGACGAATTTACATTTTAGGCCATATCTTTTCGAAAAATGATAATTCCTGCATGGGCCATGGCTCATTCGATGTATTTTTCACCGCTGATTAATAATATAACCGCAGATTTACGATAGCACCAACAGGAGCCGAGAAAAACGAAAAAGAAAAAAAGTGATCCTGAAATAACGTCCTTTTCGCTCTAGGATCAATATTTAGCGAGAAAAACGCGAAAAACAATTTTCCGTCGGTTCTCGGACTGGTCCCATAGTCTATTCGATGTATTTTGACGTGCTGAACAAGAATCTAACGCTATTTGGACGATAGGACAGACGGGAAAAGAGAAAAACGCAAAAACCGTTCCTGAAAAACTCGTTTTTCGACGAATTTACATTTTACGCCATATCTTTTCGAAAAATGATAATTCCTGCATGGGCCATGGCGCATTCGATGTATTTTTCACCGCTGATTAATAATATAACCGCAGATTTACGATAGCACCAACAGGTGCCGAGAAAAACGAAAAAGAAAAAAAGTGATCCTGAAATAACGTCCTTTTCGCTCTAGGATCAATATTTAGCGAGAAAAACGCGAAAAACAATTTTCCGTCGGTTCTCGGACTGGTCCCATAGTCTATTCGATGTATTTTGCCGTGCTAATCAAGAATCTAACGCTATTTGGACGATAGGACAGACGGGAAAAGAGAAAAACGCAAAAAACCGTTCCTGAAAAACTCGTTTTTCGACGAATTTACATTTTAGGCCATATCTTTTCGAAAAATGATAATTCCTGCATGGGCCATGGCGCATTCGATGTATTTTTCACCGCTGATTAATAATATAACCGCAGATTTACGATAGCACCAACAGGAGCCGAGAAAAACGAAAAAGAAAAAAAGTGATCCTGAAATAACGTCCTTTTCGCTCTAGGATCAATATTTAGCGAGAAAAACGCGAAAAACAATTTTCCGTCGGTTCTCGGACTGGTCCCATAGTCTATTCGATGTATTTTGACGTGCTGAACAAGAATCTAACGCTATTTGGACGATAGGACAGACGGGAAAAGAGAAAAACGCAAAAAACCGTTCCTGAAAAACTCGTTTTTCGACGAATTTACATTTTAGGCCATATCTTTTCGAAAAATGATAATTCCTGCATGGGCCATGGCGCATTCGATGTATTTTTCACCGCTGATTAATAATATAACCGCAGATTTACGATAGCACCAACAGGTGCCGAGAAAAACGATAAAGAAAAAAAGTGATCCTGAAATAACGTCCTTTTCGCTCTAGGATCAATATTTAGCGAGAAAAACGCGAAAAACAATTTTCCGTCGGTTCTCGGACTGGTCCCATAGTCTATTCGATGTATTTTGCCGTGCTAATCAAGAATCTAACGCTATTTGAACGATAGGACAGACGGGAAAAGAGAAAAACGCAAAAAACCGTTCCTGAAAAACTCGTTTTTCGACGAATTTACATTTTAGGCCATATCTTTTCGAAAAATGATAATTCCTGCATGGGCCATGGCTCATTCGATGTATTTTTCACCGCTGATTAATAATATAACCGCAGATTTACGATAGCACCAACAGGAGCCGAGAAAAACGAAAAAGAAAAAAAGTGATCCTGAAATAACGTCCTTTTCGCTCTAGGATCAATATTTAGCGAGAAAAACGCGAAAAACAATTTTCCGTCGGTTCTCGGACTGGTCCCATAGTCTATTCGATGTATTTTGCCGTGCTAAACAAGAATCTAACGCTATTTGGACGATAGGACAGACGGGAAAAGAGAAAAACGCAAAAAACCGTTCCTGAAAAACTCGTTTTTCGACGAATTTACATTTTAGGCCATATCTTTTCGAAAAATGATAATTCCTGCATGGGCCATGGCTCATTCGATGTATTTTTCACCGCTGATTAATAATACAACCGCAGATTTACGATAGCACCAACAGGAGCCGAGAAAAACGAAAAAGAAAAAAAGTGATCCTGAAATAACGTCCTTTTCGCTCTAGGATCAATATTTAGCGAGAAAAACGCGAAAAACAATTTTCCGTCGGTTCTCGGACTGGTCCCATAGTCTATTCGATGTATTTTGCCGTGCTAATCAAGAATCTAACGCTATTTGGACGATAGGACAGACGGGAAAAGAGAAAAACGCAAAAAACCGTTCCTGAAAAACTCGTTTTTCGACGAATTTACATTTTAGGCCATATCTTTTCGAAAAATGATAATTCCTGCATGGGCCATGGCTCATTCGATGTATTTTTCACCGCTGATTAATAATATAACCGCAGATTTACGATAGCACCAACAGGAGCCGAGAAAAACGAAAAAGAAAAAAAGTGATCCTGAAATAACGTCCTTTTCGCTCTAGGATCAATATTTAGCGAGAAAAACGCGAAAAACAATTTTCCGTCGGTTCTCGGACTGGTCCCATAGTCTATTCGATGTATTTTGACGTGCTGAACAAGAATCTAACGCTATTTGGACGATAGGACAGACGGGAAAAGAGAAAAACGCAAAAAACCGTTCCTGAAAAACTCGTTTTTCGACGAATTTACATTTTAGGCCATATCTTTTCGAAAAATGATAATTCCTGCATGGGCCATGGCGCATTCGATGTATTTTTCACCGCTGATTAATAATATAACCGCAGATTTACGATAGCACCAACAGGTGCCGAGAAAAACGATAAAGAAAAAAAGTGATCCTGAAATAACGTCCTTTTCGCTCTAGGATCAATATTTAGCGAGAAAAACGCGAAAAACAATTTTCCGTCGGTTCTCGGACTGGTCCCATAGTCTATTCGATGTATTTTGCCGTGCTAATCAAGAATCTAACGCTATTTGAACGATAGGACAGACGGGAAAAGAGAAAAACGCAAAAAACCGTTCCTGAAAAACTCGTTTTTCGACGAATTTACATTTTAGGCCATATCTTTTCGAAAAATGATAATTCCTGCATGGGCCATGGCTCATTCGATGTATTTTTCACCGCTGATTAATAATATAACCGCAGATTTACGATAGCACCAACAGGAGCCGAGAAAAACGAAAAAGAAAAAAAGTGATCCTGAAATAACGTCCTTTTCGCTCTAGGATCAATATTTAGCGAGAAAAACGCGAAAAACAATTTTCCGTCGGTTCTCGGACTGGTCCCATAGTCTATTCGATGTATTTTGCCGTGCTAAACAAGAATCTAACGCTATTTGGACGATAGGACAGACGGGAAAAGAGAAAAACGCAAAAAACCGTTCCTGAAAAACTCGTTTTTCGACGAATTTACATTTTAGGCCATATCTTTTCGAAAAATGATAATTCCTGCATGGGCCATGGCTCATTCGATGTATTTTTCACCGCTGATTAATAATATAACCGCAGATTTACGATAGCACCAACAGGAGCCGAGAAAAACGAAAAAGAAAAAAAGTGATCCTGAAATAACGTCCTTTTCGCTCTAGGATCAATATTTAGCGAGAAAAACGCGAAAAACAATTTTCCGTCGGTTCTCGGACTGGTCCCATAGTCTATTCGATGTATTTTGCCGTGCTAATCAAGAATCTAACGCTATTTGGACGATAGGACAGACGGGAAAAGAGAAAAACGCAAAAAACCGTTCCTGAAAAACTCGTTTTTCGACGAATTTACATTTTAGGCCATATCTTTTCGAAAAATGATAATTCCTGCATGGGCCATGGCTCATTCGATGTATTTTTCACCGCTGATTAATAATATAACCGCAGATTTACGATAGCACCAACAGGAGCCGAGAAAAACGAAAAAGAAAAAAAGTGATCCTGAAATAACGTCCTTTTCGCTCTAGGATCAATATTTAGCGAGAAAAACGCGAAAAACAATTTTCCGTCGGTTCTCGGACTGGTCCCATAGTCTATTCGATGTATTTTGCCGTGCTAATCAAGAATCTAACGCTATTTGAACGATAGGACAGACGGGAAAAGAGAAAAACGCAAAAAACCGTTCCTGAAAAACTCGTTTTTCGACGAATTTACATTTTAGGCCATATCTTTTCGAAAAATGATAATTCCTGCATGGGCCATGGCGCATTCGATGTATTTTTCACCGCTGATTAATAATATAACCGCAGATTTACGATAGCACCAACAGGAGCCGAGAAAAACGAAAAAGAAAAAAAGTGATCCTGAAATAACGTCCTTTTCGCTCTAGGATCAATATTTAGCGAGAAAAACGCGAAAAACAATTTTCCGTCGGTTCTCGGACTGGTCCCATAGTCTATTCGATGTATTTTGCCGTGCTAATCAAGAATCTAACGCTATTTGAACGATAGGACAGACGGGAAAAGAGAAAAACGCAAAAAACCGTTCCTGAAAAACTCGTTTTTCGACGAATTTACATTTTAGGCCATATCTTTTCGAAAAATGATAATTCCTGCATGGGCCATGGCTCATTCGATGTATTTTTCACCGCTGATTAATAATATAACCGCAGATTTACGATAGCACCAACAGGAGCCGAGAAAACCGAAAAAGAAAAAAAGTGATCCTGAAATAACGTCCTTTTCGCTCTAGGATCAATATTTAGCGAGAAAAACGCGAAAAACAATTTTCCGTCGGTTCTCGGACTGGTCCCATAGTCTATTCGATGTATTTTGCCGTGCTAATCAAGAATCTAACGCTATTTGGACGATAGGACAGACGGGAAAAGAGAAAAACGCAAAAAACCGTTCCTGAAAAACTCGTTTTTCGACGAATTTACATTTTAGGCCATATCTTTTCGAAAAATGATAATTCCTGCATGGGCCATGGCTCATTCGATGTATTTTTCACCGCTGATTAATAATATAACCGCAGATTTACGATAGCACCAACAGGAGCCGAGAAAAACGAAAAAGAAAAAAAGTGATCCTGAAATAACGTCCTTTTCGCTCTAGGATCAATATTTAGCGAGAAAAACGCGAAAAACAATTTTCCGTCGGTTCTCGGACTGGTCCCATAGTCTATTCGATGTATTTTGCCGTGCTAATCAAGAATCTAACGCTATTTGGACGATAGGACAGACGGGAAAAGAGAAAAACGCAAAAAACCGTTCCTGAAAAACTCGTTTTTCGACGAATTTACATTTTACGCCATATCTTTTCGAAAAATGATAATTCCTGCATGGGCCATGGCGCATTCGATGTATTTTTCACCGCTGATTAATAATATAACCGCAGATTTACGATAGCACCAACAGGTGCCGAGAAAAACGAAAAAGAAAAAAAGTGATCCTGAAATAACGTCCTTTTCGCTCTAGGATCAATATTTAGCGAGAAAAACGCGAAAAACAATTTTCCGTCGGTTCTCGGACTGGTCCCATAGTCTATTCGATGTATTTTGCCGTGCTAATCAAGAATCTAACGCTATTTGGACGATAGGACAGACGGGAAAAGAGAAAAACGCAAAAAACCGTTCCTGAAAAACTCGTTTTTCGACGAATTTACATTTTAGGCCATATCTTTTCGAAAAATGATAATTCCTGCATGGGCCATGGCTCATTCGATGTATTTTTCACCGCTGATTAATAATATAACCGCAGATTTACGATAGCACCAACAGGAGCCGAGAAAAACGAAAAAGAAAAAAAGTGATCCTGAAATAACGTCCTTTTCGCTCTAGGATCAATATTTAGCGAGAAAAACGCGAAAAACAATTTTCCGTCGGTTCTCGGACTGGTCCCATAGTCTATTCGATGTATTTTGACGTGCTGAACAAGAATCTAACGCTATTTGGACGATAGGACAGACGGGAAAAGAGAAAAACGCAAAAAACCGTTCCTGAAAAACTCGTTTTTCGACGAATTTACATTTTAGGCCATATCTTTTCGAAAAATGATAATTCCTGCATGGGCCATGGCGCATTCGATGTATTTTTCACCGCTGATTAATAATATAACCGCAGATTTACGATAGCACCAACAGGTGCCGAGAAAAACGAAAAAGAAAAAAAGTGATCCTGAAATAACGTCCTTTTCGCTCTAGGATCAATATTTAGCGAGAAAAACGCGAAAAACAATTTTCCGTCGGTTCTCGGACTGGTCCCATAGTCTATTCGATGTATTTTGCCGTGCTAAACAAGAATCTAACGCTATTTGGACGATAGGACAGACGGGAAAAGAGAAAAACGCAAAAAACCGTTCCTGAAAAACTCGTTTTTCGACGAATTTACATTTTACGCCATATCTTTTCGAAAAATGATAATTCCTGCATGGGCCATGGCGCATTCGATGTATTTTTCACCGCTGATTAATAATATAACCGCAGATTTACGATAGCACCAACAGGTGCCGAGAAAAACGAAAAAGAAAAAAAGTGATCCTGAAATAACGTCCTTTTCGCTCTAGGATCAATATTTAGCGAGAAAAACGCGAAAAACAATTTTCCGTCGGTTCTCGGACTGGTCCCATAGTCTATTCGATGTATTTTGCCGTGCTAATCAAGAATCTAACGCTATTTGGACGATAGGACAGACGGGAAAAGAGAAAAACGCAAAAAACCGTTCCTGAAAAACTCGTTTTTCGACGAATTTACATTTTAGGCCATATCTTTTCGAAAAATGATAATTCCTGCATGGGCCATGGCTCATTCGATGTATTTTTCACCGCTGATTAATAATATAACCGCAGATTTACGATAGCACCAACAGGAGCCGAGAAAAACGAAAAAGAAAAAAAGTGATCCTGAAATAACGTCCTTTTCGCTCTAGGATCAATATTTAGCGAGAAAAACGCGAAAAACAATTTTCCGTCGGTTCTCGGACTGGTCCCATAGTCTATTCGATGTATTTTGACGTGCTGAACAAGAATCTAACGCTATTTGGACGATAGGACAGACGGGAAAAGAGAAAAACGCAAAAAACCGTTCCTGAAAAACTCGTTTTTCGACGAATTTACATTTTAGGCCATATCTTTTCGAAAAATGATAATTCCTGCATGGGCCATGGCGCATTCGATGTATTTTTCACCGCTGATTAATAATATAACCGCAGATTTACGATAGCACCAACAGGTGCCGAGAAAAACGAAAAAGAAAAAAAGTGATCCTGAAATAACGTCCTTTTCGCTCTAGGATCAATATTTAGCGAGAAAAACGCGAAAAACAATTTTCCGTCGGTTCTCGGACTGGTCCCATAGTCTATTCGATGTATTTTGCCGTGCTAAACAAGAATCTAACGCTATTTGGACGATAGGACAGACGGGAAAAGAGAAAAACGCAAAAAACCGTTCCTGAAAAACTCGTTTTTCGACGAATTTACATTTTACGCCATATCTTTTCGAAAAATGATAATTCCTGCATGGGCCATGGCGCATTCGATGTATTTTTCACCGCTGATTAATAATATAACCGCAGATTTACGATAGCACCAACAGGTGCCGAGAAAAACGAAAAAGAAAAAAAGTGATCCTGAAATAACGTCCTTTTCGCTCTAGGATCAATATTTAGCGAGAAAAACGCGAAAAACAATTTTCCGTCGGTTCTCGGACTGGTCCCATAGTCTATTCGATGTATTTTGCCGTGCTAATCAAGAATCTAACGCTATTTGGACGATAGGACAGACGGGAAAAGAGAAAAACGCAAAAAACCGTTCCTGAAAAACTCGTTTTTCGACGAATTTACATTTTAGGCCATATCTTTTCGAAAAATGATAATTCCTGCATGGGCCATGGCTCATTCGATGTATTTTTCACCGCTGATTAATAATATAACCGCAGATTTACGATAGCACCAACAGGAGCCGAGAAAAACGAAAAAGAAAAAAAGTGATCCTGAAATAACGTCCTTTTCGCTCTAGGATCAATATTTAGCGAGAAAAACGCGAAAAACAATTTTCCGTCGGTTCTCGGACTGGTCCCATAGTCTATTCGATGTATTTTGACGTGCTGAACAAGAATCTAACGCTATTTGGACGATAGGACAGACGGGAAAAGAGAAAAACGCAAAAAACCGTTCCTGAAAAACTCGTTTTTCGACGAATTTACATTTTAGGCCATATCTTTTCGAAAAATGATAATTCCTGCATGGGCCATGGCGCATTCGATGTATTTTTCACCGCTGATTAATAATATAACCGCAGATTTACGATAGCACCAACAGGTGCCGAGAAAAACGAAAAAGAAAAAAAGTGATCCTGAAATAACGTCCTTTTCGCTCTAGGATCAATATTTAGCGAGAAAAACGCGAAAAACAATTTTCCGTCGGTTCTCGGACTGGTCCCATAGTCTATTCGATGTATTTTGCCGTGCTAAACAAGAATCTAACGCTATTTGGACGATAGGACAGACGGGAAAAGAGAAAAACGCAAAAAACCGTTCCTGAAAAACTCGTTTTTCGACGAATTTACATTTTAGGCCATATCTTTTCGAAAAATGATAATTCCTGCATGGGCCATGGCTCATTCGATGTATTTTTCACCGCTGATTAATAATATAACCGCAGATTTACGATAGCACCAACAGGAGCCGAGAAAAACGAAAAAGAAAAAAAGTGATCCTGAAATAACGTCCTTTTCGCTCTAGGATCAATATTTAGCGAGAAAAACGCGAAAAACAATTTTCCGTCGGTTCTCGGACTGGTCCCATAGTCTATTCGATGTATTTTGCCGTGCTAATCAAGAATCTAATGCTATTTGGACGATAGGACAGACGGGAAAAGAGAAAAACGCAAAAAACCGTTCCTGAAAAACTCGTTTTTCGACGAATTTACATTTTAGGCCATATCTTTTCGAAAAATGATAATTCCTGCATGGGCCATGGCTCATTCGATGTATTTTTCACCGCTGATTAATAATATAACCGCAGATTTACGATAGCACCAACAGGTGCCGAGAAAAACGAAAAAGAAAAAAAGTGATCCTGAAATAACGTCCTTTTCGCTCTAGGATCAATATTTAGCGAGAAAAACGCGAAAAACAATTTTCCGTCGGTTCTCGGACTGGTCCCATAGTCTATTCGATGTATTTTGCCGTGCTAATCAAGAATCTAACGCTATTTGAACGATAGGACAGACGGGAAAAGAGAAAAACGCAAAAAACCGTTCCTGAAAAACTCGTTTTTCGACGAATTTACATTTTAGGCCATATCTTTTCGAAAAATGATAATTCCTGCATGGGCCATGGCGCATTCGATGTATTTTTCACCGCTGATTAATAATATAACCGCAGATTTACGATAGCACCAACAGGTGCCGAGAAAAACGAAAAAGAAAAAAAGTGATCCTGAAATAACGTCCTTTTCGCTCTAGGATCAATATTTAGCGAGAAAAACGCGAAAAACAATTTTCCGTCGGTTCTCGGACTGGTCCCATAGTCTATTCGATGTATTTTGCCGTGCTAAACAAGAATCTAACGCTATTTGGACGATAGGACAGACGGGAAAAGAGAAAAACGCAAAAAACCGTTCCTGAAAAACTCGTTTTTCGACGAATTTACATTTTAGGCCATATCTTTTCGAAAAATGATAATTCCTGCATGGGCCATGGCTCATTCGATGTATTTTTCACCGCTGATTAATAATATAACCGCAGATTTACGATAGCACCAACAGGAGCCGAGAAAAACGAAAAAGAAAAAAAGTGATCCTGAAATAACGTCCTTTTCGCTCTAGGATCAATATTTAGCGAGAAAAACGCGAAAAACAATTTTCCGTCGGTTCTCGGACTGGTCCCATAGTCTATTCGATGTATTTTGCCGTGCTAATCAAGAATCTAACGCTATTTGGACGATAGGACAGACGGGAAAAGAGAAAAACGCAAAAAACCGTTCCTGAAAAACTCGTTTTTCGACGAATTTACATTTTACGCCATATCTTTTCGAAAAATGATAATTCCTGCATGGGCCATGGCGCATTCGATGTATTTTTCACCGCTGATTAATAATATAACCGCAGATTTACGATAGCACCAACAGGTGCCGAGAAAAACGAAAAAGAAAAAAAGTGATCCTGAAATAACGTCCTTTTCGCTCTAGGATCAATATTTAGCGAGAAAAACGCGAAAAACAATTTTCCGTCGGTTCTCGGACTGGTCCCATAGTCTATTCGATGTATTTTGCCGTGCTAATCAAGAATCTAACGCTATTTGAACGATAGGACAGACGGGAAAAGAGAAAAACGCAAAAAACCGTTCCTGAAAAACTCGTTTTTCGACGAATTTACATTTTAGGCCATATCTTTTCGAAAAATGATAATTCCTGCATGGGCCATGGCTCATTCGATGTATTTTTCACCGCTGATTAATAATATAACCGCAGATTTACGATAGCACCAACAGGAGCCGAGAAAAACGAAAAAGAAAAAAAGTGATCCTGAAATAACGTCCTTTTCGCTCTAGGATCAATATTTAGCGAGAAAAACGCGAAAAACAATTTTCCGTCGGTTCTCGGACTGGTCCCATAGTCTATTCGATGTATTTTGACGTGCTGAACAAGAATCTAACGCTATTTGGACGATAGGACAGACGGGAAAAGAGAAAAACGCAAAAAACCGTTCCTGAAAAACTCGTTTTTCGACGAATTTACATTTTAGGCCATATCTTTTCGAAAAATGATAATTCCTGCATGGGCCATGGCTCATTCGATGTATTTTTCACCGCTGATTAATAATATAACCGCAGATTTACGATAGCACCAACAGGTGCCGAGAAAAACGAAAAAGAAAAAAAGTGATCCTGAAATAACGTCCTTTTCGCTCTAGGATCAATATTTAGCGAGAAAAACGCGAAAAACAATTTTCCGTCGGTTCTCGGACTGGTCCCATAGTCTATTCGATGTATTTTGCCGTGCTAATCAAGAATCTAACGCTATTTGAACGATAGGACAGACGGGAAAAGAGAAAAACGCAAAAAACCGTTCCTGAAAAACTCGTTTTTCGACGAATTTACATTTTAGGCCATATCTTTTCGAAAAATGATAATTCCTGCATGGGCCATGGCGCATTCGATGTATTTTTCACCGCTGATTAATAATATAACCGCAGATTTACGATAGCACCAACAGGTGCCGAGAAAAACGAAAAAGAAAAAAAGTGATCCTGAAATAACGTCCTTTTCGCTCTAGGATCAATATTTAGCGAGAAAAACGCGAAAAACAATTTTCCGTCGGTTCTCGGACTGGTCCCATAGTCTATTCGATGTATTTTGCCGTGCTAAACAAGAATCTAACGCTATTTGGACGATAGGACAGACGGGAAAAGAGAAAAACGCAAAAAACCGTTCCTGAAAAACTCGTTTTTCGACGAATTTACATTTTAGGCCATATCTTTTCGAAAAATGATAATTCCTGCATGGGCCATGGCTCATTCGATGTATTTTTCACCGCTGATTAATAATATAACCGCAGATTTACGATAGCACCAACAGGAGCCGAGAAAAACGAAAAAGAAAAAAAGTGATCCTGAAATAACGTCCTTTTCGCTCTAGGATCAATATTTAGCGAGAAAAACGCGAAAAACAATTTTCCGTCGGTTCTCGGACTGGTCCCATAGTCTATTCGATGTATTTTGCCGTGCTAATCAAGAATCTAACGCTATTTGGACGATAGGACAGACGGGAAAAGAGAAAAACGCAAAAAACCGTTCCTGAAAAACTCGTTTTTCGACGAATTTACATTTTACGCCATATCTTTTCGAAAAATGATAATTCCTGCATGGGCCATGGCGCATTCGATGTATTTTTCACCGCTGATTAATAATATAACCGCAGATTTACGATAGCACCAACAGGTGCCGAGAAAAACGAAAAAGAAAAAAAGTGATCCTGAAATAACGTCCTTTTCGCTCTAGGATCAATATTTAGCGAGAAAAACGCGAAAAACAATTTTCCGTCGGTTCTCGGACTGGTCCCATAGTCTATTCGATGTATTTTGCCGTGCTAATCAAGAATCTAACGCTATTTGAACGATAGGACAGACGGGAAAAGAGAAAAACGCAAAAAACCGTTCCTGAAAAACTCGTTTTTCGACGAATTTACATTTTAGGCCATATCTTTTCGAAAAATGATAATTCCTGCATGGGCCATGGCTCATTCGATGTATTTTTCACCGCTGATTAATAATATAACCGCAGATTTACGATAGCACCAACAGGAGCCGAGAAAAACGAAAAAGAAAAAAAGTGATCCTGAAATAACGTCCTTTTCGCTCTAGGATCAATATTTAGCGAGAAAAACGCGAAAAACAATTTTCCGTCGGTTCTCGGACTGGTCCCATAGTCTATTCGATGTATTTTGACGTGCTGAACAAGAATCTAACGCTATTTGGACGATAGGACAGACGGGAAAAGAGAAAAACGCAAAAACCGTTCCTGAAAAACTCGTTTTTCGACGAATTTACATTTTACGCCATATCTTTTCGAAAAATGATAATTCCTGCATGGGCCATGGCGCATTCGATGTATTTTTCACCGCTGATTAATAATATAACCGCAGATTTACGATAGCACCAACAGGTGCCGAGAAAAACGAAAAAGAAAAAAAGTGATCCTGAAATAACGTCCTTTTCGCTCTAGGATCAATATTTAGCGAGAAAAACGCGAAAAACAATTTTCCGTCGGTTCTCGGACTGGTCCCATAGTCTATTCGATCTATTTTGCCGTGCTAAACAAGAATCTAACGCTATTTGGACGATAGGACAGACGGGAAAAGAGAAAAACGCAAAAAACCGTTCCTGAAAAACTCGTTTTTCGACGAATTTACATTTTAGGCCATATCTTTTCGAAAAATGATAATTCCTGCATGGGCCATGGCTCATTCGATGTATTTTTCACCGCTGATTAATAATATAACCGCAGATTTACGATAGCACCAACAGGAGCCGAGAAAAACGAAAAAGAAAAAAAGTGATCCTGAAATAACGTCCTTTTCGCTCTAGGATCAATATTTAGCGAGAAAAACGCGAAAAACAATTTTCCGTCGGTTCTCGGACTGGTCCCATAGTCTATTCGATGTATTTTGCCGTGCTAATCAAGAATCTAATGCTATTTGGACGATAGGACAGACGGGAAAAGAGAAAAACGCAAAAAACCGTTCCTGAAAAACTCGTTTTTCGACGAATTTACATTTTAGGCCATATCTTTTCGAAAAATGATAATTCCTGCATGGGCCATGGCTCATTCGATGTATTTTTCACCGCTGATTAATAATATAACCGCAGATTTACGATAGCACCAACAGGTGCCGAGAAAAACGAAAAAGAAAAAAAGTGATCCTGAAATAACGTCCTTTTCGCTCTAGGATCAATATTTAGCGAGAAAAACGCGAAAAACAATTTTCCGTCGGTTCTCGGACTGGTCCCATAGTCTATTCGATGTATTTTGCCGTGCTAATCAAGAATCTAACGCTATTTGAACGATAGGACAGACGGGAAAAGAGAAAAACGCAAAAAACCGTTCCTGAAAAACTCGTTTTTCGACGAATTTACATTTTAGGCCATATCTTTTCGAAAAATGATAATTCCTGCATGGGCCATGGCGCATTCGATGTATTTTTCACCGCTGATTAATAATATAACCGCAGATTTACGATAGCACCAACAGGTGCCGAGAAAAACGAAAAAGAAAAAAAGTGATCCTGAAATAACGTCCTTTTCGCTCTAGGATCAATATTTAGCGAGAAAAACGCGAAAAACAATTTTCCGTCGGTTCTCGGACTGGTCCCATAGTCTATTCGATGTATTTTGCCGTGCTAAACAAGAATCTAACGCTATTTGGACGATAGGACAGACGGGAAAAGAGAAAAACGCAAAAAACCGTTCCTGAAAAACTCGTTTTTCGACGAATTTACATTTTAGGCCATATCTTTTCGAAAAATGATAATTCCTGCATGGGCCATGGCTCATTCGATGTATTTTTCACCGCTGATTAATAATATAACCGCAGATTTACGATAGCACCAACAGGAGCCGAGAAAAACGAAAAAGAAAAAAAGTGATCCTGAAATAACGTCCTTTTCGCTCTAGGATCAATATTTAGCGAGAAAAACGCGAAAAACAATTTTCCGTCGGTTCTCGGACTGGTCCCATAGTCTATTCGATGTATTTTGCCGTGCTAATCAAGAATCTAACGCTATTTGGACGATAGGACAGACGGGAAAAGAGAAAAACGCAAAAAACCGTTCCTGAAAAACTCGTTTTTCGACGAATTTACATTTTAGGCCATATCTTTTCGAAAAATGATAATTCCTGCATGGGCCATGGCTCATTCGATGTATTTTTCACCGCTGATTAATAATATAACCGCAGATTTACGATAGCACCAACAGGAGCCGAGAAAAACGAAAAAGAAAAAAAGTGATCCTGAAATAACGTCCTTTTCGCTCTAGGATCAATATTTAGCGAGAAAAACGCGAAAAACAATTTTCCGTCGGTTCTCGGACTGGTCCCATAGTCTATTCGATGTATTTTGCCGTGCTAATCAAGAATCTAACGCTATTTGGACGATAGGACAGACGGGAAAAGAGAAAAACGCAAAAAACCGTTCCTGAAAAACTCGTTTTTCGACGAATTTACATTTTACGCCATATCTTTTCGAAAAATGATAATTCCTGCATGGGCCATGGCGCATTCGATGTATTTTTCACCGCTGATTAATAATATAACCGCAGATTTACGATAGCACCAACAGGTGCCGAGAAAAACGAAAAAGAAAAAAAGTGATCCTGAAATAACGTCCTTTTCGCTCTAGGATCAATATTTAGCGAGAAAAACGCGAAAAACAATTTTCCGTCGGTTCTCGGACTGGTCCCATAGTCTATTCGATGTATTTTGCCGTGCTAATCAAGAATCTAACGCTATTTGAACGATAGGACAGACGGGAAAAGAGAAAAACGCAAAAAACCGTTCCTGAAAAACTCGTTTTTCGACGAATTTACATTTTAGGCCATATCTTTTCGAAAAATGATAATTCCTGCATGGGCCATGGCTCATTCGATGTATTTTTCACCGCTGATTAATAATATAACCGCAGATTTACGATAGCACCAACAGGAGCCGAGAAAAACGAAAAAGAAAAAAAGTGATCCTGAAATAACGTCCTTTTCGCTCTAGGATCAATATTTAGCGAGAAAAACGCGAAAAACAATTTTCCGTCGGTTCTCGGACTGGTCCCATAGTCTATTCGATGTATTTTGCCGTGCTAATCAAGAATCTAACGCTATTTGGACGATAGGACAGACGGGAAAAGAGAAAAACGCAAAAAACCGTTCCTGAAAAACTCGTTTTTCGACGAATTTACATTTTAGGCCATATCTTTTCGAAAAATGATAATTCCTGCATGGGCCATGGCTCATTCGATGTATTTTTCACCGCTGATTAATAATATAACCGCAGATTTACGATAGCACCAACAGGAGCCGAGAAAAACGAAAAAGAAAAAAAGTGATCCTGAAATAACGTCCTTTTCGCTCTAGGATCAATATTTAGCGAGAAAAACGCGAAAAACAATTTTCCGTCGGTTCTCGGACTGGTCCCATAGTCTATTCGATGTATTTTGACGTGCTGAACAAGAATCTAACGCTATTTGGACGATAGGACAGACGGGAAAAGAGAAAAACGCAAAAACCGTTCCTGAAAAACTCGTTTTTCGACGAATTTACATTTTACGCCATATCTTTTCGAAAAATGATAATTCCTGCATGGGCCATGGCGCATTCGATGTATTTTTCACCGCTGATTAATAATATAACCGCAGATTTACGATAGCACCAACAGGTGCCGAGAAAAACGAAAAAGAAAAAAAGTGATCCTGAAATAACGTCCTTTTCGCTCTAGGATCAATATTTAGCGAGAAAAACGCGAAAAACAATTTTCCGTCGGTTCTCGGACTGGTCCCATAGTCTATTCGATGTATTTTGCCGTGCTAATCAAGAATCTAACGCTATTTGGACGATAGGACAGACGGGAAAAGAGAAAAACGCAAAAAACCGTTCCTGAAAAACTCGTTTTTCGACGAATTTACATTTTAGGCCATATCTTTTCGAAAAATGATAATTCCTGCATGGGCCATGGCGCATTCGATGTATTTTTCACCGCTGATTAATAATATAACCGCAGATTTACGATAGCACCAACAGGAGCCGAGAAAAACGAAAAAGAAAAAAAGTGATCCTGAAATAACGTCCTTTTCGCTCTAGGATCAATATTTAGCGAGAAAAACGCGAAAAACAATTTTCCGTCGGTTCTCGGACTGGTCCCATAGTCTATTCGATGTATTTTGACGTGCTGAACAAGAATCTAACGCTATTTGGACGATAGGACAGACGGGAAAAGAGAAAAACGCAAAAAACCGTTCCTGAAAAACTCGTTTTTCGACGAATTTACATTTTAGGCCATATCTTTTCGAAAAATGATAATTCCTGCATGGGCCATGGCGCATTCGATGTATTTTTCACCGCTGATTAATAATATAACCGCAGATTTACGATAGCACCAACAGGTGCCGAGAAAAACGATAAAGAAAAAAAGTGATCCTGAAATAACGTCCTTTTCGCTCTAGGATCAATATTTAGCGAGAAAAACGCGAAAAACAATTTTCCGTCGGTTCTCGGACTGGTCCCATAGTCTATTCGATGTATTTTGCCGTGCTAATCAAGAATCTAACGCTATTTGAACGATAGGACAGACGGGAAAAGAGAAAAACGCAAAAAACCGTTCCTGAAAAACTCGTTTTTCGACGAATTTACATTTTAGGCCATATCTTTTCGAAAAATGATAATTCCTGCATGGGCCATGGCTCATTCGATGTATTTTTCACCGCTGATTAATAATATAACCGCAGATTTACGATAGCACCAACAGGAGCCGAGAAAAACGAAAAAGAAAAAAAGTGATCCTGAAATAACGTCCTTTTCGCTCTAGGATCAATATTTAGCGAGAAAAACGCGAAAAACAATTTTCCGTCGGTTCTCGGACTGGTCCCATAGTCTATTCGATGTATTTTGACGTGCTGAACAAGAATCTAACGCTATTTGGACGATAGGACAGACGGGAAAAGAGAAAAACGCAAAAAACCGTTCCTGAAAAACTCGTTTTTCGACGAATTTACATTTTAGGCCATATCTTTTCGAAAAATGATAATTCCTGCATGGGCCATGGCGCATTCGATGTATTTTTCACCGCTGATTAATAATATAACCGCAGATTTACGATAGCACCAACAGGTGCCGAGAAAAACGATAAAGAAAAAAAGTGATCCTGAAATAACGTCCTTTTCGCTCTAGGATCAATATTTAGCGAGAAAAACGCGAAAAACAATTTTCCGTCGGTTCTCGGACTGGTCCCATAGTCTATTCGATGTATTTTGCCGTGCTAATCAAGAATCTAACGCTATTTGAACGATAGGACAGACGGGAAAAGAGAAAAACGCAAAAAACCGTTCCTGAAAAACTCGTTTTTCGACGAATTTACATTTTAGGCCATATCTTTTCGAAAAATGATAATTCCTGCATGGGCCATGGCTCATTCGATGTATTTTTCACCGCTGATTAATAATATAACCGCAGATTTACGATAGCACCAACAGGAGCCGAGAAAAACGAAAAAGAAAAAAAGTGATCCTGAAATAACGTCCTTTTCGCTCTAGGATCAATATTTAGCGAGAAAAACGCGAAAAACAATTTTCCGTCGGTTCTCGGACTGGTCCCATAGTCTATTCGATGTATTTTGCCGTGCTAAACAAGAATCTAACGCTATTTGGACGATAGGACAGACGGGAAAAGAGAAAAACGCAAAAAACCGTTCCTGAAAAACTCGTTTTTCGACGAATTTACATTTTAGGCCATATCTTTTCGAAAAATGATAATTCCTGCATGGGCCATGGCTCATTCGATGTATTTTTCACCGCTGATTAATAATATAACCGCAGATTTACGATAGCACCAACAGGAGCCGAGAAAAACGAAAAAGAAAAAAAGTGATCCTGAAATAACGTCCTTTTCGCTCTAGGATCAATATTTAGCGAGAAAAACGCGAAAAACAATTTTCCGTCGGTTCTCGGACTGGTCCCATAGTCTATTCGATGTATTTTGCCGTGCTAATCAAGAATCTAACGCTATTTGGACGATAGGACAGACGGGAAAAGAGAAAAACGCAAAAAACCGTTCCTGAAAAACTCGTTTTTCGACGAATTTACATTTTAGGCCATATCTTTTCGAAAAATGATAATTCCTGCATGGGCCATGGCTCATTCGATGTATTTTTCACCGCTGATTAATAATATAACCGCAGATTTACGATAGCACCAACAGGAGCCGAGAAAAACGAAAAAGAAAAAAAGTGATCCTGAAATAACGTCCTTTTCGCTCTAGGATCAATATTTAGCGAGAAAAACGCGAAAAACAATTTTCCGTCGGTTCTCGGACTGGTCCCATAGTCTATTCGATGTATTTTGCCGTGCTAATCAAGAATCTAACGCTATTTGAACGATAGGACAGACGGGAAAAGAGAAAAACGCAAAAAACCGTTCCTGAAAAACTCGTTTTTCGACGAATTTACATTTTAGGCCATATCTTTTCGAAAAATGATAATTCCTGCATGGGCCATGGCGCATTCGATGTATTTGTCACCGCTGATTAATAATATAACCGCAGATTTACGATAGCACCAACAGGAGCCGAGAAAAACGAAAAAGAAAAAAAGTGATCCTGAAATAACGTCCTTTTCGCTCTAGGATCAATATTTAGCGAGAAAAACGCGAAAAACAATTTTCCGTCGGTTCTCGGACTGGTCCCATAGTCTATTCGATGTATTTTGCCGTGCTAATCAAGAATCTAACGCTATTTGAACGATAGGACAGACGGGAAAAGAGAAAAACGCAAAAAACCGTTCCTGAAAAACTCGTTTTTCGACGAATTTACATTTTAGGCCATATCTTTTCGAAAAATGATAATTCCTGCATGGGCCATGGCTCATTCGATGTATTTTTCACCGCTGATTAATAATATAACCGCAGATTTACGATAGCACCAACAGGAGCCGAGAAAACCGAAAAAGAAAAAAAGTGATCCTGAAATAACGTCCTTTTCGCTCTAGGATCAATATTTAGCGAGAAAAACGCGAAAAACAATTTTCCGTCGGTTCTCGGACTGGTCCCATAGTCTATTCGATGTATTTTGCCGTGCTAATCAAGAATCTAACGCTATTTGGACGATAGGACAGACGGGAAAAGAGAAAAACGCAAAAAACCGTTCCTGAAAAACTCGTTTTTCGACGAATTTACATTTTAGGCCATATCTTTTCGAAAAATGATAATTCCTGCATGGGCCATGGCTCATTCGATGTATTTTTCACCGCTGATTAATAATATAACCGCAGATTTACGATAGCACCAACAGGAGCCGAGAAAAACGAAAAAGAAAAAAAGTGATCCTGAAATAACGTCCTTTTCGCTCTAGGATCAATATTTAGCGAGAAAAACGCGAAAAACAATTTTCCGTCGGTTCTCGGACTGGTCCCATAGTCTATTCGATGTATTTTGCCGTGCTAATCAAGAATCTAACGCTATTTGGACGATAGGACAGACGGGAAAAGAGAAAAACGCAAAAAACCGTTCCTGAAAAACTCGTTTTTCGACGAATTTACATTTTACGCCATATCTTTTCGAAAAATGATAATTCCTGCATGGGCCATGGCGCATTCGATGTATTTTTCACCGCTGATTAATAATATAACCGCAGATTTACGATAGCACCAACAGGTGCCGAGAAAAACGAAAAAGAAAAAAAGTGATCCTGAAATAACGTCCTTTTCGCTCTAGGATCAATATTTAGCGAGAAAAACGCGAAAAACAATTTTCCGTCGGTTCTCGGACTGGTCCCATAGTCTATTCGATGTATTTTGCCGTGCTAATCAAGAATCTAACGCTATTTGGACGATAGGACAGACGGGAAAAGAGAAAAACGCAAAAAACCGTTCCTGAAAAACTCGTTTTTCGACGAATTTACATTTTAGGCCATATCTTTTCGAAAAATGATAATTCCTGCATGGGCCATGGCTCATTCGATGTATTTTTCACCGCTGATTAATAATATAACCGCAGATTTACGATAGCACCAACAGGAGCCGAGAAAAACGAAAAAGAAAAAAAGTGATCCTGAAATAACGTCCTTTTCGCTCTAGGATCAATATTTAGCGAGAAAAACGCGAAAAACAATTTTCCGTCGGTTCTCGGACTGGTCCCATAGTCTATTCGATGTATTTTGACGTGCTGAACAAGAATCTAACGCTATTTGGACGATAGGACAGACGGGAAAAGAGAAAAACGCAAAAAACCGTTCCTGAAAAACTCGTTTTTCGACGAATTTACATTTTAGGCCATATCTTTTCGAAAAATGATAATTCCTGCATGGGCCATGGCGCATTCGATGTATTTTTCACCGCTGATTAATAATATAACCGCAGATTTACGATAGCACCAACAGGTGCCGAGAAAAACGAAAAAGAAAAAAAGTGATCCTGAAATAACGTCCTTTTCGCTCTAGGATCAATATTTAGCGAGAAAAACGCGAAAAACAATTTTCCGTCGGTTCTCGGACTGGTCCCATAGTCTATTCGATGTATTTTGCCGTGCTAAACAAGAATCTAACGCTATTTGGACGATAGGACAGACGGGAAAAGAGAAAAACGCAAAAAACCGTTCCTGAAAAACTCGTTTTTCGACGAATTTACATTTTACGCCATATCTTTTCGAAAAATGATAATTCCTGCATGGGCCATGGCGCATTCGATGTATTTTTCACCGCTGATTAATAATATAACCGCAGATTTACGATAGCACCAACAGGTGCCGAGAAAAACGAAAAAGAAAAAAAGTGATCCTGAAATAACGTCCTTTTCGCTCTAGGATCAATATTTAGCGAGAAAAACGCGAAAAACAATTTTCCGTCGGTTCTCGGACTGGTCCCATAGTCTATTCGATGTATTTTGCCGTGCTAATCAAGAATCTAACGCTATTTGGACGATAGGACAGACGGGAAAAGAGAAAAACGCAAAAAACCGTTCCTGAAAAACTCGTTTTTCGACGAATTTACATTTTAGGCCATATCTTTTCGAAAAATGATAATTCCTGCATGGGCCATGGCTCATTCGATGTATTTTTCACCGCTGATTAATAATATAACCGCAGATTTACGATAGCACCAACAGGAGCCGAGAAAAACGAAAAAGAAAAAAAGTGATCCTGAAATAACGTCCTTTTCGCTCTAGGATCAATATTTAGCGAGAAAAACGCGAAAAACAATTTTCCGTCGGTTCTCGGACTGGTCCCATAGTCTATTCGATGTATTTTGACGTGCTGAACAAGAATCTAACGCTATTTGGACGATAGGACAGACGGGAAAAGAGAAAAACGCAAAAAACCGTTCCTGAAAAACTCGTTTTTCGACGAATTTACATTTTAGGCCATATCTTTTCGAAAAATGATAATTCCTGCATGGGCCATGGCGCATTCGATGTATTTTTCACCGCTGATTAATAATATAACCGCAGATTTACGATAGCACCAACAGGTGCCGAGAAAAACGAAAAAGAAAAAAAGTGATCCTGAAATAACGTCCTTTTCGCTCTAGGATCAATATTTAGCGAGAAAAACGCGAAAAACAATTTTCCGTCGGTTCTCGGACTGGTCCCATAGTCTATTCGATGTATTTTGCCGTGCTAAACAAGAATCTAACGCTATTTGGACGATAGGACAGACGGGAAAAGAGAAAAACGCAAAAAACCGTTCCTGAAAAACTCGTTTTTCGACGAATTTACATTTTAGGCCATATCTTTTCGAAAAATGATAATTCCTGCATGGGCCATGGCTCATTCGATGTATTTTTCACCGCTGATTAATAATATAACCGCAGATTTACGATAGCACCAACAGGAGCCGAGAAAAACGAAAAAGAAAAAAAGTGATCCTGAAATAACGTCCTTTTCGCTCTAGGATCAATATTTAGCGAGAAAAACGCGAAAAACAATTTTCCGTCGGTTCTCGGACTGGTCCCATAGTCTATTCGATGTATTTTGCCGTGCTAATCAAGAATCTAATGCTATTTGGACGATAGGACAGACGGGAAAAGAGAAAAACGCAAAAAACCGTTCCTGAAAAACTCGTTTTTCGACGAATTTACATTTTAGGCCATATCTTTTCGAAAAATGATAATTCCTGCATGGGCCATGGCTCATTCGATGTATTTTTCACCGCTGATTAATAATATAACCGCAGATTTACGATAGCACCAACAGGTGCCGAGAAAAACGAAAAAGAAAAAAAGTGATCCTGAAATAACGTCCTTTTCGCTCTAGGATCAATATTTAGCGAGAAAAACGCGAAAAACAATTTTCCGTCGGTTCTCGGACTGGTCCCATAGTCTATTCGATGTATTTTGCCGTGCTAATCAAGAATCTAACGCTATTTGAACGATAGGACAGACGGGAAAAGAGAAAAACGCAAAAAACCGTTCCTGAAAAACTCGTTTTTCGACGAATTTACATTTTAGGCCATATCTTTTCGAAAAATGATAATTCCTGCATGGGCCATGGCTCATTCGATGTATTTTTCACCGCTGATTAATAATATAACCGCAGATTTACGATAGCACCAACAGGAGCCGAGAAAAACGAAAAAGAAAAAAAGTGATCCTGAAATAACGTCCTTTTCGCTCTAGGATCAATATTTAGCGAGAAAAACGCGAAAAACAATTTTCCGTCGGTTCTCGGACTGGTCCCATAGTCTATTCGATGTATTTTGCCGTGCTAATCAAGAATCTAATGCTATTTGGACGATAGGACAGACGGGAAAAGAGAAAAACGCAAAAAACCGTTCCTGAAAAACTCGTTTTTCGACGAATTTACATTTTAGGCCATATCTTTTCGAAAAATGATAATTCCTGCATGGGCCATGGCTCATTCGATGTATTTTTCACCGCTGATTAATAATATAACCGCAGATTTACGATAGCACCAACAGGTGCCGAGAAAAACGAAAAAGAAAAAAAGTGATCCTGAAATAACGTCCTTTTCGCTCTAGGATCAATATTTAGCGAGAAAAACGCGAAAAACAATTTTCCGTCGGTTCTCGGACTGGTCCCATAGTCTATTCGATGTATTTTGCCGTGCTAATCAAGAATCTAACGCTATTTGAACGATAGGACAGACGGGAAAAGAGAAAAACGCAAAAAACCGTTCCTGAAAAACTCGTTTTTCGACGAATTTACATTTTAGGCCATATCTTTTCGAAAAATGATAATTCCTGCATGGGCCATGGCGCATTCGATGTATTTTTCACCGCTGATTAATAATATAACCGCAGATTTACGATAGCACCAACAGGTGCCGAGAAAAACGAAAAAGAAAAAAAGTGATCCTGAAATAACGTCCTTTTCGCTCTAGGATCAATATTTAGCGAGAAAAACGCGAAAAACAATTTTCCGTCGGTTCTCGGACTGGTCCCATAGTCTATTCGATGTATTTTGCCGTGCTAAACAAGAATCTAACGCTATTTGGACGATAGGACAGACGGGAAAAGAGAAAAACGCAAAAAACCGTTCCTGAAAAACTCGTTTTTCGACGAATTTACATTTTAGGCCATATCTTTTCGAAAAATGATAATTCCTGCATGGGCCATGGCTCATTCGATGTATTTTTCACCGCTGATTAATAATATAACCGCAGATTTACGATAGCACCAACAGGAGCCGAGAAAAACGAAAAAGAAAAAAAGTGATCCTGAAATAACGTCCTTTTCGCTCTAGGATCAATATTTAGCGAGAAAAACGCGAAAAACAATTTTCCGTCGGTTCTCGGACTGGTCCCATAGTCTATTCGATGTATTTTGCCGTGCTAATCAAGAATCTAACGCTATTTGGACGATAGGACAGACGGGAAAAGAGAAAAACGCAAAAAACCGTTCCTGAAAAACTCGTTTTTCGACGAATTTACATTTTACGCCATATCTTTTCGAAAAATGATAATTCCTGCATGGGCCATGGCGCATTCGATGTATTTTTCACCGCTGATTAATAATATAACCGCAGATTTACGATAGCACCAACAGGTGCCGAGAAAAACGAAAAAGAAAAAAAGTGATCCTGAAATAACGTCCTTTTCGCTCTAGGATCAATATTTAGCGAGAAAAACGCGAAAAACAATTTTCCGTCGGTTCTCGGACTGGTCCCATAGTCTATTCGATGTATTTTGCCGTGCTAATCAAGAATCTAACGCTATTTGAACGATAGGACAGACGGGAAAAGAGAAAAACGCAAAAAACCGTTCCTGAAAAACTCGTTTTTCGACGAATTTACATTTTAGGCCATATCTTTTCGAAAAATGATAATTCCTGCATGGGCCATGGCTCATTCGATGTATTTTTCACCGCTGATTAATAATATAACCGCAGATTTACGATAGCACCAACAGGAGCCGAGAAAAACGAAAAAGAAAAAAAGTGATCCTGAAATAACGTCCTTTTCGCTCTAGGATCAATATTTAGCGAGAAAAACGCGAAAAACAATTTTCCGTCGGTTCTCGGACTGGTCCCATAGTCTATTCGATGTATTTTGACGTGCTGAACAAGAATCTAACGCTATTTGGACGATAGGACAGACGGGAAAAGAGAAAAACGCAAAAACCGTTCCTGAAAAACTCGTTTTTCGACGAATTTACATTTTACGCCATATCTTTTCGAAAAATGATAATTCCTGCATGGGCCATGGCGCATTCGATGTATTTTTCACCGCTGATTAATAATATAACCGCAGATTTACGATAGCACCAACAGGTGCCGAGAAAAACGAAAAAGAAAAAAAGTGATCCTGAAATAACGTCCTTTTCGCTCTAGGATCAATATTTAGCGAGAAAAACGCGAAAAACAATTTTCCGTCGGTTCTCGGACTGGTCCCATAGTCTATTCGATCTATTTTGCCGTGCTAAACAAGAATCTAACGCTATTTGGACGATAGGACAGACGGGAAAAGAGAAAAACGCAAAAAACCGTTCCTGAAAAACTCGTTTTTCGACGAATTTACATTTTAGGCCATATCTTTTCGAAAAATGATAATTCCTGCATGGGCCATGGCTCATTCGATGTATTTTTCACCGCTGATTAATAATATAACCGCAGATTTACGATAGCACCAACAGGAGCCGAGAAAAACGAAAAAGAAAAAAAGTGATCCTGAAATAACGTCCTTTTCGCTCTAGGATCAATATTTAGCGAGAAAAACGCGAAAAACAATTTTCCGTCGGTTCTCGGACTGGTCCCATAGTCTATTCGATGTATTTTGCCGTGCTAATCAAGAATCTAATGCTATTTGGACGATAGGACAGACGGGAAAAGAGAAAAACGCAAAAAACCGTTCCTGAAAAACTCGTTTTTCGACGAATTTACATTTTAGGCCATATCTTTTCGAAAAATGATAATTCCTGCATGGGCCATGGCTCATTCGATGTATTTTTCACCGCTGATTAATAATATAACCGCAGATTTACGATAGCACCAACAGGTGCCGAGAAAAACGATAAAGAAAAAAAGTGATCCTGAAATAACGTCCTTTTCGCTCTAGGATCAATATTTAGCGAGAAAAACGCGAAAAACAATTTTCCGTCGGTTCTCGGAGTAGTCCCATAGTCTATTCGATGTATTTTGCCGTGCTAATCAAGAATCTAACGCTATTTGGACGATAGGACAGACGGGAAAAGAGAAAAACGCAAAAAACCGTTCCTGAAAAACTCGTTTTTCGACGAATTTACATTTTAGGCCATATCTTTTCGAAAAATGATAATTCCTGCATGGGCCATGGCTCATTCGATGTATTTTTCACCGCTGATTAATAATATAACCGCAGATTTACGATAGCACCAACAGGAGCCGAGAAAAACGAAAAAGAAAAAAAGTGATCCTGAAATAACGTCCTTTTCGCTCTAGGATCAATATTTAGCGAGAAAAACGCGAAAAACAATTTTCCGTCGGTTCTCGGACTGGTCCCATAGTCTATTCGATGTATTTTGACGTGCTGAACAAGAATCTAACGCTATTTGGACGATAGGACAGACGGGAAAAGAGAAAAACGCAAAAAACCGTTCCTGAAAAACTCGTTTTTCGACGAATTTACATTTTACGCCATATCTTTTCGAAAAATGATAATTCCTGCATGGGCCATGGCGCATTCGATGTATTTTTCACCGCTGATTAATAATATAACCGCAGATTTACGATAGCACCAACAGGTGCCGAGAAAAACGAAAAAGAAAAAAAGTGATCCTGAAATAACGTCCTTTTCGCTCTAGGATCAATATTTAGCGAGAAAAACGCGAAAAACAATTTTCCGTCGGTTCTCGGACTGGTCCCATAGTCTATTCGATGTATTTTGCCGTGCTAATCAAGAATCTAACGCTATTTGAACGATAGGACAGACGGGAAAAGAGAAAAACGCAAAAAACCGTTCCTGAAAAACTCGTTTTTCGACGAATTTACATTTTAGGCCATATCTTTTCGAAAAATGATAATTCCTGCATGGGCCATGGCGCATTCGATGTATTTTTCACCGCTGATTAATAATATAACCGCAGATTTACGATAGCACCAACAGGAGCCGAGAAAAACGAAAAAGAAAAAAAGTGATCCTGAAATAACGTCCTTTTCGCTCTAGGATCAATATTTAGCGAGAAAAACGCGAAAAACAATTTTCCGTCGGTTCTCGGACTGGTCCCATAGTCTATTCGATGTATTTTGACGTGCTGAACAAGAATCTAACGCTATTTGGACGATAGGACAGACGGGAAAAGAGAAAAACGCAAAAAACCGTTCCTGAAAAACTCGTTTTTCGACGAATTTACATTTTACGCCATATCTTTTCGAAAAATGATAATTCCTGCATGGGCCATGGCGCATTCGATGTATTTTTCACCGCTGATTAATAATATAACCGCAGATTTACGATAGCACCAACAGGTGCCGAGAAAAACGAAAAAGAAAAAAAGTGATCCTGAAATAACGTCCTTTTCGCTCTAGGATCAATATTTAGCGAGAAAAACGCGAAAAACAATTTTCCGTCGGTTCTCGGACTGGTCCCATAGTCTATTCGATGTATTTTGCCGTGCTAATCAAGAATCTAACGCTATTTGAACGATAGGACAGACGGGAAAAGAGAAAAACGCAAAAAACCGTTCCTGAAAAACTCGTTTTTCGACGAATTTACATTTTAGGCCATATCTTTTCGAAAAATGATAATTCCTGCATGGGCCATGGCTCATTCGATGTATTTTTCACCGCTGATTAATAATATAACCGCAGATTTACGATAGCACCAACAGGAGCCGAGAAAAACGAAAAAGAAAAAAAGTGATCCTGAAATAACGTCCTTTTCGCTCTAGGATCAATATTTAGCGAGAAAAACGCGAAAAACAATTTTCCGTCGGTTCTCGGACTGGTCCCATAGTCTATTCGATGTATTTTGCCGTGCTAATCAAGAATCTAACGCTATTTGAACGATAGGACAGACGGGAAAAGAGAAAAACGCAAAAAACCGTTCCTGAAAAACTCGTTTTTCGACGAATTTACATTTTAGGCCATATCTTTTCGAAAAATGATAATTCCTGCATGGGCCATGGCGCATTCGATGTATTTTTCACCGCTGATTAATAATATAACCGCAGATTTACGATAGCACCAACAGGAGCCGAGAAAAACGAAAAAGAAAAAAAGTGATCCTGAAATAACGTCCTTTTCGCTCTAGGATCAATATTTAGCGAGAAAAACGCGAAAAACAATTTTCCGTCGGTTCTCGGACTGGTCCCATAGTCTATTCGATGTATTTTGCCGTGCTAATCAAGAATCTAACGCTATTTGAACGATAGGACAGACGGGAAAAGAGAAAAACGCAAAAAACCGTTCCTGAAAAACTCGTTTTTCGACGAATTTACATTTTAGGCCATATCTTTTCGAAAAATGATAATTCCTGCATGGGCCATGGCTCATTCGATGTATTTTTCACCGCTGATTAATAATATAACCGCAGATTTACGATAGCACCAACAGGAGCCGAGAAAAACGAAAAAGAAAAAAAGTGATCCTGAAATAACGTCCTTTTCGCTCTAGGATCAATATTTAGCGAGAAAAACGCGAAAAACAATTTTCCGTCGGTTCTCGGACTGGTCCCATAGTCTATTCGATGTATTTTGCCGTGCTAATCAAGAATCTAACGCTATTTGGACGATAGGACAGACGGGAAAAGAGAAAAACGCAAAAAACCGTTCCTGAAAAACTCGTTTTTCGACGAATTTACATTTTACGCCATATCTTTTCGAAAAATGATAATTCCTGCATGGGCCATGGCGCATTCGATGTATTTTTCACCGCTGATTAATAATATAACCGCAGATTTACGATAGCACCAACAGGAGCCGAGAAAAACGAAAAAGAAAAAAAGTGATCCTGAAATAACGTCCTTTTCGCTCTAGGATCAATATTTAGCGAGAAAAACGCGAAAAACAATTTTCCGTCGGTTCTCGGACTGGTCCCATAGTCTATTCGATGTATTTTGCCGTGCTAATCAAGAATCTAACGCTATTTGGACGATAGGACAGACGGGAAAAGAGAAAAACGCAAAAAACCGTTCCTGAAAAACTCGTTTTTCGACGAATTTACATTTTAGGCCATATCTTTTCGAAAAATGATAATTCCTGCATGGGCCATGGCTCATTCGATGTATTTTTCACCGCTGATTAATAATATAACCGCAGATTTACGATAGCACCAACAGGAGCCGAGAAAAACGAAAAAGAAAAAAACTGATCCTGAAATAACGTCCTTTTCGCTCTAGGATCAATATTTAGCGAGAAAAACGCGAAAAACAATTTTCCGTCGGTTCTCGGACTGGTCCCATAGTCTATTCGATGTATTTTGCCGTGCTAATCAAGAATCTAATGCTATTTGGACGATAGGACAGACGGGAAAAGAGAAAAACGCAAAAAACCGTTCCTGAAAAACTCGTTTTTCGACGAATTTACATTTTAGGCCATATCTTTTCGAAAAATGATAATTCCTGCATGGGCCATGGCTCATTCGATGTATTTTTCACCGCTGATTAATAATATAACCGCAGATTTACGATAGCACCAACAGGTGCCGAGAAAAACGAAAAAGAAAAAAAGTGATCCTGAAATAACGTCCTTTTCGCTCTAGGATCAATATTTAGCGAGAAAAACGCGAAAAACAATTTTCCGTCGGTTCTCGGACTGGTCCCATAGTCTATTCGATGTATTTTGCCGTGCTAATCAAGAATCTAACGCTATTTGAACGATAGGACAGACGGGAAAAGAGAAAAACGCAAAAAACCGTTCCTGAAAAACTCGTTTTTCGACGAATTTACATTTTAGGCCATATCTTTTCGAAAAATGATAATTCCTGCATGGGCCATGGCGCATTCGATGTATTTTTCACCGCTGATTAATAATATAACCGCAGATTTACGATAGCACCAACAGGTGCCGAGAAAAACGAAAAAGAAAAAAAGTGATCCTGAAATAACGTCCTTTTCGCTCTAGGATCAATATTTAGCGAGAAAAACGCGAAAAACAATTTTCCGTCGGTTCTCGGACTGGTCCCATAGTCTATTCGATGTATTTTGCCGTGCTAAACAAGAATCTAACGCTATTTGGACGATAGGACAGACGGGAAAAGAGAAAAACGCAAAAAACCGTTCCTGAAAAACTCGTTTTTCGACGAATTTACATTTTAGGCCATATCTTTTCGAAAAATGATAATTCCTGCATGGGCCATGGCTCATTCGATGTATTTTTCACCGCTGATTAATAATATAACCGCAGATTTACGATAGCACCAACAGGAGCCGAGAAAAACGAAAAAGAAAAAAAGTGATCCTGAAATAACGTCCTTTTCGCTCTAGGATCAATATTTAGCGAGAAAAACGCGAAAAACAATTTTCCGTCGGTTCTCGGACTGGTCCCATAGTCTATTCGATGTATTTTGCCGTGCTAATCAAGAATCTAACGCTATTTGGACGATAGGACAGACGGGAAAAGAGAAAAACGCAAAAAACCGTTCCTGAAAAACTCGTTTTTCGACGAATTTACATTTTAGGCCATATCTTTTCGAAAAATGATAATTCCTGCATGGGCCATGGCTCATTCGATGTATTTTTCACCGCTGATTAATAATATAACCGCAGATTTACGATAGCACCAACAGGAGCCGAGAAAAACGAAAAAGAAAAAAAGTGATCCTGAAATAACGTCCTTTTCGCTCTAGGATCAATATTTAGCGAGAAAAACGCGAAAAACAATTTTCCGTCGGTTCTCGGACTGGTCCCATAGTCTATTCGATGTATTTTGCCGTGCTAATCAAGAATCTAACGCTATTTGGACGATAGGACAGACGGGAAAAGAGAAAAACGCAAAAAACCGTTCCTGAAAAACTCGTTTTTCGACGAATTTACATTTTACGCCATATCTTTTCGAAAAATGATAATTCCTGCATGGGCCATGGCGCATTCGATGTATTTTTCACCGCTGATTAATAATATAACCGCAGATTTACGATAGCACCAACAGGTGCCGAGAAAAACGAAAAAGAAAAAAAGTGATCCTGAAATAACGTCCTTTTCGCTCTAGGATCAATATTTAGCGAGAAAAACGCGAAAAACAATTTTCCGTCGGTTCTCGGACTGGTCCCATAGTCTATTCGATGTATTTTGCCGTGCTAATCAAGAATCTAACGCTATTTGAACGATAGGACAGACGGGAAAAGAGAAAAACGCAAAAAACCGTTCCTGAAAAACTCGTTTTTCGACGAATTTACATTTTAGGCCATATCTTTTCGAAAAATGATAATTCCTGCATGGGCCATGGCTCATTCGATGTATTTTTCACCGCTGATTAATAATATAACCGCAGATTTACGATAGCACCAACAGGAGCCGAGAAAAACGAAAAAGAAAAAAAGTGATCCTGAAATAACGTCCTTTTCGCTCTAGGATCAATATTTAGCGAGAAAAACGCGAAAAACAATTTTCCGTCGGTTCTCGGACTGGTCCCATAGTCTATTCGATGTATTTTGCCGTGCTAATCAAGAATCTAACGCTATTTGGACGATAGGACAGACGGGAAAAGAGAAAAACGCAAAAAACCGTTCCTGAAAAACTCGTTTTTCGACGAATTTACATTTTAGGCCATATCTTTTCGAAAAATGATAATTCCTGCATGGGCCATGGCTCATTCGATGTATTTTTCACCGCTGATTAATAATATAACCGCAGATTTACGATAGCACCAACAGGAGCCGAGAAAAACGAAAAAGAAAAAAAGTGATCCTGAAATAACGTCCTTTTCGCTCTAGGATCAATATTTAGCGAGAAAAACGCGAAAAACAATTTTCCGTCGGTTCTCGGACTGGTCCCATAGTCTATTCGATGTATTTTGACGTGCTGAACAAGAATCTAACGCTATTTGGACGATAGGACAGACGGGAAAAGAGAAAAACGCAAAAAACCGTTCCTGAAAAACTCGTTTTTCGACGAATTTACATTTTACGCCATATCTTTTCGAAAAATGATAATTCCTGCATGGGCCATGGCGCATTCGATGTATTTTTCACCGCTGATTAATAATATAACCGCAGATTTACGATAGCACCAACAGGTGCCGAGAAAAACGAAAAAGAAAAAAAGTGATCCTGAAATAACGTCCTTTTCGCTCTAGGATCAATATTTAGCGAGAAAAACGCGAAAAACAATTTTCCGTCGGTTCTCGGACTGGTCCCATAGTCTATTCGATGTATTTTGCCGTGCTAATCAAGAATCTAACGCTATTTGGACGATAGGACAGACGGGAAAAGAGAAAAACGCAAAAAACCGTTCCTGAAAAACTCGTTTTTCGACGAATTTACATTTTAGGCCATATCTTTTCGAAAAATGATAATTCCTGCATGGGCCATGGCGCATTCGATGTATTTTTCACCGCTGATTAATAATATAACCGCAGATTTACGATAGCACCAACAGGAGCCGAGAAAAACGAAAAAGAAAAAAAGTGATCCTGAAATAACGTCCTTTTCGCTCTAGGATCAATATTTAGCGAGAAAAACGCGAAAAACAATTTTCCGTCGGTTCTCGGACTGGTCCCATAGTCTATTCGATGTATTTTGCCGTGCTAATCAAGAATCTAACGCTATTTGGACGATAGGACAGACGGGAAAAGAGAAAAACGCAAAAAACCGTTCCTGAAAAACTCGTTTTTCGACGAATTTACATTTTACGCCATATCTTTTCGAAAAATGATAATTCCTGCATGGGCCATGGCGCATTCGATGTATTTTTCACCGCTGATTAATAATATAACCGCAGATTTACGATAGCACCAACAGGAGCCGAGAAAAACGAAAAAGAAAAAAAGTGATCCTGAAATAACGTCCTTTTCGCTCTAGGATCAATATTTAGCGAGAAAAACGCGAAAAACAATTTTCCGTCGGTTCTCGGACTGGTCCCATAGTCTATTCGATGTATTTTGCCGTGCTAATCAAGAATCTAACGCTATTTGGACGATAGGACAGACGGGAAAAGAGAAAAACGCAAAAAACCGTTCCTGAAAAACTCGTTTTTCGACGAATTTACATTTTAGGCCATATCTTTTCGAAAAATGATAATTCCTGCATGGGCCATGGCGCATTCGATGTATTTTTCACCGCTGATTAATAATATAACCGCAGATTTACGATAGCACCAACAGGAGCCGAGAAAAACGAAAAAGAAAAAAAGTGATCCTGAAATAACGTCCTTTTCGCTCTAGGATCAATATTTAGCGAGAAAAACGCGAAAAACAATTTTCCGTCGGTTCTCGGACTGGTCCCATAGTCTATTCGATGTATTTTGCCGTGCTAAACAAGAATCTAACGCTATTTGGACGATAGGACAGACGGGAAAAGAGAAAAACGCAAAAAACCGTTCCTGAAAAACTCGTTTTTCGACGAATTTACATTTTAGGCCATATCTTTTCGAAAAATGATAATTCCTGCATGGGCCATGGCTCATTCGATGTATTTTTCACCGCTGATTAATAATATAACCGCAGATTTACGATAGCACCAACAGGAGCCGAGAAAAACGAAAAAGAAAAAAAGTGATCCTGAAATAACGTCCTTTTCGCTCTAGGATCAATATTTAGCGAGAAAAACGCGAAAAACAATTTTCCGTCGGTTCTCGGACTGGTCCCATAGTCTATTCGATGTATTTTGCCGTGCTAATCAAGAATCTAATGCTATTTGGACGATAGGACAGACGGGAAAAGAGAAAAATGCAAAAAACCGTTCCTGAAAAACTCGTTTTTCGACGAATTTACATTTTAGGCCATATCTTTTCGAAAAATGATAATTCCTGCATGGGCCATGGCTCATTCGATGTATTTTTCACCGCTGATTAATAATATAACCGCAGATTTACGATAGCACCAACAGGAGCCGAGAAAAACGAAAAAGAAAAAAAGTGATCCTGAAATAATGTCCTTTTCGCTCTAGGATCAATATTTAGCGAGAAAAACGCGAAAAACAATTTTCCGTCGGTTCTCGGACTGGTCCCATAGTCTATTCGATGTATTTTGCCGTGCTGAACAAGAATCTAACGCTATTTGGACGATAGGACAGACGGGAAAAGAGAAAAACGCAAAAAACCGTTCCTGAAAAACTCGTTTTTCGACGAATTTACATTTTAGGCCATATCTTTTCGAAACCCTAGCAGATCGAACAACCCAAAAAAAACCGTATTTCCAACCCGGTCGAATTGAGCCACAAATCCAACCGATAATTCTTGTCAATCCAACCGAAAAACCAACCGTGCTTGCAAAAGCTCGCAGCTTGCGAATAGGTTGGTCCTCGGGTAGTTGAGACACAAGTCCAACCGGAATACCAACCGTCGCAAGAAGCATCGCTCGGTTGGTCTCAGGGTTGTGCAAGGTTTTGCCAACCCGAAAAACCTGCGCAAAAAGCAGCTACCGGTTGTTCCCTGGGTTTGCACAACCCAGGTCCAACCGGATTTGTTAGCAGTTCAAGCCACACTTAGAATTCACGGTCCTGAAATTCATCGTGCCATGATTTCTTTCAGTAATCGTGGGTAAAATCACGATCCTGCTGGGAATTTTCTTGTACCCTAGCGTATATTCTACGCTACGGTATAAACAACAGTAAAAACGACCCACGTCGATAAATGGGTGAACGACGTTTTACGATAGCTTGTACTTATACATGGAACGACGAACAATCACTTGCGAGAAACGTTTCGGGTCATTCGCCATCTAGCGGAGCTAAGCCGGGTTTCCGCGTGAGAAAAGGAAGGGGGTCCACCTCTTCACCATCGCCGACGCACGTGCACCCGAAATTAGACCGCTAGATGGCGAATGAGCCAAAAAGTTTCTCGCAAGTGATTGTTTGCCGTTCCATGTATAAGTACAGGCTATCGTAAATCACCTTACGCCCATATACCGACGTGGATCATTTTTATTGTCGGTTATACCCTAGCCTACAACATACGTTAGGGTATAGAAACACTCCCAGCAGGACCGTGATTTCGACAATGATAATTAAAAGATATCACGCCACGACGAATTTCAGGACCGCGAATTCTAAGTGTGGCTTGAACTGCTAGAATACCAGGTTAGACCTGGGTTTGCACAACCCAGAGACCAACCAGTCGATGCTACTTGTCACAATTGCAATTCGGTGGTCGGTGGTGGTTGCGACAGTTGGAATTCCGGTTGGACCTGAGTTTTCACAACCCAGAGACCAACCGGTCGCTGCTTCTTGCGCCGGTTGGTATTCTGGTTGGCAAAACCCTGCACAACCCTAAGACAAACCGAGTGATGCTTCTTGCGACGGTTGGAATTCCGGTTGGACTTGAGTCTCAACAACCCGTGGACCAACCTATTCACAAGCTGCGAGCTTTTGAAAGCTCGGTTGGTTTTTCGGTTGGATTGACAAGAATTATCGGTTGGTTTTGTGGCTCATTCCGACCGGGTTAGAAACACGGTTTTTTTTGGGTTTTCGCGGTTGTTTTCACGGTTGTTCGATCTGCTAGGGTTACCGAAAGTTTTATTTTATCCGTGTTTGATTACCTCGCGATACGGTAAAAATCTAATAAATAATCAAGCATATCAAGATACTAATAAGAGCATTGATTTCGGATAATAAGAGGTCTAAAAATTTATTAAAAAATCAGTTTAAAAAAAATTATAAAATATTATAAATTCGTTAGTGTACCATACGTCCCGATAACGTATCTATCGTATTTAACCAATAGAAAACGAAAACTAAAGAAAACTAATAACAACGATTCAATTTGTAGAAGTTGATCAAAGTCCGAATAGATAGAGATGATAACATACGATTAAATCCCATTCAAATTCTATCGATCTCTATCAATCTCTATAATATATTTTTACCAGGGACCCCAGAAAGTACCAGTTACATGCATTTTTACGATGATTTTTTAAAAAGTCACTTTTGGTCGGTTCTGATTTCAGAATTCACAGATTCGACTTTTGGTCGGATAATACAACCCAAAGAACCTACATTTTTTTTTCTTCAAGATATCAAATTTTGGTTTTCATTATCGTTCTCAAGTCGCATATTGTACCTCGGAAAGTACCGGTTACATGCATTTTTACGATGATTTTTTAAGTCACTTTTGGTCGGTTCTGATTTCACAAAAGTTTCTGTAAAAGTCACAGTACACTAATACAAATTTTAATACCGAGGTTTGATGGTAACTGCGCATTAAAATAACCATTTAATAAACAAAAAAAATATGATAAGATATTGATTTTAAAAGTCGTCGTATATTCGGAATCCTGACTACTAAACAAATGGAATTTATTTAATCATATTTGTTCGATAAAAAATTCGTTAATACATTTTTTTCCTAATGTCTCATTCTACCACATATCTAGACGTTTTATTTTTTAAAAAATCATGAATTTTTCGCAATAAATGCTAAAAAAAAAAACAAAGGCAGACAAAAAAATGAATAATGCAAAATATTGGAAAAAAATTCAATTTTCATATCTTTTTAAAATATATTTTTCTAGGCAATACGTTATGGGATACACCATCCATTTATTTCAAGTATAAAAATTGTACAATAGTATTACAATGAGAAAGATGAATTAATTCGACTCTAGAACGTCTTAAAAGTACTTCATTCAAATTTGTATTGTTGAAGTACATAGAAATAAGTAGTGCATTTTCTCGTTTTTTGGACAAAAAAATGCATAAAGATCGGTGCAGAGATGTTCAGGTGCATCTGACGGCAGCGGTCGGCCGAATGACTGTCATCGCAGAGTAAATCTCCATAAAAGGAATCGAATTCAGAGCCAAAGAACGCTCGCGGCCCACGTGATGTCTGCGCAGCTCCATCTGCGCTCTCGTGACTGCTCCAAAAGAAAAAGTCCATCAGCGCCCCCTCATCAGGAGTTTGTGGGTTTCGCATCGTTCGTTTCTCCGTGTGAAGATACATAGCCCGGTTTCCTTGTGAATATTCGATAACTTCAACAGGATACAAGATGGTAATTAATGCACAATCTTTAATACTATAGGATTAATAACATAGACTGATAGAAGGACTTCGAGGCGATTGATAGGAATCGCAAAAATGCGTCATCGAAATGTGCTCGGCGACCGGCAACGTTTTCGATATAAAAATGTGACAAATGGCGCACGTGTATTCGCATTACCAAGGGGAACAACCACACCTCGAAAATAATTTACTCTCGTGATATCTCGGTGAAATTTTGGTCAATCGTTGATGTCGATTTTCCAATGATTTTCATAAAAATTACGAAGGCTTCGCTCTTTTATTATCATCGATTTATCACGCTCTTTGAATATGCAAATTATCTACAGCGTTAAGATTTTTTGCAATGATATTGATCTTTTCAACTATTTTCTATTCATTTTTTTTTTTTTACATAGATGTCCCTAAACCCTGTGAGGATTCTGAAGAATGAGGCGGAAGAGGAAAAAGCTGAGGTCGCTCGACTGAGTCTCTTTGTCGGCGCCATCGCCATTGGAGATTTGGTCAAATCGACTCTTGGCCCAAAAGGCATGGACAAGATCCTTGTGGCCCATGGTCGCAATGCCGGATCGGTTCAGGTTACCAATGATGGTGCGACCATCCTCAAGAGCGTTGGTGTCGACAACCCTGCTGCTAAGATTCTTGTGGATATGTCCAGAGTTCAAGATGATGAAGTTGGCGACGGCACCACATCAGTCACTGTACTTGGTAAGTTAATTCAAATAAATGACTAAATCCTTGTTTTTTTTTTATAAACTATCATCACTATTATTTATACCTATTTGCAATGTAAAAGATTTTTGTTGTTGGAGCAAATAATATTTCAATTGTTTTTTTAAAATGAATTATTATGAAGTATCTACAAATATCATCTTTTAGTTTAAAAGACTAATTACTTTGATTCTTCCATAATTTATAATCTGCATAGTTTTTTAATCATTATGAGTAAACTTTTTATTATCAATTAAAATCATGCATCCAGATATCTCAAAGTTTTAATCATTTTATGGTAAATGAGCACTTTATTACATATTTAACTAAATTCTTATGTATTATTATACTTATAAAACATTTTTATTGATTGTGAATTAACAATTACTCTCAAATGTCTGGGTTATTACAAAAATGTAAAAACATTTAATTCTGCACCAAATAATTGCTCATAAGTATTTTTCTTTTTATTTGTAACGAATTTTCATTAAAATTGTGTTCACAACTTTCTTGTAGAAAAGGAATTAGCAAAAAAAATACAGATTTAAAAAAATGATGTACGAAATTTATGTAAAAATTTTGTTCATTTAGCCTCTGAGCTGTTGAGAGAAGCTGAGAAACTTATCGAGCAAAAGATTCACCCGCAAACGATAATCGGAGGATGGCGCAGCGCCGCAAATGTAGCCCGTGAGGCTCTGATGAACGCTGCATCCGATAACTCCGCAGATCCGGAGCGTTTCCGTGAGGATCTCATGAATATCGCGCGTACGACTTTGAGCTCCAAGATTCTCTCGCAACACAAAGAGCACTTCAGCAAGCTCGCAGTTGACGCGGTTTTGCGTCTCAAAGGCTCTGGCAATCTTTCGGCCATTCAAATTATCAAGAAGCGCGGTGCAACACTCGCTGATTCTTTCCTTGACTCTGGTTTCCTGCTGGACAAGAGACCCGGTGTTCATCAGCCGCAAAAAGTCGCCGACGCCAAGATTCTCATTGCCAATACGCCTATGGATACCGATAAGATCAAGGTCTTTGGTTCCAGAGTTCGCGTTGACTCGATGGCCAAAATTGCCGAACTTGAAACCGCCGAGAAGGAAAAGATGAAGGTAATATTATCATCGTGATTTTCTTGTATCGATCGAGAAAATCACCTCCGAATTGTTTCCATTGATTATGGTAACTACGTATTATTTCTTGATAGCCTAGTAGATTGTTAATTCAGTAATGATTGAATGAATTTTTATTGGCATTATTATTTGTAATATTTAAGAATTGTTTTAATTTGTTTTCCTTTTTTATTTATTTTTTTTATAGCTTTTTATTTTTAATTGTTTCATTTCCGGAAGTCCTTAGCATTGCGAACAAGAACGAATCTCGAAACCTATTTTTGTACGTGAAAGGTAGCTGCATACTGCGAGCTTTTGCTCTAAACGAATAATTAAGAATTAAGACAAAAAATGTTTTAATTCGTACGATCTTTGTAATAGGTACTTACCTGGTGTACAAATAAATATCTATGTATCGATCTATTTTAAATTGTTTCCTCTATAAAAGAGGAAACAATTTGTAAAGATGAAGCAAAGCCCTTAAAAAGCGCACTGGCCTTTTTGCACAATTTGATTTGGTCCACGAAATTTACTCATTAATTTTCTTTTTATATAACAGGACAAGGTCGACAAAATCATCAAGCACGGTTGCAATGTCTTCATCAACAGGCAACTCATCTACAACTACCCCGAGCAGTTGTTCGCCGACGCAGGAGTAATGGCGATCGAACACGCCGATTTCGACGGTATCGAGCGTTTGGCTCTTGTCACTGGAGGTGAAATCGTCAGTACCTTCGATCATCCGGAGATGGTGAAGCTGGGCAAATGCGAGCTCATTGAGCAGGTACGAATTTATTACGAAATCCTTATTTAAAACAAAACAAAAGAAGAATGGTCAAGTGGTTTTATTCCTTCATTCATTCTTTTTGCTTCCTCATAGAGGAAACTTTGTTATCGCAAAAAAAAATTTTTTCGAGATTTTTATGTCAGGACATTCAGAATGGTCCAAAAGGTCGACTAAAGTGGTTTAGAAAAAATGTCCGGATGTATGTATGTATGTGTGTGGCACGCTTGCAAAATTCAAACCGCTGTATCTCGAAAACGGCGTTAACAATCAAGCTGAAATTTGGCACGCTGGTAGAGACCCTTCCTATATATACATTTTCGAAAAAATTAAAAAAGAAATTCAAATTTTATAAGCCTTTCAATTTTTCGAAAAAGTTCTGTATGTATTCCAGCTCCGCATTTTTTCAGCTAATGAGCTAAATAGTTCTGAACAAATAGAGAAATGAAAAATGAAGGTCGGTACTGAATTTAAGCGAAATCCATAAAGCGGTTTAGATTTTATAAAATTTGGAATTTGAGCAAAAATTTTATTTTCGTTCTTATTTAAGTTAAGTTCGACCAAACCTGCTCAATTCTTTAGCAAGGTAAAATTAACATCCAGTTGTAGTAGATATCGAATTTGGTGAAGATTGGTAAAGTGGTTCTGATTTTATAAGACATTGAATTTTTCAAAAATTCTCGGTACGTTCTCTAGCTGCCACAATTTTTTAGATATTGAGCTTAAACAGTTTTTGACGAATAAAGCAATGAAAAATGACGATCGGCATTGAATTTAAGTGAAATACATAAAGCCGTTTAGATTTTATAGAATTCTTAATTTATGAATTTTTTTGTTTTCGTACTTCTTTAATTCGTATTTAAAATAAGGATGCAAAGTTGAACTTTGCACATTGCTTCATCAATCATTTTTATCTTCCGCAAAGCGTCCTCTATGAGGAAGCCAAAAATAAAATAAAGAAACTCTCATAGAGGCGGCGTTCCGGAAGATGAAAATTAATGAGGAAGCAAGGTGCAAAGTTCTACTTTGCATCCTTATTTTTGATTAATCTACAATCGATATTTGTTACGATGTCGTACTCGAAAATTTAGATGAAAAATCACGTGTCCAAGTTGAGCATCGCAAATTTCCATCTCAAAAATTGACCAGAATTGACACATAATGCAAAATTAATGAAAATAAAATCATGTTAAACTTATATATTCTTTGCTATTGTAGGTCATGGTCGGAGAAGACACTTTGCTCCGTTTCTCAGGCGTTGCTCTCGGAGAGGCTTGCACCGTCGTTATTCGCGGTGCGACACAGCAGATTCTCGACGAAGCTGAGCGTTCGCTTCACGACGCACTTTGCGTTCTCACAGCAACGGTTCGCGAGTCTCGCATTGTTTACGGCGGTGGCTGCAGCGAGATGATCATGGCTTGCGCTGTGATGAAGTCTGCAGCTTCCACTCCCGGCAAAGAAGCTGTAGCGATGGAAGCTTTCGCCAGAGCTCTTCAGCAACTTCCAACTGTAATCGCCGACAATGCCGGTTACGATTCCGCTCAGTTGGTCAGCGAACTGAGGGCGGCTCACAATTCCGGAGCCTCTACCGTTGGACTTGGTGAATATATATCTTAATTTATTTAAGGGGAGGGAGTGAAACCCAAATTGCCGATATTCACTGATAGATATCGCATTTCTGCTGATGTCAGAATTACAAAGAATTTTTGCTCTATGGCAAGAACATTGCAAATTATATATAGGAGATTTATGGGTTTTGAAACATCTTTACAATTTTCATCAGATAACCGGAAAGCCAAAAAATTCTAAAAATTGCTAAACTGTACATAAGAAGATTTTTTCCGGCATGAATGTAGTGATTTGAGATAACGATAAAATTGGCAAAATGCCATAGACTCGTCAGAAAAAGTCACTTATTTTCAAAAAGGAAAAAAGCTACATTCATGTCGCAAGAATTCTATTTATGTATTTTATATTATTTTAAAAAATGACATCAGTAGATAAACAAGTGAGATCTGTGAAGAAATATTAGCAATTTGAGTCCATCTCCCTCCCCTCAATTATTTGTATTTATTCGGTTATTCATTCGTGCGCCTTATTTAAGCTTTTACATTTCCTCGTCTCCACTTACCCGCTACTTCTTAGAGAGACTCTACTAGAGTGTTACCTGCAGCTGCTCTTTCCTAATGCATCGCATTTTAACAAGGGCACAAAGAAACTCCGGGAAATATGATCGATAAAGTTGGCTTTACTTTTTACTGAGTTTTTAGTGTATGAGAACAAATCAAAACCTTAGAAAATCTGCTTCCCTCGTTCAATACTTGGTGCGTACGCCAGAAAGTAGCTAAGCGGTCACCCATCCAAGTTACAGCCGTAAAAAAATGCAACTTAACTCGGCGACCACCGAAGCCACACATCTACCGCGCTTCCACCGCTGTCGGTTACTTAATTATTTAAAGTTATGCAAAACTAATTTAGTCGGTCGCTGGATTAACGTCATCAGACTTTCACAGCTTTAATAGCGGTCGCCATCGAGTTTTTTTGTGACTTGCTACTAATGTACTAATAAAAGACTGTAAGCTATATTTAAACGCCTTAATTATGACTGCAATCTATATTCAAATGCCTCAATTATTTAACATCATGCTAAACTATAAACTAATTCATTCCTCGGGGATAGTAGCTTCATTAGAATATCACTCCTACTAAATGTTCGTTTCTTGTTATTAACGTGCACGAAAAAGAAATTTACTAAAAATGTAATTTCTATAATTATTTTATTATCCAAACTCACTCCGTCAATCCGTTAATCTAATTATCTAAACCCATTCCGACAATCTGGAAAAATAACTTCATTAGAATGTTATCGCTTATTCAATTCAATTTTGTAACTTGCTTGTTATGCTAAGAAAATCTAGAAATTTGCAAAGACCCATCTCTTATTATCTTCTGTTTAAAAAGCTTATAATAGAGAGATGGGATTCTTTTTTTAAACTGTTATTAACGCAAAATTCTTTTTCTGCAACAGATATGGACGCCGGAAAAGTCGCTTGCATGAAAAGATTGGGTATAACCGAGTCCTGGGCTGTAAAGAGGCAGGTTCTGCTCAGCGCGGCTGAAGCCGCTGAGATGATACTCCGAGTGGATGATATCCTCCGATCGGCGCCAAGGAAACGCACTCCCGATCACGGACGTTGCTAATAATTTGTTTAAACGATCGGTCGCTATTATTCGCTCGTTCGTCAACTTTTGTTCTACTTTTGAAGCGCTTCTGTTATTCATTCGACGTTAACTTTGGCGTATCGGCGATCAATCTCGTCTCTATTTTCTTATTATCGTTCATAGAATAATCGACGATGTTCACACTCACGCATCTTGCACTGTATTACGTGCAAATGATTTAAAAAAACACTCGCGTTTCATAAATTAAGCACCCCGTGCAGAAATTTCGTCATTCGACACGTTCGCAGAGCGAAAATATCGAGCCCAGACTCGTGGAATGAAAATATACGTATTATCGTGACTCACTAGAGTTTTCGCTCAGGTTTCCGCACTTCGAGCGCACTCCTTTAATTATTCACTCATATCGTTTATCGTCATTAATTACTTCCACGCTGCGTATTTTTTTAAAACCTATGGGATGGATGTAAGAACGTAAACAACAAAAATTGTGGTCAGCACGTTTCTTTTTTATAACAATATCATAGGTTTTTACATTAATAAATGCCTCAACCAATAACGTGGTTTACAGAGTCTGTAGTCGTTCATTTTTTCTCACCTACGTATTTTCCGAAGAAACGACGAATAATTGGATAGTCGGATTATAATTTACCGACTCAATGCAACATGTCTTTTTTAAACTTTTTTTTTCTGCCTGTCTGAGCATCACCAGCTGCTCAGAGACACGCAGAAGTGTTTTTTCGCCTGCAACGGCAATTATTTCAGATATTTGAAGCGTTTCACACTAGTCGAATCAGCTTAATATTTATTGTGAATATTTAAAAGTCTTATCCGACCACAGTAAAGGCTCATTTGTCCACAACTCACAGAAATATTCATAGCGACGGATTTACAAAAATATCAACTGATTTATGGCAATTTCCAAACCATTCTTAAATTATGCATTCATAGTATATATTAAAATTAAAAAATCACCATCAAATATCAAGCGAGCATAATTCATAGAGCTTCATTCAATAAAATGTATCACCCCGAATTCAATTTAACGAAGAACTGTAGATCAATCTTTTCTTCAAGTTGTAACAAGAACTTTTTTTTTAATTAGCGTTATCAGCGAATATTATCGCAAATGCGTTGACAAATGACACAATTACTGTTATCGAATGCATAAAATTCAACAGAAACGATAACGTTAATTTACAACTCATTTTACTACTGCGAATCGCTTCATTCTCCTTATTCGATGTTTTATTTTTTCTATAGCTTTTTTTTAGAAGCAGAAATCAAAGCTTGACGCTGAGATTAATAAGCGAATCGAAGCTTGCTGTCGTAGCCGAGTTTATCAAGATTTGGGTTGCAAGCGAAGTTGATCATCGGCGGTGGCCCACACATGAGAACGATCGTCTCTTTTGAAGGTGGGAACATGTGTTCGGCAATCATGTCACCGTTTACGTGACCAGTGCTGTATTTCCAACCGTCGCTGCTCGAGTCCAACGTATACCAGAGTTTCAATTGCTCCGGATACTTTTTCTCGATTTGTTCGAGTTCGTCCCTAAGTAAAATGTCCTTTTCCGTCTGATTAGCGAACAGGAGAGAGACTTTGGTGTGATCATCCGGGTCTTTGGTAATTTTACGAATGAGCTGGAGCATTGGTGTTATTCCGGTACCGCCAGCTATCATCACCGCCTATTTTCGGGACAAACGAATTAGAACGTGCGACGAGTAAACCCAAGAGGCTTTCCAAAAAGGTGAAGACGAGTTTACCTTAGTCACCACGTGCTCCACCGGCGGCTCTTTTCGCAGTAATTTGATCGCGAATCTACCGGCACCTTTGTAGACCAAACGACCAGACGGTCCACGAAATTCTAACGTGTCTCCGATTTTCAGACTCTCCAGATGCTGAGACATTTTTCCACCTTCTGGAAACTTTGGATGGACATTTTTGAAGTATACCTGGAGAGTCAAACAGAAATAGTATAAATAAATCAGTAATAAACAAGAAAAATACGTTAGAAAATGTTTGTATATGTTTTATGTACAAAATAACGTGTGGATTAAAACAAAATTTATCAATCCTTGGATACATGCCTGGAACATATTTCCAAGGATTTTTATTAAATCCCCCTACTATAAACCTTTCTTTACCAATTTTCATTAGAAAAATTGATTTTTCCTTATTTTTATACTAAATCAACTATGTTTTGGTCTCTGTAGTCTGACTATTTATTGCAAAGAGATTTAAATTGTCGTCCATTCATAATTGTGTTATCAGAAAATAGTAATGAGTCACATAATTGGAAATGACTTGCAAATTCGCGTCATAGTGAGTAACATGTAAGTATATAAATTAACAATATCTGAAGGATGACAAATCTGTAGAAAAACTTCACAAAAATCTTGACAATTTTGATTAATTCTGCAATCTCAAGATACACAAATTTTTCCACTTTTTAAGGGCAATTATCTTAAATTTATGACAGCATTATTTTATTCATGGATTTTCTTTAGAAAAAATGGAAAGAAGTTTTAACATTTCATTACTTTTACAATCAACTTGTTACCTTTACAAAAAAATACTTGATTTCAATTAATCAATGCAGAGAGATTGCATTTTGATTGCTTCCAATCATGTTTTAATTAGTATACAAAATGGAATTTCCTGTGCACAAAAAAGAATATAATCACACAATTTATAACTATGTAGTCTGCAAATAATGCAAAATCATACTTTGACAACCAAATCAACGAAGCCATGATCTTCGTTGCTGGAAACAGGAGTATAGGCACGAATGACGACTTCGCCGCCAATAGTAGCTGTTAGGAGTACATGCTGGCCAGTCTGAAGTCCCAAAACATGATCAGGTGTTGGGAGGCCAAAGCGAAATCGTCTTGTATCATGACTTATAATTTCTTTTTCTACTAATGGTAGCTTGTACTTTGTCGTAGCATCTTGCAGCAAAACTGGAGATGTTTTTTTCTTATCCTTCCTCGAAATATAGTATGCAACTGCGACTCCCACAACAGCAGTGATACCAACAGCCGCCAAGAAGGACAGTAGCTGCAAAAAGAAAAAAAATGCAGTCTTAAAATCCCATAACTCCACAGCAACATTTATCGCACCAAGAAATATTTGATTAATGCACTAATCATGTTTAGAATAGCAAAGATCGCACTAATATCTATCACAACATTGAATTATCAAAAAAGTGAAATGTCATAATAAACTATCTATCCACTTTTCATAAAAAATAAATTAATCCACACTATAAAATTCACTAAAACATCACAAGAAAAATCTTAAATCGCATTATGTTTTTCATTCGTGAAAATTGCTCGCAATTTTCCGAGGTTATCTTCGCGAAACCGGGTCAAAAGAATTAACAAGCGATAATGCGAAGGAATCAGCGAGCGTTTTTATAACTTTTACAGATAAACGAGACATTTGCACAAATAGCTAAGAGACGTCTTAATTTAACGTGATAGAATTCCGAGACATTACCCGTTCTCGGGAAGTGAACATTTCGATCAGAGCTTAGGTTACGGAGGTAACAGCTCACTAATGTGCGTGCACGTGTTCGCTGGAGTGATTCCCGCGTGTGAGAGTCTCGCGACGCGTCGAAGGTCGTACGCGAGACCTCGAGCAGTTAAAACTCCAACTCTTTACTCGATGAAAAGTTACGAAACGAGGGGTAAGGCAAGTATGTATGTAGGAAGGAGCTCTGCGAGAAGAGCGTCTAGCCGGTGGCAGAGCTTCGGCAACCGGCTCGAACGCACCGCTACTTTGGCATGCGCGAGAAGAGCTCTGGTCTAGATTAGGAAAGTCTCTCCTCGTACCCCAGAGTACCATTAGCGTCTCCGTCAAATTTACGCACAGCAAAAGAGACCGAGTATAATGATTCTGTTGTACGAAAATTACATATTCGAATACACTTCTGAGCTAGTGTGAATGCACCAGTAATTGACTAGTCATCCCAAGTAGCACAAAGACAAAGGATATCTATTTGGTATACGAAAAGGTATGTTAATTTCCGTCCAAATGATATCTTTTGGATTTGCATATCTTTTAGACGTTCTTAAGATATCCAAATCCAAAAAAATATCATTTGGACGGAAATTAATATACCTTTTCGTATACCAAATAGATATCCTTTGTCTTTGTCTACTTGGGATACCAGTGAATAACCAACAGCTTTTTGGAGTTCATACAAAATTTTGACGTCTTGGCTCTAAGTTAGATTTTTAATTTTGTCTATTTTTTAAACTATCTACTGAGACGTTGCTGAAGCCTATTTTCGATTAAAAGTGTAGGTTAGATTGTCACGATCATTCAATGGTGTTTTATTGACTTTTTGGATTTTAGTATTTGTTTTCAATATACTTTCCAATAAGAATATGATATTTTTTTTATCGCATTACTTAATTCGACATTCTGGTCAACCGGTAAAATTTTTGCAGTGTGAAAATATTACATTTTATAGAAACCCATGATAAACACATCGTTCTGCTTAACTGCTCACTTACTGATGACTCTATCCTATATGCGCAAAAGATCTTAATCATCTCTGTCAAATTTCCGCATAGCAAAAGAGATAGATTGATGATTCTGAGGTACGAAAAGAGACAGAGTAATGATTCTGTGATACGAAAACAGAGTGATGATTATGAGGTACGAAAAAAGACAGAGTGATGATTCTGAGATACGAAGATTACATTTTCGAAGACACTCCTGAGCTATGCGCAAAAGATCTGGGCTAAAATTGCAAAGGCGCTTTTCGTACCCCACTCTACCATTTGCGTCACCGTAAAACACCCGGTGAACGAGACAGAGTGACGATTCGGAGGTACAAAAAATAAATTTACGAACACACTCCTGTTTAATATACCACGAGTATATACATCGCCAGACTCACGGAAGATGGCAAATATCTCGCGCATCCTTTAAAATAGAACTACGATGACTTCGACCTGAGAGGAACAGTGTCGTGATTATTTATAGAGGGCCGGTCGCAAGCACTTTCACACACAACGACCGGCTGTTGATGTAATTCACTTGGTAATATGTTGCTATACATACACCAAAAACGTCGCCTGTCCACCACTCGAGTGACTCACTCGTCGAATCGTCCGCTCCGGATTCGAACCTGACGGTTGACCTGGACATTTCTCGTCACATACACGCGGTTCGGTATCACTATTGAGATTGTCCACCGTTTGGTAATCGAATTTCAAGAACACTACTTGTCATTGACGAGTTTTTAGATAGCGGAAGGGAGACGAAGCATGTTTACGTCCGTATGGTCCGCAGAGCAGCACTGGAGTATCGCGTGACAGGTCGTTCCGAAGCACTGATCAGGCAGATTACACAGATATACTTGAGGGGAATATTTAATGGCGCTTTGTATCTTTCTCCTTTTTTTCTCTAGTTCGCATCGTTATCGCTGCGTTGTCTTTTGATATGATAAAGTAAAACGCCGCGGTAAATGCAGGGCTTTAGTCATGTCTTAATGCAAATATATTCGAACCGTCATATCTTTTTTTTTGGTGTTTGGTTTTTTTTTTTGGAATATAAGTAGTACACCGAGATTATGATATTCATATATGAGATATGCAAGATGTAAATATGGAATATGGATTGCGTAAACGCTCGATGACTTAGCATAATCAACAGGGTCAAGCTCCAACTACGGGGCATCAGAAGCAAAAACTATCTTTTGCGACGATTCAACCAAATAACAATTTTAGTTTTCTATTGAGGAATAAATATCCGAATTGGTTACATATATTTGTCAGATATGTATCTGTAAGAGCTATTCCACCTGCTAAAAAAGTTCGATAAAATATCTATGTCAGTTTTACAGTAGAGCGTCGATTATCCGAATTAATTGGGACCGAATATCGTTCGGATAATCGAAAATTCGAATGACCGAACATCAATATTTTGTGAAGGGGGAGGGAGGAACTGAAACGCTTAAAATATTAGAATATATACGTAGTACAATATAATACACATATATATATATAATATGTATGTATTTATCGAAAATTCATATTTTCAATATATCATTGTTAGTATATATTATATATTCTGATAAAACCGCCGGACTCGATATAATATGCTATTTTCTTGGGAAAAAATCGAGGATTTTTTCGGTTTTTTCGTTTGGAAAACCGAAAATTCGGATAAACCAAATCATCGTTCGGATAATCGACGCTCTACTGTATTTGGTCCTGGTATAAATTCCATAAGAACGAGAGGAAAGAACTAAAAAATACAGAAATAAAGCCAGCAACAGATGAGTACAAAGAAAGATTATAGGTAAATGAGGCGATACAAAAGCAAGAAAGAAGAGATGATGGATGAATTGCAAATAAGAAAGAAAACAAAGGATTTCAGAATCAAAGTCGCGGCAGCTATCAATTTATGTCGACATTTTTTATCAGCGCTATGTTCTAAAATCGACTTTAGGATTTTCGATGTAAAAACACAAATATTGCTAGGTACTTGTGCACTCGCCAATATAACCTTGTTCGATTGACAACAAGACGAGAGATTAAAATAAAATCAGCTGAGTTCATTCATTGTAATCAAATAATACTAGTGTGTATAAATATAAATAAATATGCGTAGTGGGCTTTCATTCAACTCGATAAGAGAATGTCATTTGTAAATCTGTCTCGGAGCTCGGTGAATAAATGCATAAATCATTGTAATTGGTCGTGAGGTCGTAGCGGGAGGCTCTGCTCGTACAACTCGACACCTTCTGATATGACACACTGAACAAGGTGCTCTCGTTCTGAGTTGCATTTTTATGGCCGGTATTAACTATACAGTCAACGTTAGACAGCGACATTCAGTCGAACCAAGGCAAGCAAGGCCGGTGGTTTTTTTCCCGCCTCATTTGCTGCTGTACGATTACCCTAGTAAAAACATATTATACACTCAGAGAAAATTATAGTTACCGTAACTATGACACCGTAAGTATGAAAATTTTTGCGTGGACTAAAAATTAATAGTTGTCACTTTATAGTTACTAATACCATAATTTTCTCTGAGTGTATAATATGTTTTTTGCCAGGGTAATCGTACAGCAGCAAATGAGGCGGGAAAAAAACTACGATTTCTATGAGTGTAGAGATTGATAGAGATCGATAGAATTTAAATGGGATTTAATCGTATGTTATCATCTCTATCTATTCGGACTTTGATCAATTTATACAAATTGAATCGTTGTTATTAGTTTCCTTTAGTTTTTATTTTCCATTGGTTAAATATGATAGATACGTTATCGGGATGTATGGTACACTAACGGATTTGTAATATTTTATAATTTTTTTTAAGCTGATTTTTTAATAAATTCTTAGACCTCTTATTATCCGAAATCAATGCTCTTATTAGTATCTTGATATGCTTGATTATTTATTAGATTTTTCTTGTATCGCGAAGTACTCAAATATGGATAAAATAAAACTTTCGGTAAGGAATGTATACGTGAAGCATTCTTAAAGAGTTAATTAATATAAATAATTTAGTAAGAAAGATGCTAAAAAACTGTTCAATTTACTTTTGTTAATCATAAGTACGTGAAGCGGCTTATATATTATTGATGTATATTACCTTACAAGAACGAGTTTAGATGGAATAGTTAGGCAGTCTATCACAGATCATGAAAGTTAAGTAGCTGGGCCGCGGTCACTACAAAGATGGGTGACCAGAAAAAAAACGTAATTATCCGGTCGATTTCTTTTTTTTTTTTTTGCTTGGAATAGTGCATCATGGATATATACATACAGTCGTATATTTCTATTATTAAATTTAATACAAAAATTATATTATTTATAATAATATTATAGGATATGGACGAAACATATAGGATTTCGATCGTAAATTTATGATAGTACATCGTAAATTCACGAACCAAAGTCCGTATTCGGAACGATAGAATTTTTTATAATCGTTTTCTATCATTTATTTTAATCAAGGTAAAAATATTTATTACAAATATTTAACATTTATTTTTACCAAGGTAAAAATAGATTGTAAGGACTGATACAATTCGATAGAATTTGAATGGGCTTTAATCGTATGTTATCATCTCTACACTGAAAAAAATATATATTGCTAGTTGCGAAAAATAAGTATTTTTGAATTAACTCTAGTTCTTATTCGTTCAATCTCATTTAACATCGGAATAATAAATTATTATCTTGTTTATTTTAGAATTATTGTTTCCATCTCGTATGGAATTTGAGGAATTAGAATTCAAATTAAGTTGATAACACTGGTTTTTGGCAGCCCGCAAACGATGCATTTATTCAATCAATGACATTTTTTTTCAGTGTATCTATTCGGACTTTAATCTATTTATACAGATTGGATCGTTGTTATTAGTTTTCTATAGCTTTCGTTTCCTACGGGATAAATACGATTGATAAATTATCGATATGAATTTTGCACCAACGGATTTATAATAATTTATATTCAATTTACGTTCGTCAGTTGTAAATGTTTAACTGTTTGTGGTGTATCGTGGGATATCGTAAATATATGATTCAAGATTAATCGTTCGCAATTAAAGAGGCATCAATAGAGTGATCCTATCATTTTCTATCGTCTCACAATTATACAAAGTATATTGGAATAAATCATGTGTTTAGACTAAAAAAATTATCATAATCTATCGTAAAACACTGATATAAATGAAAAAGTTTTCTGTCAATTATACAACGATGAGAAGAGAAACGAGTCAATCAGCGAAAATTTCATACTGATTGACTCGTTTCTCTTCTCATCGTTTCACAGCTACAGGAAGTCTATCATAATGAATCTTGAATATAATGAATATTTGAATCCAAAGATTTGTGGATAAAACTTTTTTTTTTAATGAAAAATGTAATATTGTTAATGTTACTCCTACGATCGTATATTTTTATTATTAAGTTTAATACAAAAATTGTATTATTTAAAATAATATTATAGGATATGGAAGAAACATATAGAATGTCGATCGTAAATTTATGATAGTACTTCGTAAATTCGCGAACCAAAGTTCCTATTCGAAAGGATAGGATTTTTAAAAATCGTTTTCTATCATTTATTTGCACCAGGATAAGTGGATCGAAAAGCACAGATATGGGGCATTCCATCGATATTCAGCTGATCCAAAGTTATGATTATTTTGCTTCCTCATAGAGGAAGCTTTGTTTTTATGAAATTTTTTTTTTTCGAGATTTTCATGTCAGTATGCTTAGAATCACCTAAAACGTCGAGAAAAGTGGTTTAGAAAAAATGTCCGTATGTATGTATGTGTGTGTGTGTGTGTGTGTGTGCTGGGCTTCGAAAATTCAATCTCCTCTCACTCGGCAACCGTTCGAGCGATCCGGCTCAAATTTGGCACGCAAGTAGAGTAGCTGCCCCTCTTTGAATGTTGTGATTTTTGCCAAAATATGTGAAGTCATTAAGATTTTATGTTGATTTTAATTTGTTGAAAAAAGGGCGTGGCCGCTCTAACTTTCGTAAAAGTTCGCCGATTTGGCTAAATAGTTCTTCATAACTGAAGATACGTTCAATGTTGTATGGTATTGAATTTCGACGAAATCGGTAAAGCGGTTCGGATTTTATAGAATTTTGAATTTTTCGAAAAAAATAGATTTTGATCTAAATTACGTCGAATTTCAACAAATGAACAGAAATTTTGTACAGACGAAAAATAACATTCAGAAATGCCATGTACCAAATTTGGTGATGATCGGTAAAGTCGTTCGGATTTTACACCATTTTTCATTTTAAAAAAATGTAGATTTTCGCTATAACTTCCGGAAAAGTTGAGAAAGTACGACAAAGATTTGTATCTAATCAAAATTACATGTAACGGTGTTTGCAGAGGTGATTTATAGCTGTATAAAACACCTCTGCAAAAGAGACACAAGGTATAAAAAAAAAAGATGCAAAGTAGAACCTTGCACATTGCTTCCTCATTATTTTTCGCTTTTTACAAAGCTTCCTCTATGAGGAAGCCAAAATTGAATAACATACTGCTTCCTCACAGAGGGAGCTTTGTAAAAAGCGAAAAATAATGAGGAAGCAATGTGCAAGGTTCTACTTTGCATCTTTTTTTTTTATACCTTGTGTCTCTTTTTTTGTTAACATTTTTTATTATAATATTTCGGGTTAGCGCAGAACTTTCAGCTTTGAAAAAAAAAACAGGTAACTGATATCTTTTCAACAATCCAATGCGTCACATGAGTTCACAAATTATAAAAATAAATTTAAAAAAAGAATGTAATAAAAATGGTAAAACCCAGTTTTTTTTTGGATTTTGGTAGCAAAATTAAATTTTAAGCATTTTTTTGTTTAATACGTTTAGAGTGCCAAAACAAAATTTGGCACTCTAAAAATAATAAAAGTTTATTATTTGCATGCACTTTCGACTTTTTCGACAAGATGCACCGTTACCGTACTATCGCGGTTGAAAAAGGACCATAAAAATTAGCAACGTCCAGCTAATATAGCACTAGCGATCTTAATACTCGGAAAAAAATGTTGTACTCGAATAAACCGAAAGCTAGAAAAAACGTTTGTTGGGCTAATTTTTCGGTGGCTGAACTCCGACGGGATGCCCCAAATTTAGACATTTTTGGCTCTCGCACAAAACTAAAGACTGCGATTTCCGGATGTATTGCGTATCGAGATAAAATAATAATATTTCAGTACGTTCTAGACCAGCGATTTTTTCAAGCAATTCGAGAATTCCCCGACGGTAAAAAAGAGTATTTTACCGAGATTTTAGAGATGACAGCTCCTTTGGCACCAAACTTTAGAAGAGGATACAAATTTTCAATGGATATGTAGAAAGTGATCACAAAAGTATTCGAAAACTACGTACTAAAAAATGTTATGCTGCATTCTAGATATACAAATTTTAACCTGATGATAATATAAGATCTTGCAAATTTCCACGCTAAATTAAATACTTTAGCAATGTTTTTGTTTCTGGAATAAATTAATTAAAAATGATTACCACTTCGTAGAGGATCCACTGTAAATTTTCTTTGCAGTCCACACATTCGGTGCTTCGAGATATCGTAATACTTCAAGCCTCAAATTATCACAAACTCCACCGATAAAACAGCAGCTATGAAATTAGCGAATTTCTCCGTTTGGTGTCACTACTTTCCGAGTTTCATCGTCGAGATTTGCTCTTAGGTTAGGTTCGAGTACACAGAAATTCTGAGATTCTTCATATTGTCAATAAAAAATAAAAGAATCTGGATACAAAGAAAGAAAAACGTTAAATTCGATGGCAGTTCTTCATCGCGCTTTATTCACGTGGTTCAATATATTGATATTTCTAATCCTACTCGTGTTGAGGCTCGATCAGAGAATACAATGGAATTGGTTCATCGTTTTCATACCAATGTGGCTCTACGACAATATTTTGATGATTTACATTGTTTTTAACATGATATCTCATTGCAAAAACGGCCACGATCGTGTCAGCAGCTTGCGGCGTAAAGTAATTCGTCAAGTCATTATTTCTTTTTACCTTCAGTTTGCCTTTTAAGTCCACATTAGCTGTCTATATTTATTGGTATATTTTTTTTTAAAGGGATGGTATATGGCAGCTGTACTCTTGAAACTCAGCACACAAATTCTTATATGTCTGAGATTGGAAGCTCCTCAATGGAATTTACCTGCAAAGGCTGTACTTGCTCCTTTCTGGCTACTACTTCCTGTGCTGGCTGTAGATGTTTTCATCCACTTGATACATCACTCGAGTTACTGACAATGGCTTGTCTGAATGCTCAACAGATTCTAGTCCATGGTGGGTTTTTTTTGTCTAAGAATTTGTTAGGCATGTAGGATAAAAGTTTTTAAAAAATTAGATATATCTATTTAAAGGGATTCACGTTTTCTGAAAATCATAGACTTGAAATAGGATTGCAATTGAACATCCAAAATCTTGTAGCTTATGAAAAAATTCATATAAGATATTCTTGTTTTTTATTTGTTCAAAATGGGAATTTAAATTATAGATTTTATACATTTAAATTTGAGGTGTTTGAGATAAATGAAAATCATGAAATGCAACTTGAGTTGCTATTTCACATCTGAAATATTATACCTTGATAGAAAATTACCATTTGACAAGCACAAAAAATTTAATGGTTTTATTAGTAACATTTTTGTTGTTGTTTGGTTCATCCATGGTTTTTTTTCTGTTTCCAACTTGATGTAAAGTTCAGATTGCACCAATGGTTTTACAGTTTCCCTTCTTTGCCAGAAGACTCTGTCTAGACTGAAATTATAAAACCTCATTTAAAGACTGCATTTAAAGCATACTCACTTTTGTAGTAAATATTTCTTCATGCTTCAAATTTTGTACACAATTTTCTCTGTAACTTCTAATTGAGAGTTTAGAAAGTTTTATACTTTGTCGAATTTGATGGGAAGTTCAAAATTGAACAAATATTTCAATTTCAATAAATTGGGCTACAAAAAATAATATTGCACCCAAGGAAATGTTTTATTCGTTTATCTCTATGAAGTTTTTTTTTTTCAAGTGACAAAATGTCAAATAAGCACTTCCAAAACAATTTTATCTTTATGGCTTTCTTTGGTAATAAAATGCCAAAATTTTAAAAAAACATTTACAAAAAATATAAATCAATCATCTGCAATGAGTAAATTAATATTTGGACAGGAAAGTATAAACAGAAAAGAGGCTGTTTATTAAAATAAAAAACTCTTTGCGACAGATCGCCGGCCTCGAGTTCGTCAAAAGTCAGAAGATCCACCAACGTTGACGAATTAATCAAACACATACATTTCGCATAATTTCAAACAAGATCTTTGACGTTTTGCCAAAAACTTTTGATCTTTCGAACGTTGTAAACGAGAATTTCACCGCGACTTGCTCGGAGTTATAAAAGGAACGGGAGTTGCGTAACGTTCATAAATTTGCCAGCATATGCATTGACAAAAGCTTACGTTGTATCGCCGTATATCGTTTGTCTGTTGTACACCTGTTTCACTGTCGGAGAAAAGAATAAAAAGGCAAACATGTCCCTGAGCCGGCAATTAAGAATCAATACAAAATTTATGTAAAAGCTTCGAGAACCTGTTAACATCTATCATAAACGTCTAGTGGTTTTACGGTGGGATATACCAAGCGGATGGATATCCCGCTTAGATAGTGTTAGCATAGTATTCCCTAACAGCGAGTTATCGGCTTCGACGTCGGCGTCGAACGTGCCAACAGTTTTGCGAAGAGTCGTGACCAAGTAATGTGTAGTCGAGTTCGAAACCGTGTGGCGGTCACAAGACGGGGTTCTAGTGACTACTATAAATACTCTTGTTGAGCCAAGGATGAGTAGGACGCGGGGTTGTATACGTAAATAGATAACCAAGAGTTGCCTATCGGTAAAACTCTAGTATCCGTTCGTAGAACGCGAATCAGTGGTATCTTAATTACCGAGGACATCGTTAATGAATTCGCTCTCACTTTCCTTCTGCAGAGATAAATAACGGGACAGTAAGTTTACTGCGAGGGCGTGCGGATCGCAAAGGCACGGGATTTTATTTTTATTTTCTTTTTTTTAAATTCAATGATGTAACGAAAGCTTCATCTCGAAAAAACGAATTAAAAAGTCGTCAAAAAACATTTGGTTATAGTGTTGTGAACGAATTGTTCGCAGATCATGAAGCGGTTTCTTCTACTTATTGGATTGTCAATTTTCGTCGCCAATATTGGCACTGCAGACGGTACAGTGACCGTGACCGAGGTGCCAGCTGGTCACTTGGCCGAATTGCCGTGCCTAAGCAGCGACGAACATCATCGTTTCATGTTCTGGCAATTGGGCGACGATCGAAAAGTTATAGGAATTATTGGACCAGGAAATCCTCACAATGTGGACAAATATAACTACGAGGTTCTCACGGGAAAACTGTTTATCAGAGTGAGTAGATACAGTGATGGGTTTATTATATCTTGACCTTTGAGTGAAGTGAATCACGCGGGAAAATAATTGCTACCCTTTTTTTTTAAATGACGACGAGATGCAAGATTTCGGAGGCGATTTTTGTGACGCGTAAAAAGTAGTTTAAAAATCTGCTGTTTGTTGTTATTGTTAAATGTCTGAAATTCCAAGCTATTTATTTCGGAGTTAAATTTATTTTAGTAGAAATGCGCGCGTGAACTACGAAATTTCTGCATCAAAACGCAAAAGTTTAGCATATTTTTTTGGGCCATGTCACAAAAATGGGCCCAATCACAAAAATGAAAAGAATTATCGGTCAGAGAAAAACTCGCTACGGTTGTCAGATTTTAAATCAATTTTTCAAGAATTTTAGACTTATTATTTCATGCATGCTAAGCATCATGCAAGGCTAAAACTTGAAGAAATTATTTGGACAGTAAATAAATTCGTTTCGCCAACGAATTCTGTTGCGACACATTCCTATTCCATTCATTTTTGGCTATTGTTACCATTTTTTACAACAAAAATGTATATAAATGCCAGTTGTGACCTATGATATCAAAAGTTACTGAATCATTTTTGCAGGGCGTATCAACAGCGGAATCAGGTTTTTATAAATGCGTTTCGATGGGAGTAGCCGACAATTCAGCAATAAATATTCATGTTGTCGAGTTAATTGTCAAAAAAGACTGGGAGGACGTTTGGGAAAATGATTTCGAGGTAATTGAAAAACTTTGCACGAAAAATACAAGTAAAAACTACATTAAAACAAATAATTACTCCATAGACGAATCTTCTGCGCGGTATGGCTGCCGTGATGGTTATCGTAGTTGGTATCGCTATAGTTTTACTGATTATGACACTGAAGAGACGACGACAGAGGTTCTTTGGTAAAAAAAATTATAATTCATACTTTATTCGGCGCAGTATTCTCAAAATGAAAATATCATTACACCTGTTTTTTTTTTAAATCTATGTACAGATTTGGAGGAATCGCGAGAGAACTCGCCAGCGAGATACAAAGAAAATCCTCACAGCATCCCAACATCACCCGTCCAAAGTGCAATTCCCGAACCTTCTGGTATAGACAATATGGGTCTCGATGTGGACTTTCCAAAAGTCTTCCAACAAATGCAGAAGGAACAAGTCCTTCCGTGAAGGCGCAGAAAATGTTCACGTCGCTATTCGACGTAGCTATAATCGAGAAAAAATTGCTGATTTTTCTGCCCGCGGGTGTCAAATCGTCGCGCTTAATCACGCCGTATCATTGTACATATTACCATCGATGGTTTTATAATAATTATAAAATAAATAATTGTGAATTACGATTTTGTGATTACGCGGTTCATTTGTGTCGCTGAAAGGAATTTTTTCTGGATGTTGAACATCAGTGGTGTTTTTTCCTTTACCACATATTAAGCGGATGTCTGAAGTTTCCCTAATATTTTGTTTATATTCAAAGAATACAAATTCATTTTATCGTTTTAAGAAAACGTAGAAAGGCATGTTCAACAAATACAGAAACTGAAAAAAATATATAGATTTTGTTATTTTCCTTTTAATTGCTATAAATATCGATGAACTCTAAAAACGAGAAAAAAATACGAAATTTATGAAATGGGAATTTTTAACAAAAAATGTAGTATTTTTAACTGAAATATTTGTATTAAATATTAAAAATCCACTATTTCTAAAATTTACTATTTTTTAGTTCTTAGGGTCAACCTTTTTTTGTTTTGCTTCCTCATAGAGGAAGCTTTGTTTTCGTGAAAATTTTTTTTTTCGAGATTTTCATGTCAGTATGCTTAGAATCACCTAAAAATTCGAGAAAAGTGGTCTAGAAAATATGTCTGTATGTGTGTATGTGTGTGTGTGTGTGTGTGTGTGTGTGTGTGTGTGTGTGTGTATGTATCCAGACACTGAAAATTCAATTGCCCATAACTCACGAACGGCACGATGGATCTAGCTAAAATTTTGCACGCAGGTAGAGTATTGACTCCTCTGTTATTGACGTGATTTTTAATTAAATGTATCAATGTAAACAGATTTTATGCAATTTTTAATTTTTTCAAAAAATGTCGTGATCGCTCTAACTTTCGTAAAAGTTCGCCAATTTAGCTAAATAGTTCTTTATAAATGAAGACACGTTAAATGACGTTTGGTATTGAATTTCAGCGAAATCGGTAAAGCGGTTCCGATTTTATAGAATTTTGAATTTTTCGAAAAAAATAGATTTTGATCTAAATTACGTCGAATTTCAACAAATGAACAGAAATTTTGTACAGACGAAAAATAACATTCAGAAATGCCATGTACCAAATTTGGTGATGATCGGTAAAGTCGTTCGGATTTTACACCATTTTTCATTTAAAAAAAAATGTAGATTTTCGCTATAACTTCCGGAAAAGTTGAGAAAGTACGACAAAAATTTGTATCTAATCAAAATTAGATGTAACGGTGTTTGCAGAGGTGATTTATAGCTGTATAAAACACCTCTGCAAAAGAGACACAAGGTATAAAAAAAAAGATGCAAAGTAGAACCTTGCACATTGCTTCCTCATTATTTTTCGCTTTTTACAAAGCTTCCTCTATGAGGAAGCCAAAATTGAATAACATACTGCTTCCTCACAGAGGGAGCTTTGTAAAAAGCGAAAAATAATGAGGAAGCAATGTGCAAGGTTCTACTTTGCATCTTTTTTTTTTTGGTTCCTATGTTTATTTTTTGAACATGTCTTTCCGCGCATTTTTATCGGCTGAATTAATTTCTATTCATTAAATGAAATAAAAATACTTTGAAATTTTCGAAAGAATCAAATTAACATCGTGTTTTTGAAAAATCACAAACATCCCCTTATTTTCAGCATCCTAAAACAGATTTCCTATGAGATTAATCGCAGATTATCATATATAAAAAAAGGTTCGTCAAACCTTTGAATCAGTGAAACCCTTTTTTTTACGACGACGTTCCGGGAATATTGCTTGTATCCATTAGGCTGTCGTTAATCGTTTCGTCCTCGTCGTCATCCTCTTCGTCTTCGGGATCGACTTCAGTCTCCAGTAATCGAATTTTTCGATTATTTTCGCTGAGAACAGCCGCTACTTTGCGCGGACCGCTCACTGCTAAGCGTCGAGCGGATATGCCTTGAAAAGGCCGAGGCCAGGCTGTGCCTACAAGGTCTCCCAAACTCAGCGTTTCGTCGTCTTGATTATCAAAGATCGAGGGATTTATCGGCAATTGTACGAGATAAGAATAAGTAATTGATACGAGGAGGTAATGCGTTTGATTGAGTAACAACAGACTGAGAAAATCTTGAGAGTAGAATTGTAGATCCGAGATCGAGAAGTCGTTCCCTATTCCTTTCGGGAAGGAAGCTGTGGAAAAAAAAGGTATTACATACATCTCTTCTATTTACTAAGCAAGGATGTCGCTAAGTGAGATGAAAGGACGTTGACCAGAATATGAGTCACGTGAATTAACAATTAAGGACGTTTTTTTTACCAACCGTGACAAAACAAATAAGTGCCATTCTGCGTCAATTCAGCAACTTATTTTTTCGAGTATATTTTTTCTACTCTTTTGGACATTTTTTTTATTGCTCTCAATTTTATATAACTCGCAGTTGTATTTATAAAAACTATACGAAGATTGGGAAAGTGAGCAAGAAATATTTGGCGGATTAAAAAATATTTCCGAAAGTGGTTGTCGCTGAATTAACGGTGAATGCTTCAAAAAAAAGGTCTATTATATTACATAGATTAGCGCATTTCTGTTTCTATATAGAATTTGTGAGTTTCTTCGTAGCTCTAACTAGTTTCAACACATGCACGCTAATCGTTTAATGTATCAATTACTGGGACGTTGACCTTAAGTGCTTAGTATTATATATTATATATTATGTGCTCACCGTTTCTCATGTCAACGCTAAGAGTTGCGCGCTTGAAAGTCAACGTTCTAGGCTCTGCGGATGAAGATTCAACTTTGAAAAGTCGCAAGTGTTTCCGATCGAAGTCGTAGGCAGCGATTAACAAGTTTTCGTCGGCCGTAACGAACTGCGAGTTCAGCGAGGATTCTGAAGGTGTGAGGCCGATCGAAGTGACCGTAAAGTGGCTGACCAAACTTTGGTAAGCTTCGGAGAATACGCTGGCAATTGCATCGACAAGGCTGGAGTGAGATTGAAGCAACGAGGCGCCCAAATCTTGCTTAACGATAAGCGGATGATCGTGTAAACATTTGTTCTCCGACAGCAACGCTGCCCATTCGCTTCCTTCCGGCGTTAAGCATGTCTGCAAAGGCTCGCGTCGCAAATATTGACCTAATTTTTCGAGGTTCACGCCCTTTCGACCTTCCTGATCAGTTTCTGGCTTGTCAAAACCTCGCAGAAATTCTGCTATGAATGTCAACTCTTGTTGACTAACTCTACTCGCTTCTGAGGGAACCCTTTCGTCTGTTAGCCTCGCTATCACAACGTATAACCACCTAAATTGAAGGGTTTAGATTAATTTTTATTAAATAAGAAACCATAATTTAATTGTGGAAAATATATGCTTTAGTAGTTGATATTAACAATTCTAACTTGAAAAATACAGCAACATGTTTATAAACATTTTTGTTATCCGGTTGAGAGATACGACGAAATTTAAAAAACTTTAATATTGCAATAAAACGCACGTGGTGAATTTATAGAGCAACTTCCGGTAAACAAAATGAACCGTGTTGTATTGAAATCCGAAAAAAAATGACTGATTGTTATTTGCAAAAACTAATCGAGAACGTACCTCAGTTAAACATTTATTTATCAATTGATGATATTGCAAATCATTATTTTTTACGTTTCACACAATGTTATACAAATCGCCTTCCACTAACATCGATTAAAGTATTAAACGTTTCAGGAAAACGATCAACATTTTGACATTGTACAAAAATGCAGTAAATCGACTAGTAAAAAATGTAAATGCTACAATAATGAGCCTATTTATTTGTTGCCGTGATTTCTCCAATACTTTATTGTCTATGAAATGAACAGCTTACCGGAAAAAGGCTTTATAGTCCCGCATACTGTGATCGATTACTTGTTGAATTTCCGACGATTTCGCAAGAAATGCTTCGGCGGCGTGAAGGGCTTTGGTAATAGGTTTTTCGTCCTTGAGACCGAGACTCTCATATGGTCCGCCGAGTCTAGCCATGCCTCTCATTTCCGCTAGTTGATAGACTAAGGCCATGCCAACGCTGCTGAGATGTTTTAGTACGAGTTTCTAAGCAATTTATTAATTAATTATTTTCAATGGTAAACATAATAATTACCGATAAAAAGTTACGACAAAAACCTGTATATTGCTGTAGCACATTTCGATGCTGTGCCCGAGTTTCTTTAAACCCTTCTCCGTCAAATCTCTTAGAAGAAAATTCTCCAACTTTTGTGTGGGAATACCGATCATGAGTAATTCTAGAAAATCGGCTGCCATCGTGCAGGGAGGATTTGTTTCAGCGTATCGCGAGAGTTTCTCATCCATCTCGAGAAGTATTGTCTCCCAGGCTTCGGATATCGCCATGAGAGTGTGCGAAAGATAATCCATAAGGCATTCAATATTCGCTTGAACTTGTGCTACTTTTAAAAATGCACCGCTTCGCTCTAGCAATGGACACGCGAGTCTGTTGACTTTTATTCCATTGATGTCCCGCCAACTCGCCCAAATTGGACCCCCGGACCCTCCGCTTATCTCCAACACTGGACCGTGACCGACTCTTATAGTGCCGCAGTAAAACATTCCGAAAACGTACATTGCAATTCCAGAGTCTTCAAGGCCCACCTAAAGGCACAAAATGGAAAGTAACAATCGCTGTAAAATTTAATTTGGGAAAAAAATGAAAGATGAAAGTGATTTCCAGTTGAAAAATCCAAGACAATTTTTGTTTTCTTCAACATATCAAATTTTTGGCCTTCACTATCGTTCTCAAGTCGTATAATCCACAACAAACAACACCTGATTTTAATCGTTTTACTGTGATTTGAAGACAAAACGTGAGTTGTTCATTTCTGATTTCGGAATTCACAGTTTTTATTACCGACTGAGCACTGATGAAAACATTGGCATAGGTCGGAAATTTGTATCTCTCTCAAATGTGTAAAAGTTTCACATTTTTATGAGTAAATATAACTGTTACATTCAGCATCAGAAACTGTAATTGTCGTTTTTGTAGATGCTGGATGTTTCTGGGGAAGCAATAATTATGCCAGTGATACATTTATTAATTCAGGAATATATACTTACAAATAACATATCAAGAGTCTGAAACAGAAAATCTTTACGATCTGGTTCCTGGCCAAAGCCTCTATTCAAACTCGGCAGAGGTGGAAGATATTCTCCAGTAGGTGAAGTCATTGGTTTAGAATTGTGATTAAAATTGTCAGAATCTGGATTTCCTATAGGAAGCCAAGCCATGCAAGTTATACTTTTGTCCGACTCGTGCTGCTTCTTGTGCAAAATATTTTTGTTCTCTATATCGACGAGACAGAGAGTACGAGAGTTTGTGTAAGAAACGGCAAGGAGTTTTCCATCGGGTCTCCATGCCAGATTTGCCACTGTATCCTCAGACTCGTCCTGAGGATTTAGAAGCCAGACTCGCTGCCAAGTTAGTCTGTGCAAAGCAACTTCGCCTGAAATTGCAATTTTGGTAAATTTTCGGAATTACCAATCCACTGTCATACTCTCCTAAAGAATCAATTACGAATAAATTATCTTTTTTTTTCCTCTTTTTGTAAAAATAAATCGAACCTTTCTTGTTTGCAACAGCGAGAAGATCCATCTTTGGGGACCATCGCATTATTGTAACTTCGGCGGGAAGCTGACGCTCCTCGAGTTGTCTCATAGCTCCAGACATTGTGGATTTTACGAAAATTCATAGAATCTAATAGACATAATAAGAATACCAACAACAAAGATGTTGATTTTACGAATGCGACGCTTGGAGGTTAAATCGAACGCCGGCAATTTCATACAAATTGTTTTGGTCTGTGTACCAATTTAGTTCATAACTTGACCAAGAGTGTCGCAGGGTTTGCTAGACAGAGACACAAAGTGCAAAGCCCGCGCGAAATTTTTTTATTTTTCATTTTAACTGCCGAGCGACGTAGAGTCGCTTTATGTTTTAATTTTTACTGTATATTGATAAAAATAATGTAAAAACATTAATTGTACGTTGATCGTTTTTTTGGTAAGTTGAAGTAAATCTCAGAATAGAAATTGAATTGTTGTAGATATTCAAATCAGACAGACAAATCGTAGTGTGAAGGCAACATTAATTTCTTTTTTAACTTGGCGTCGAGTCGCTACCGCGACTCTTGATCATTCGGACAAAAATATATGAGTATCCGACAGTCGGAGACGATATTGTTGTGAGTCGATAATAGCGATTCCAAAAAAACTATGCGTGCTGCGTTTTAGGTGCTTCGAATTTTATCTGGAAATAGAGAAGTTGGAGACAATCTCAAGTAATAGTTTTCAGATTAAGCTGAATAAAATCATCATATTTTTAATTGTGATTTTAGCCGATAAAGTTTTTACAGATGACAGGGAAATAATGGAATGTAATCGAAATTATGGAGTTCGCCGTTTCACAAAACATCGTCTCTATACGACGTGTCATTGTAATTTGGTACTCTCATGATGCTGTAAATAACCGCCTTGCCCTACTTGCTCCAATTATTTCTTTGAGCTCACACGCCATCTGCAGTTGATTTTCAGCAACCTGTGAATCATCCTGCTTCTTGCATGATTTCCGGTCCTCCTGCGCAATTTCTGAAGACTTCCGGTCGCCATTTTGATCGCTCTATTAGCACCGCATTATATCGACTCGTCTTTGTGGCAAATTAAAGCCGTTGATAATAACTAAAATAGTGACAACACCGCGTTATCTACTAGACTAACAAATTTTTTGCCATACTAACACATTTTTTTCTAGGCAAATAAATAACACATTTTTTTTCTAGGCAAATAAATAACACATTTTTTTTCTAGGCAAATAAATAACACATTCTTTTTCTAGGCAAATAAATAACGAATTTTTTACCAAGCTAACAAATTTTTTGCCAAGATAACAGAGTTTTTGCCGAGCTAACATATTTGATAGGTTGGCAAAGAATTTGTTGGCTTGGCAAAAACCAAGCTAAGAAATTCTTTGCCAAGCTATCAAATTTTTTGCCAAGCTATCAAATTTTTTGGTACGCTATCAAATTATTTTGCTATGCTAGTAAATTGTTTGCTAGGCTAATAGATTGTTCTGCTAAACTGATATATTTTTTTGTTATTCCAACAAAATATTGTCACTATGTTAACAAAAGGTTGGCAGACCGAGCAAAACCGTTTTTCCGTGCACTTTGCTCTAAAAACAGATACGATTTATTATTGTGAAGAGCTATTCATGAAAATTAGAATTCTGTTGTTTATCAATGAGAATGGAGAGTAAAAAAACGTTTCATAAGATTGTTTTTCGACCTACTAAAGTAGCAATTTTTGCGTTGTTACAAAAAAGTTATCTGAATAGGGTACATATGTCCGCCAAAATGTTTCCGTAACAACACAAAAATTTCTACATGGAAAGTGGATACTCGAGGAATTAATTGAATTGGTAAAAAAAAAATTACATTTCTTTTCCTCCAATAATTATTGTGCAACAGAAACTTAGCGTAATAACTATAGCATATAGTGTGATATTGATTGATGGCTAATAATTTTCGAAAAATTGACAGAAAATGACAAATCACCTTTTCCTGGTTAATTAGCTGTCATCGTCCAAAAATACAAATACATCCCAAAGCATATTCATCAGTAGCCAAGCGAATGTCTAAACGTTTTGCCACCTCCAAATTACTAGATTACCGTTGTCTCACCGTCCTACGATATTACATCACTCTGTCCAACCTTCGCAGTTCGCTGCCCTTCAAGACGCTTAGTCATCTCCCTCAAGGGCAAAACTCATATATAAACATATACAAAAGAGTTCTGATCGGGAACAACTAATTCCGATTGTTACGAAGCGGAATATGTTTGTATTCGAGTATAACGGAATGCGTGGCATGTGTCGAAATGTTTAATACATAAGTATATCGACATTGTCATGAGATTTTTTATGGTGCCAGTGGATAAGTAGGAGAGAAATTGCTTAGTGATTAAGTTCAAAATGAACGATAATTACGTTTCCTATGCAAGTACCTTTTTTGCTTCCTCATAGAGGAAGGCGTTTTTCGTGAAATTTTTTTTTTTTCGAGTTTTTCATGTCAGTACACTCAGAATGGTCCAAAACGTCGAGAAAAGTGATTTAGAAAAAATATCTGTATGTGTGTATGTGTGTGTGTGTGTATGTTACACGCTCAAAAACTGTAAACCTTTATAACTCGGGAACGCCTCGACACGTAGAGCTGAAATTTACACCGTAGATAGAGGGGTCAACCTTCATCCTTCATATCAATTTTTGTTAAAATCCCCATGAACGTTAAATTTTTACGCGGTTTTGAATTTTTTCAAAAATGTCTGTTAACGCGATAACTCTTTTAATTTTCGAGATATTAAGCTCAAAATTGGTATGTATGTGTGCTTTCATACACCGGTGATCCCTGTTAAATTTGGTTAAGATCGGTTGAAATGTTAAAATTTTGTGAGATTTTGATTTTTAAAATTTTTTTATTTTTTTTCTGCTGTGCGAATTTTGATATCAAATATCGAGCTGGGAGTTAAATCAGTGCCAGATTCATGATTAACAGAAAAATATGTCAGATATAGCCCAAAAATATTGAATGATACCATATTTTCATAGCGATGTTGTACACTCTATATTTTGAAAAGTTGCGATTTATGTCGTATAAACTAGCCATAATCCTTGCTTCCCAATGAAATTTTAAATGTTTTAAATTTCAAATTTTTTTTTCAAATGACACAATCATAATTAATAGTGTTCTGAATATACACGATGCAAAAGTAGAAGAGGACGAGACGTTTAAATAATTATTAACGATTTTTTAAGATGTTTTTTTTAATGTTTTTGGGGACAGTAATTGAAGGCATTTTGTTAGATTTTTTTTTCAAATGACACAATCACAGTTAATAGTGTACTGAATATACAGGATGCAAAACTAGAAGGGGACGAGACGTTTAAATAATTATTAACGATTTTGCTTCCTCATAGAGGAAGCTTTGTTTTCGTGAAAATTTTTTTTTTATAGATTTTCATGTCAGTACACTCAGAATGGTCCAAAACGGCGAGAAAAGTCATTTAGAAAAAATGTCTGTATGTCTGTATGCGTGTATGTGTCGATATTTGATACCAAAATTCGCATCGCAGAAAAAAAATCAAAACCTCATAAAATGTTAACGTTTCAACCGATTTAAGATCGGTTGAAACGGCGATATTTTTGTGGTATCAACAGTCATGTAGCAACACTCTGTAATTTTTTCAGTAAAAAAAAATATCCTTTTTTTAATTAAAAAATAATTCCTCCATTTTCCGGAAAAAAATCATACTCACAGGAACGTGACAATTATTTGGAATATTCCGCTCGAAAGCTAACAATAAACGACAACTTTTATGTGCAGACATTTTTTTTCAGTAACTTCAAAATTCTGAGATATTTGCACTTGAATAAAAAAAGCCATTTTCTGAAAAATTATTTTAAAAAATCTGAAAAAATTCACATAGAGTGTCTTTTAGTGGTACATAATCAATTACAGGGCAAATCGGAGAGGGTCGAAAAAAAAGTGGCTGAATTGACAGAGAATGCTTCATATTGTAACGGTTATGTAACACATGTTGCATACCATGGTAACATTGTTGAGTGGGAAATAATAACTTACATGTAAGTTACAGGTGATATTACTTGTAACTTTCGGTTACATTGCGGTTATGTTGCGGTTACATTGTGTAACACACTAGCAACATTATGCAAATGTAACGGTTACATAACGCATGTTACATAACATGATAACATTGTTGAGTGGGAAATAATAACTTACATGTAAGTTACATGTAAGTTACTGGTAATGTTACTTGTTACATTGGGTTACATTGCTGTAACATTGCTGTAACATTACCGTGTTTACTGGGATATTTCGCTTTTTATAAAGCCTCCTCTACGAGGAAGCCAAAATCAATTACCATACTTCCTCTTAGAGGTTGCTTTGTAAAAAGCGAAATATAATGAGGAAGCAATTAATGTGCAAGGTTCTACTTTGCATCCTTTTTCTTTAATCGTAATGATGCAAACGAAAGTAAAATGCACATAAATATTAGAACAAACTATAATCTATCTTCTTTTAATGCTTTAAACTCAGTGATTTTCAGAGGAAAATGTAAGTCAAGAGAAAATTAGAGAGGCTTTCATCTGGCCATAAACCAATTGTGCACGACCGGATAGTGCATATCCGTGTTATGCACGCTTCGATAGTACACAACTAAGTTGTGCACATTTATGTTGTGCCCAATTTCTTTGTGCACAATTATATTTTACAATTTTTTTTTGTGTACAACTACATTGTGCACAATTTGGCGTGGATGTTTCGGCACGAAATAGTTTTTAATAAATTGATAGACGAGTGCATTAGCACTCTCTCATTTTATAACTTAAGTTTCGTTAGATTTCTTAAGGATTCTTCAGGTTCTTTAGGGTTTTTAGATTCATGTTTTGGACATTTTTATTGTTTTTATTGTAACATTGCTGTAACATTACCGTGTTTACTGGGATATTTCGCTTTTTATAAAGCCTCCTCTACGAGGAAGCCAAAATCAATTACCATACTTCCTCTTTGAGGTTGCTTTGTAAAAAGCGAAATATAATGAGGAAGCAATTAATGTGCAAGGTTCTACTTTGCATCCTTTTTCTTTAATCGTAATGATGCAAACGAAAGTAAATGCACATAAATATTAGAACAAACTATAATCTTTCTTTCTTTTATTGCTTTAAACTGAGTGATTTTCAGAGGAAAATGTAAGTCAAGAGAAAATTAGAGAGGCTTTCATCTGGCCATAAACCAATTGTGCACGACCGGATAGTGCATATCCGTTTCATGCACGCTTCGATAGTACACAACTAAGTTGTGCACATTTATGTTGTGCCCAATTTTTTGTGCACAATTATATTTTACAATTTTTTTTTGTGTACAACTACATTGTGCACAATTTGGCGTGGATGTTTCGGCACGAAATAGTTTTTAATAAATTGATAGACGAGTGCATTAGCACTCTCTCATTTTATAACTTAAGTTTCGTTAGATTTCTTAAGGATTCTTCAGGTTCTTTAGAGCTTTTAGATTCATGTTTTGGACATTTTTATTGTTTTTAAAAACAAGCAAGTTTAATAAATATCAGCTTTTTTTCAATTTCAGTCTAAAGCCTTTTGCCAAAAAAAGTCCAACTTAAAGATTCTTGCCGGAAAACGTCAAAAATACAGACTTTAGTCGAAAAATACACATATAGGTAAACATTAGACCTGTTCAAAAGAGACAAATATTTTTTAAATTTTGTTGCTCATCGAGATTCTTAAAGTTGTATGAAAAAAAAACTTTTCGCCAAAAGCGATGTCTGTAAAAAATTATTTAGCTCTAACTCCCGTCGCTTGAAATGAAAAAAAAAACGAAAAAAGTCAGAATTCGCAATTTTCAAAAAGGTCCTCGTTCACTAGGAAACGAAAGTTTTTGTGAGCCCCTAAGAAGACAAAATTTTTTTTAGTACTGTTTTATCGAAATTATAATATTGCAAATTTTATTTTCGAGAAAACAGTACTAAAAAAATTCCCATCGTTAAAAAAAGAAAATATTTTTTAATTTTGTTGTTCAACGAGATTCTTGAAATTTGATGGAAAAGAAAAGTTTTCGCCAAAGACGATGTCTATGAAAAATTATTTAGCACTGCCTCCCGTCGCTTGAAATACATTTTTTTTTAAACGTCAGAATTCGCAATTTTCAAAAAGCTTATAGTTTTTTGAAAATCTGTAATTAACATATTACAAATTTTATTTTCGAGAAAGCAGTTACTACAAAAAATCTCATCGTTCACAAAAACTTCCGTTTCCTGGTGAACAATGACCACACCATCCGGTTAGGCGCTATGACCTTTTTAAAAATTGTGAATTCCGGTATTTTTTGTTTTTATTAAAGATTTCAAGCGACGGGAGTCAGTGATAAATAATTTTGCACGGACATCGCCATCGGCAAAAACTTTTCTTTTCCATCGAATTTCAAGAATCTCGTTGAGCAAGAAAATAAAAAAAATGTTGCCTTTTTTAACAGGTCTAGAATAAACATACACAAAGTTTCGTGTTCTCAGTCCGAATATGACAAAATATTCGTTTAATATATTAGTTTGAAAGATGCAGAGTGAGCTACGTTTGCATTCAAGGGTGACGGACTCCGTAGTACACGTAGCAACATTCAATGCATATATCTGCACACATCCTACGTGTACTACAAGACTAGGTACATACGCACTGCTATTAGATCCGTTCTATTGCATATAGATCTGGGTAATGCAAATGTCCAAGCCGTACGTACATTGTAAGCCTCGGAAGTAAACCAACCGACAGGTTGGGCGTTAAGTCGTTGAGTTTCGATCGTGTTTGCTTCATCCGGGCGTAGAGCAGCAGCGAGGGATTGTAACGCCGGTGTTGCGTGGTATTGCTATTGCCGTTGCTCTCAGCTCGCTCCCAGCGGCAGCAGCAGCAACAGCATATGCATCGTTGATATCGAGGCCACGACGTGGCGACGGCGTCGTCTACGGTCGAGTCTCGTGGCGAGGGCATCGGCGGGTGAAGAGCGCTGCTATACTCGCGTATACTCTTCGTCTTCGTCTTCGTCGAGTTTTCAAAGATACAGCAGCCGGAGAGCTTGAGTAGAAGCAACTATGAACGAGGGGCGGGTAGCAGCGAGAGGAAAGGGACTTCGCGGCTTCCACCGTAGAGTATAAGGTTTATATACACACGGCAAAAGCACGGTCGACGTAGCCACGTGACTAGCAGCAGAATCCGCGGCGTTCGTCGGGAAAATCTAAATCCGTCCGAGCCGAGAGGAAGAGGTTTGCCTCGTCGGCGCTTAGCGTCTCCGTGACTCGCTCGTGGAGCTCGCGCGCTCTCCCGATAGTCAATAATCGGTCCCGGGTTGCACCGGATCGGTGCGAGACCTTCTCCACACGTTTCCTTTTTTTTCTGCGTGATTTTTATTCATTTTTTTTTTAACTTCTTGGGCGGAAAATCGGTTGAAACTATTTGACTAGGAGCGCTTTAGTGATTATTCTCTACTTGGATTTAGATCGGTATTATTATTGTTATTTATTGTCCGCCGGGTTTTAGACCGGACGGTGGTTCAGCGGGAAAATGATTCGTGTCGACGAGACAGACCCGGTCGGCGGTAAGGATATTTCATCATATGAAATATAGACATGAAAAATATTCATCAAATTTTTAAGATTAATTGTGTGATTGTGATAATTTGTAAGGATCTGTTGATTAGTTTTATTGAAAAGGAATGATAAAAAAAAATGTTGATGCTTTAACGGTAGACCGGGGTCTGCTTGGCCCCAGGGAATAAAGAGCGCTTTTAAATTTTGTACTATTTAAGAAATTGTGGATATGCTTATTTTTTCGGTTTTTTTAAAAATATATTGTGCTTAAGTTTTTTTTGTGTGTAATGTGTGAAAAAGATATCATAATTGGATGTCGAGGAGATAATAATTGAGTATACAATGTGTGCGGTGGAAATTGCGCCCCCGTTGACACAATTTGGGCGCGCGAGCGAATGCCAGGGAAAAAGTCGATCTGTCATTGTCGGGCAGGATCATTGATGAAAGAACGCGTAACAGGTGCACCACGAGACAGAGAATGGATTATTCGTGGTGTTTTGTACTAGATTCACACTGGCCAACGAACGTTCTTGGTTTTGCAGCTCTCATTAATTTGGATACTTTTTTGTAATCTGTATTAATTATCGCTGCACAAAAAAAAAATATAGCTTATTAATTTATCAATGTTTAATTAATCCGAAATCGATGAGAAAAATTAATTAAATTCAATTAAATCCAAAACAGATCTGAATCCACAGTGTATCGATGTTTTATTAAATTATAAGTTTGCAGGTTTAAGTTATTTAAAGCGGTTCAGGATTTTTCTATTTTTTTAGAGTTTAAACCGAGTTAAACACCGCAGAAATTAACATACTTTATCATTTTCTCAATGTGTAATTAAATCATAATTTATTCTTAATAATCAATTCAATGATAAAAGTTAATAAAAGCCAACTAAATAACAATAAAAATATATAGTATAAAATGAACCTAGAGTATGAAAACTTATTATTCAATTATAAGTTTGACAGATTAATATTTTCGAATCAGTCTAGCATTTTTTCATTTTTTTTTAAATTCGAACCGAGTTTCCCCTAAATCGGATACTTTTTTATTTGCAATCAATTCAATGATAAAAGTTAATAAAAGTAACAAAAAAATAGAGTATAAAATGAACCTAGAATATGGAAACTTTAAATTCTATTATAAGTTTGGCAGATTAATTTTTTCGAAACAGTTCAGCATTTTTCTATTTATTTTTTTAGAGGTCGAACCGAGTTTTCCCAAATTCGGATACTTTTTTATCTGCATTAACTATCGATGCACCGAAAAAATTAATATACTTTATCATTTTATGAATTTTTAATTAATTCAAATCGATTCTTAATAATCAATTCAATGACAAAAGTCAGTAATAGCCAACAAAATAACAATAAAAAAATAGAGTATGAAATGAACCTCAAACTTATTAATCAATTATAAGTTTGGCAGCATAATATTTTCGAATCAGTCTAGCATTAAGATTTTTTTTTTTTAAAGTTCGAGTCGAGTTTCTCCTAATTTGGATATTTTTTTATCTGCATTAACAATCGATTAACCGTAAAAATTAAAATACTTCATAATTTTATGAATGTTTAATTAACTCAAACTCTATTCTTAACAATCAATTCAATGAAAAAAGTTCATAAAAGACAAAAAAATAAAATAAAGTATAAAATGAACCTAGAATATGGAAACTTGTAATTCTATTATAAGTTTGGCAGATTAATCTTTGCGAAACAGTCCAGCATTTTTCTATTTTTTTTAAGAGGTCGAGCGAACTTTTCCCTAATTCGGATACTTTTTTATCTGCGTTAACGATCGCTGAACCGAAAAAATTAATGTACTTCATAATTTTATCAATTTTTAATTGACTCAAAATCGATACTTAACAATCAATTCAATGACAAACGTTAATAATAGCCAACAAAATACGAATAAAGAAAAATAGAGTATGAAATGAACCTCAAGCATGAAAACTTATTTTCAATATAAGTTTGGCACATTAATATTTTCGAATCAGTCTAGCATTTTTTAATTTTATTTTAAAGTTCACGTCGAGTTTTCCCTAACTCGGATACTTTTTTATGTGCATTAGCAATCGATGAACCGTAAAAATTAATATACCTTATCATTTTATGAATATTAATTAACTAATAATGGCCAACAAAATACCAATAAAGAAAAATAAAGTATGAAATGAACCTCAAGCATGAAAACTTATTATTCAATATAAGTTTGGCAGATTAATATTTTCGAATCAGTCTAGCATTTTTTAATTTTTTTTTTAAAGTTCGCATCGAGTTTCCCCTAATTTGGATACTTTTTTATCTGCATTAGCAATCGATGAACCGTAACAATTAAAATACTTCATAATTTTATGAATGTTTAATTAACTCAAACTCTATTCTTAACAATCAATTCAATGAAAAAAGTTAATAAAAGGCAAAGAAAATTTTTAAAAGTACAAAATGAACCTAGAATATGGAAACTTTTAATTCTATTATAAGTTTGCAGATTAATCTTTTCGAAAGAGTCCACCATTTTTCTATTTTTTTTTAGAGGTCGAACCGAGTTTTCCCTACAGAGACGTGACCGTTCGTCGCGGTGTAGACTTCAAGGATTACTATGACATCCAGTCGGAGATTGGAAGGTGAGTGCAAACAATTATAATTAATTAGTAATAAATAATAATGTGGAAAGAAAGAGTGGCATATATAAGCAATATCCTTAGAAACAATCTGCGCATTAAGGGGGCCTGACCTTCGATGCTTACTGCTGCTGTCATCGACGATCTATCGATCAAGGTCGCGTGGGCGGTGGATTAATTTTAATTGGGTTCGGCCGACGATTTTGGCATTGGCTCAGATAACGCATCGAACTATCTCGATGCATAGGCACTAACATTCTTGTTGTATCGTTCTCACGTGATCGCAGGCCTTTGCCGAGCGAGACGAGTGACGAACGGGCGTAAAAAATTCGCCGCATACCTTTGCCTTGGCCCCAACGTGTATCCACTACGCGGTATATATATATATATATATATATGTACGATATATAGTTAAAGAGCTTCTACAGGTGGTATATAAATATATATATATATATATATATATATATATATATATATATATATATATATATATATATATATATATATATATATATATTGGGATGCTTCACCAATTTATGAACATTAAACTAAAAGTATATCACATTAAAAAAGTAAAAATATAATTTTTTTCCAATTTTTTCCAAAGAGGCAACCTTAAAGTTGATTACCACTTTATTTTTATTTCTTCACTCATTTAAATTTTTTTATACGATTATACGATATTTTTTATTGCATTTCGATAAATTGCCTTTATGGAAAAGAAAAATACATGAAAATCGCTGACATATAAAACTTTTGGGACGATAAAAGAATTTTTGGGAAAGATATATCTCGTATATTTCGCATACATCTTTTATATATCTTGCATATGGGCATATCTCACAAACCTTTGACTTTCGTGTAACTCGACTGCGGAATGCTATAGTAATTTACACAAAATGAATTACGCGAGTATCAAACTTTTACTAAGATGTACGAAGCATAATCTATCTGAAAAAAAATAATTTAATTTTATAATGCACCAATAGACTGTTTTATCCTGGTTCAAATGCGGAAATTAACAAAGTTTTCGCTTGTAACTCTGATTTTCGCGTCACTTCGTACGGGTGTAGCATTGATATGGACCTTCAGGAAAATAAGAAAAAAATCATGAAATTATGGTAAGGTGCAATGAACATAATGTACCTAATTGTAATCGCCAAACATGTCAGAAAATTAAGCGGTTATCCTGTGAACGTCTGTCACTCGGTTTCGATGGTGAACCTGACATCCACCGTTATATGGTGCAGGAATATCAGCACAAGCTAATTGAGCCAAATGAATTGGATGCACATGAAGGTAGAATCATCACGGATTGAATGAAGTGAAATTTATGTCGGAGAGTCAATTATTTTGCTCGCAACGTTCTGCGACATGGACTCATATTGCTGCGTAGAAAATAAATGTCAGGTTTTTCGCATCGTTATCCGGCCAAACTAGTCAAGTAAGATAATTAAATTCCATCTGAGTACGTTATTCTTATCACGAATTAGATGTGCGCAGATGTGCTCGACCTCTCGACGAGAAACAATTTTTTTCTGGGTCAAAATGTATTCAATTGTCAGGTTCGAGAATGTCAGGTTTACACATTCGCATAATAAATTCAAACTGATATCGTTCCTAAATTATCTAAATTATATTTTGAGTTAGTAGAGTCATTACCAGTCATACTTTTCATTTTCTGCATACGAATTGAGTAAAATTGAATTAGAAAAATGACCTATTGGAAGGGATAAAACTATGCCTTCAAATGGGTCATTTAAAAAAAAAAAGTTAATTTGAAAGTAAGTTAAATACTTGTAAAACACAATTACACATAGTTCCTACAATGAATTAGCACCAAATAAATGATTTTTAGTTAAAATGATAATATGATTTTTTATGCGAGCACCCTGTAGATGATACTTTGGCCATGAACGAATATTGCTTTCTATAGGTCTTAAGATGAGTACAAAAAATTGGCGATTCTGTGCTCCTATAACTAGATTTTCATTTTTTGAAGCCGTGAAAGTTGAAGGTTTGTGAGATACTCTCATATATATTGGGATGCTTCACCAATTTATGAACATTAAACTAAAAATATATCACATTAAAAAATTTAAAATATAATTTTTTTTCCCTCTGTCAATTATTATTATAAATACTTAATCTAACTCTTAATTCCAGCTCTGGCGATTAACTTTAAGGGGTGCCCCATTTGAATAAAGACATTATGCGTTTATTTCAAAGAGGCAACCTTAAAGTTGATTACCACTTTATTTTTGATTCTTCACTCATTTAAATTTTTTTATACGATATTTTTTATTGTATTTCAATAAATTGCCTTTATGGAAAAGAAAAATATATGAAAATCGCTGACATACAAAACTTTCGGCACGATAATAGAATTTTTGGGAAATGATATATCTCGTATATTTCGCATACATCTTTTATATATCTTGCATATACTTTATATCCATATGTTAGGTGAAACACCCTGATATATATAAATATATACACTGTTAAAAATGTTAGCGAATTTACATTATCGATAATTTTATTCATCAACTGGCATATTAAATTTAATACACAGGTATGATAAAATTACAAAACTTTTATATTGATTCCGAAATATTTTGTAGAATCTGGATTAACTTTACATCAGACCTGTGTATTAAATCGAATGTACCAATTTACGTATAAAACTTTTCATTACCTGTAATGAAAGCTTACATTTTTTAACACAAAAATGTACCAATTTTTAGTATTTATATACATATCGTCAATATTTTGAAAATTTTCCACCTAAAAACACTTGTCAGAAAAGATCAATGTTTATTCCAACATTTAAATCCCCTCTCCGTATTTTATCGGAAATGAACTTAAAAAACTGAAACAAAAAAAATAATAATAATGCTTGTTTTGGGTTTTGCCGTATATCTCCGCATTTTTCAAAAACGAACCCAGAGAACGAAAGATTATTATTTCGTCATTCAAAGCTTATTCAATGAACTATATCGACAAAAATTTTTAGATTCGCCGAAAAAAATTCGAACATGCCTTTACTTTGGTCCTCACGTGTATACAAGACGCGTTGTATACATTTACAATATATAGTTATAGACATTCTAGAGATAGTATGTATATATATGTATATATTCCTAAATTATCTAAATTATATTTTGAGTTAGCGGAGTCATTAGCAGTCATACTTTTCATTTTCTACATACGAATTGAGTAAAATTGAATTAGAAAAATGACCTATTGGAAGGGATAAAACTATGCCTTCAAATGGGTCATTTAAAAAAAAAAGTTAAATTGAAAGTAAGTTAAACACTTGTTAAAAACGCTTGTCAGAAAAGTTCAATGCTTATTCCACCATTTAAATCCCCTCTCCGTATTTTATCAAAAATGAACTTAAAAATCTGAAACAAAAAAATGATAATAATGCTTGTTTTGGGTTTTGCCGTGTATCTCCGCATTTTTCAAAAACGGATCCAGAGAACGAAAGATTATTATTTCGACATTCAAAGCTTATTCAATGAACTATATCGACAAAATTTTTTGGATTCGTCAAAAAAAATTGGAACATACCTTTACTTTGGTCCCCGCGTGTATATACAAGACGCGTTATATACATTTACAATATATAGTTATAGACATTCTAGATATATATATATATATATATATATATATATATATATATATATATATATATATATATATATATATATATCGTACAAAGCAAATGCAAGTGCGTGAGCTATTCGTAAATATGACACCGTATGCGCAACTCGCAGGAACGCGAGATAAACGGCGCAACGACGAAGGAGTCAGAGTCAGAGAATGTCATATTTCTCTCTTGCACTCTCACTCTCTTACCCGTCCTTGGGAAATTATGAAATTATTGGCACGCTCCTTCGTATTTTAACCCGAGTCGAGGGACACGTGGCCGGCGTCAGGAATGCCGCATACACCAAGACTTCTATGACTCTTGCTAACTTAGTAATTTGCAATTGGTTCAATCAATCTCCCAACTCGTGAGATTTATTCAGATATATGAGCGAATCTCATCCGGGAGAAAAGTCAAGGAATGTAAAAATCGCATACCAACTCTAATAAGTCATCTTCACAATGATCATGTTCAAAATTATTCTCCTTTCCCAAAATATTAAGCATCTTTGATTCTCTTCCATTTTAGAAAGTTTGTTAAAGAATCACGCGTTTCTGCAAAGAGATGAGAAATAAAAATCACTTTTTACGTTTGCAATCACTTTTTGAGATATATGATTATATTGTCTATTATATGGTATCACTTATTAAGATAAATGATTATATGCTATTTATATTTTATATATTGAAAGTGCAGCATATGTAGAGTATCTTGTTCAGAGTCAAAATTAGAGAAATTGGCTAATGGAATTCGGCAGCCGGAAGTGCCGATGAGCTGTATATAACGATGTCACTTTCATTGCTTGATTCGAAATTTTTGAACGTGAAATTATGGCTTTTTCGAAAACTATTAGAAAATCGGTTAAATCTGGAATAAAAAGTTCCATACATTTTTTTTCATCTGTTATTTTGTAAAGATGTGTGTTTTAATTTTTTTTAACTACCAAAACATGGTAATGAAAAAGCCCGGTTTAATAAAATGAATAACTGATATTTTCACTTGTTACAAATCATGAGTAAATTTTACTGTAGTATCAAATCGCTTCCCAAAAAAATTAATTTAATGCCCAAAAATAAAAAAGTAAAAATGGCATGCCACAGAATTCTATAAAACGGTCTCTCATTTTTTATTTAATTTATTTTATCTCTAATCCTCGGCGACGTTGCAGCGTCTCTTAATAAATTTATACGCTTTGTAGAATTCGTAAAGAACTTTATATTGACGCTTGCAAATTCGTCTGCCCAATTCATCCGTGTTTGTGTCTCTCTCACTCGTTGAATACGATTTTTTTAAATACCAAAACATGGTAATAAAAAAGCCCAGTGTAATAAAATGAATAACCCATATTTTCACTTGTTACAAATCATGAGTAAATTTTATTGTACTATCAAGTAGGCTCCAAAAAAAAAAATGGAATGCCTAAAAATTAAATTCTATAAAACGTTCTCCGATTAATAATTCAATTTATTTTCTCTCTAATCCTCCATGACGTTCCAGCGTCTCCTGATAAATTCATTCGCTTTGTAGAACTCGTAAGGAATTTTATATTGTCGCTTGCAATTTCGTCTGCTCGATTCATCCGTGTTTGTGTCTCTCTCACCCGTTGAATACGATTTTTTTAACTATCAAAACATGGTAATAAAAAAGCCCGTTGTAATAAAATGAATAACGCATATTTTCACTTATTACAAATGATGAGTAAATTTTACTGTACCATCAAATAGCTTCCCAAAAAAATGCAATGCCTAAAAATTAAACTCTATAAAAGAATTCTATAAAACGTTCTTCGATTAATAATTCAATTTATTTTCTCTCTAATCCTCCATGACGTTGCAGCGTCTCCTGATAAATTCATTTGCTTTGTAGAACTCGTAAGGAATTTTATATTGTCGCTTGCAAATTCGTCTGCTCGATTCGTCCATGTTTGTGTCTCTCTAACTCTTTGAATACGACTTTTTTACTACCAAAACATGGTAATAAAAAAGCCCGGTGTAATAAAATGAATAACGCATATTTTCACTTATTACAAATCATGAGTAAATTTTACTGTACCATCAAATAGTTTCCCAAAAAAATGAAATGCCTAAAAATTAAACTCTATAAAAGAATTCTATAAAACGGTCTCCGATTAATAATTCAATTTATTTTCTCTCTAATCCTCCGCGACGTTGCAGCGTCAATTGACAAATTCATTCGCTTTGTAGAACTCGTAAGGAATTTTATATTGTCGCTTGCAAATTCGTCTGCTCGATTCATCTGTGTTTTTGTCTCTTTCACCCGTGGAATACGATTTTTCTAATTACCAAAACATGGTAATAAAAAAACCCAGTGTAATAAAATGAATAACGCATATTTCCACTTATTACAATTCATGAGTAAATTTTACTGTACCATCAAATAGTTTCCGCATATTTTCACTTATTACAAATCATGAGTAAATTTTACTATGCCATCAAATAGCTTCCCAAAAAAATAAAATGCCTAAAAATTAAACTCTATAAACGAATTCTATAAAACGTTCTCCGACTAATAATTCAATTTATTTTCTCTCTAATCCTCCGCGACGTTGCAGCGTCACTTGATAAATTCATTCGCTTTGTAGAACTCGTAAGGAATTTTATATTGTCGCTTGCAAATTCGTCTGCTCGATTCATCCGTATTTGTGTCTCTCTCGCTCGTTGAATTCGAGCTTTCGGAATGCCGGATAACAACGATCTTGATCTCGTGTTCTCGTTTGGTTAGTGTGTGGCATCGGTGGGTCAGTTGAGTCTCGTGGGTGCGCGTGTGTTTGGGTAATCAAGGTCTTGCCGTCTATAAATAATGCCTTCGTCTCGGAGAGTGACGGTTGTTGGGCGTCGGGCGGGTCGGCGTTCCGATCGCTCGGATATACTGCGTTCTATACCTAACAGACTTTACTGGTCTCTTTCTTCACGGTGAGATGAGTGTTCTAGTCAAAAGCAGCAGCAACAGCAACAGAAGCAGTGGCAAGGGAAAACACAGCGCGTCCCGACAACGATCTTGACACGAAGGTTCAAGTGAACTAACGGCGTAACCTCAGCGCCATGTCCTGCGACGAGTTCCACCTACCGACGGTCAACAGTCAAAACAGTCACCAGCATGAACACCACACACAAAGTCACCACATCGCGCTTTAAACTTTTTGGCTTCATTACAAAAGTTACTAGTTACTTAATCCACGTCCAACGGTGTTTGAGAAGACGAAAAACGCATTGAGGCAACGCATTTTCACAATTGGCAATTCGCCGTCGGCTCTTTCACGACGTTTGTAGGATAACAGTCAGCGAGAGAACACATTTTTCTCGCCAATTTACGAACTTAGAGATTTTCCTTGTTCTCGAGACGTTGGCTGCCTCCCTATCTCTCCATTTTGGATGATCGATGAAGCATGAGTCGCAACTTTTACAAAAATATACAATGATGCGGTCGCAACTGATTGTGATACAAATTTGTGACAAGAATTCCATTTTTTCGGCTTTTTCTCGTTTGTTCATGAGATTTTTTAGGTGTGGACTAAAAATATTCTGCTTTTTTAATTAGCGGGAAATTTCCGAGCAGATAGGTTTTTTAAATTAAATTGAAGATGACAGTTTTTTATTCCTCGAAAAGTCAGGATTACGAGAAACCGGAAGTTTCAGGTAGTCGTTATTTTTATTTTTTGGTCGTTCGATGCTCATTTTCTCTTTGTTTTTCGAAAGCGATCGCCGAAGCAAAGAGAATTACATCAAGATCGTTACGATACATCGTATGCAAAAATAATAAAATTTTGCTGCTTCAAATTTTTCAATCTGGAAAAAAATGAAAAAAAGCACAATGGAGTTTAAGACTTGAATTATTACGAACAAATTAAGCACAACAGGGAATCGTTCCTCCATTATTTAAAAAAATAATATGCATTATCGTAAAAATCCCCATTCTTTGCTAAAATTTAAAAAAAATTTGTATATTTTCCGATTGACAAATCTCAAACCACTGATTGGGTTTAATTTTCGTCAATTCAAAACTACATAAAAAAATCTGAAAGTAATCCAATCCCTTTTATCTGCACATTAAAAAATATCACATTATGAAAAGCCAACAAATGTTCAATCACCTAGTTCAAAACGGCTTGAATTAAAAATAACAATATGCTTATTGTTTTTAGATAAAACATCCGAGAAAATAACGGCAAATGTTGGTTGAACTTAGGCTAAAATTTCGCATCAATAAACCGATTGAGTTTTCAGTCGCATTTCCATAAAACATCGAAATCTGATGCCAAGTGCACATAAAGTGAACATATAAAGATTGAATTACGCAGTAACTAAGAAATTGCACATAAAGTGAACATATAAAGATTGAATTACGAAGTAACTAAGAAATTGCACACAAAGTGAACATATAAAGATCGAATTATGAAACTAACATATAACTAAGAAACGTAACATATTTTCGGGCTGGAACTTATTAGATATGTGAGGCTTAATTGCGTTCTGTATATATCCCTAATAGAAGTCTTTTTGTTTTAGTCTATACGGGAATTGGCTTATTTGTCAGTCGTCTCTTTCCCAATGAATTTTCCCTGCGACTTTTGTCGCGAGTGTAAATTCCGAGGCAAACGTTGAAGGAGTTCGAGCAGTTCGCACTCACGACTAATGCTGTGGGTGTACGACGAGCGGTTGTTTCATGCGAAAACCCGAGTCTGAGCATGCCGGAAATATAATTCCTTCTTCACCGCGTTCGAGGCATTTTCGCACAGCCACGGAATTATATTTGACCCAGAGAATCTCACTCCCGCTTGCTTAAAGTCCAAGCGTTTTCGCGTTTAATCGAGGATGGAACATTTTATTAGCGTCTCATCTCGAGGATTAAATTCCGGAGGATAGACGTGATGTGGATGAAGCGAATGGCGCATTAAGAGAGACTAGAGAGATAAAATATAAATGAATTTTGGCGTGTTTCAGAGGCAAATTCGGGACGGTTTACCATTGCAAGGAGAAGACAAGCGGATTGCAGTTGGCAGCCAAGGTGGTGACTACAACGAGAAAGGAAGACAGGCGCGAAGTCGAACGCGAAGTCGAAATCATGAGGCGACTACAACACCCTAGACTAATACAGCTCTACGACGCTATAGACACCGGAAAGCAGATTTATGTTATACTCGAGCTGTAAGAGCTACCTTATGCTTTATACATTGCGAAAAAGTGATTTGATTTTGTGAAATTATATTGCTTACTATTGCCAAGTTCCTGAGTGGCTGTTTCGTACAATGGATTTATGTATTTGTCTCTTTTTCTATTCTTGGAAAAAAGTCCTCTAATTCTTTCCGATTGTTTCTTTTTTTTAAACAAAGCATCTCGTTTTTTGTATTAGAAAATTCGATTTTGGTGGTCGAAGATGAAATAGGAAATAATTTTAAAAAAGTTGCAAAGTTGAACTTTGCACATTGCTTCCTCATTATTTTTTTTTTTTTCACAAAGCGATCTCTATGAAGCTTATTTACTAATTTTGGCTTCCTCATAGCGGAAGCTTTGTGAAAAATGTAAATTAATGACAAAGGAATGTACCAAGTTCAACTTTGCAACTTAAAAAAATGATAAAGTAATAGTTTATTGATTAGTTAACGAAAAAATACAACACAAAACTGTACACGTGTTTAAATCTCTCGTCCCCTTTATGAAATCGTTCTAAACTATAATCTGTTAAAACATGAAAAATCTCAAATTGCTCCAAAATCAAAACCCATTTACAGATCGTCATCAAATTTGGTACATAGCAACAGTGAATATTTTTCATCTGTATTTTTCATTTCGAAAAAGTTTTAACTCATTCATTGTTAGTTGACCTGAGTTATAAGAAAATGATCATTTTTTCAAAATTTCAAAATCACGTAAAATCTTAATCGCTTTACCGATCATTACCAAATTTTGTACGTAGCAGCGCTGAGTATTATTTATTGTCTGTATAAAATTTCAGCTGATTTGTTAATGTTTAACGTGAGTTAGAGCAAAACATAAATTTTTCAAAAAATTCCAAATCCTATATAATCCGAACCCCTTTACCGATCATCACCAAATTTGGTACATAGCAGCATTGCATGTTATTCTTCATCTGTAAAAAATATCAGTTGATTTCGTGAGATTTTACAGGAGTTAGAGCAAAACGTAAATTTGTTGAAAAATTCAAAATCTCATAAAAACGGAACCTATTTGTAGATTCGCCCCCAATTCAATACCGATCCTTCTTTAAGGCTGCTTTATGTATCAAAAATTATTTAGCTCTATAGCTAAAAATTTGCGGGAGCTAGAACGCGTACAGACATTTTTCGAAAATTGCAAAGTTAAATAAAATTTGAACATATTTTTGAATTTTTTTGAAAATTATCACAAGCAATGGCGTATACCTGCCGCACATGCGTGCCAAATTTTAGACCGAATGTTAAAGCCGTTCTTGAGATATGCAAGTTTGAATTTTGAATGCCGTTCACACACACACACACACACACACACACACACACACACGCACGCACGCACGCACGCACGCACGCACGCACGCACGCACGCACGCACGCACGCACGCACGCACGCACGCACGCACGCACGCACGCACGCACGCACGCACGCACGCACGCACGCACGCACGCACGCACGCACGCACGCACGCACGCACGCACGCACGCACGCACGCACGCACGCACGCACGCACGCACGCACGCACGCACGCACGCACGCACGCACGCACGCACGCACGCACGCACGCACGCACGCACGCACGCACGCACGCACGCACGCACGCACGCACGCACGCACGCACGCACGCACGCACGCACGCACGCACGCACGCACGCACGCACGCACGCACGCACGCACGCACGCACGCACGCACGCACGCACGCACGCACGCACGCACGCACGCACGCACGCACGCACGCACGCACGCACGCACGCACGCACGCACGCACGCACGCACGCACGCACGCACGCACGCACGCACGCACGCACGCACGCACGCACGCACGCACGCACGCACGCACGCACGCACGCACGCACGCACGCACGCACGCACGCACGCACGCACGCACGCACGCACGCACGCACGCACGCACGCACGCACGCACGCACGCACGCACGCACGCACGCACGCACGCACGCACGCACGCACGCACGCACGCACGCACGCACGCACGCACGCACGCACGCACGCACGCACGCACGCACGCACGCACGCACGCACGCACGCACGCACGCACGCACGCACGCACGCACGCACGCACGCACGCACGCACGCACGCACGCACGCACGCACGCACGCACGCACGCACGCACGCACGCACGCACGCACGCACGCACGCACGCACGCACGCACGCACGCACGCACGCACGCACGCACGCACGCACGCACGCACGCACGCACGCACGCACGCACGCACGCACGCACGCACGCACGCACGCACGCACGCACGCACGCACGCACGCACGCACGCACGCACGCACGCACGCACGCACGCACGCACGCACGCACGCACGCACGCACGCACGCACGCACGCACGCACGCACGCACGCACGCACGCACGCACGCACGCACGCACGCACGCACGCACGCACGCGCACACACACACACACACACACACACACACACACACACACACACACACACACACACACACACACACACACACACACACACACACACACACACACACACACACACACACACACACACACACACACACACACACACACACACACACACACACACACACACACACACACACACACACACACACACACACACACACACACACACACACACACACACACACACACACACACACACACACACACACACACACACACACACACACACACACACACACACACACACACACACACACACACACACACACACACACACACACACACACACACACACACACACACACACACACACACACACACACACACACACACACACACACACACACACACACACACACACACACACACACACACACACACACACACACACACACACACACACACACACACACACACACACACACACACACACACACACACACACACACACACACACACACACACACACACACACACACACACACACACACACACACACACACACACACACACACACACACACACACACACACATCCATACATACATTTTTTCTAAATCACTTTTCTCGACGTTTTAGACAATTTTAAGCATACTGACATGAAAATCTCGAAAAAACATTTTTTCACGAAAACAAAGCTTCCTCTATGAGGAAGCAAAAACAATTGTTTATGATATTATTTAACATTCTAGCGTTGCGGAAGATCAAATAAAAGAAACAGTCTAATACAGTAGATTTTTTAACAATATTTTGCGTTGAAATTTTTTTTAAGACATTATTAAATGTTGAATATCTTGTTGAATCGTTTATTCTTATGTTGCAGAACTATTGTTTATTTGTACATTTTTTTAAAATAAGAAGTTACTTACGTTTTGATTTCAATAATTTGTTTAAATGTTTTATTGATGAAAGATGAAAAGTAAACAATATATAAATAAAAAATTCCAGGAAATTAAATAGAAAAGCACTTGAATATATTAGAGTTTTTTTTAAATGCTAGATCTTGAAGAACTGTTAAAAAAATAATCAAATGTTGAGTATTTTGCTTAATCGTTTATTTTCAAGTTGTAGAAATAACTTTGACATTTCCGAATGTTATCGTTTCAGAATCCAAGGGGGTGAACTGTTCGAACGCGTCATCGACGACGATTTCGTACTGACCGAGCGGAGTTGCGCAGTATTTATGAGACAAATTTGCGAGGGAATAGAATTCGTCCACGCGCAACATATACTTCACTTGGATATGAAGGTGAGATATTAAATATATGATGAATTATTAAATATATGATGAAGGATCTCAGACATTGCATGTCTATCATTAAGAGGAGGACGTTAGATCCAAATTGTTCATATTTATTGACAGATATCTCCTTTATTTATCTGCTGATATAATTGAAAATAAAAAAGATTGTTATGAACCCTGAAACAAAGATATTTTTCCTGTATTGCAAAAGCATCTAACTATTGCAAATGAGCTATATGATATTTATGCTCTTAAACTTCTTTAGACTTTCCTGAGATTAGCCGAAGAATTTTTTAAATTACTCAATTGTACATAACAAGAATTCTTTCGGCATATATATAGCTTTTTTTCTTAAAATTAATGAAGTTATAATTCCTTTATAAAAGTCATTACTTAAATCTATGGCATTTTGCCAATTTTACCTTTATCTCAAATCGCAACATTTATGCCGGTAGAATTCTTCTCATGTACAATTGAGTAATTTTTATAAATTTTTACCTTACCGCAAAAATTTGCAGAAGTTTAAAAACCCATAAATTTTTAATAGCTCATTTGCAATAGTTACATGCTTTTGTCATGGAATAAAAAAATCTTTGTTTCAGAGTTCAAGAAAATATAATTTTTTAAATGATATCAGCAGATAAACAAGTTATATATCTGTGAAATAATATTAGCAATTTGTGTTTGACTTCCACCCCTTAAATTACTTAAATGTACTCAATAAAAATTTGTTTTTCATTGAAATTTACAGCCGGAGAATATTCTGTGCCTTACGAAGGAAGGCAACAGGATCAAGATCATTGATTTTGGATTGGCGAGAAATTATGATCCTCGAAAAAAATTACAAGTCTTATTCGGCACGCCGGAGTTCGTCGCACCGGAAGTCGTCAACTTCGATCAAATTGGTTTTGGCACGGACATGTGGAGCATCGGCGTCATCTGCTACGTGCTGTTAGTTATCTATATAATACCCAATATATCTATATCTATCGGTTATATATTCTTCTTTCTCCTTCACGCAGTCTTGATTATGAATGAAAATCGAGCGAGAGTTTAAAGACCCGTATATGCTGCGTCAATATACGAGGGCTTGCGTTTTGGCGATAATTTACCCAGCGATAATAGATTTATTATTCGCTCATTTCAATTCGTGTATCTCTGCAGACTTTCCGGGCTTTCGCCATTCATGGGCGATACTGATGTCGAGACGATGGCCAATGTTACCATTGCCAAGTACGACTTTGACCACGATGCCTTCGCTGACATATCCGACGACGCCAAGGATTTTATCAAATGTCTTCTAGTCAAGGATAAGGAGTAAGTTCGTTTATATATTTTTTTAAAATAAGCTAGTTGTCTCAGTCATTGACAAATACAAGTAGAGCTAGCTTTACATTTTTTATAAATTTTTCTACTGTAAAGAGTTACACTTTTTAGAGCAAATTTAAGATTAGTACAGACAAATTTAAAAAAAATTGATGTTTAGTAAAAAAAAATGCATTGTTAAAGCCTTGTAAAAGTTTGCGTTGAGATTTACAAAAATGAGATAAAATACAGCTTTGCCTTTAGTGACAATTTCATTTAATCGATTGAAGATCAGTCGATCGAACGAAATTATAGTTGAGTTATTGAAATTGTTTCCCTATTAGTTTTATCTTATTTCTCCTGCATGGCGAGTTCTGTTCCTAATGCATTTGAAATTAAATCAATAGCGTTTGAATTCAATGATTTGTTTTGTAATTGTCAAATTAATTTAATGTTTAATATTGTCAATTTAACTTTGTAATCTAAAACGTAATGACATTTTGGCATTTTTCTAAAATACATATTTTTTTTCGCACTAACTCAACTAGAATTTCGACATGTCAATGATTGTGACGTTCGTCCGGATTCTGAAAAATTCTCTAATAAAAACAGTAAATAACTCGGGACGTGTAATATAAATTCGTTTTGTGTCTTTCGTTGTTCGTGGTCATTTGTCATTACAGTCCTTGATAGTATCCCATTCTCGTCTCTCATCACTGCGCTCAAAGCAACAGCCGAACGAGAACTCGTCGCCACGTGAAAAATAATAGAAATTAATAAAACTGTACAGAACTGAACGATCGTATTGGCCGAGAGAACGAGAAAAACAAAATCCCGTAGAAAATCTGTAGATAAAAACAAAACCAAACAAACAAACAAACAAAACTCGCCGTTTAGCGCGCAGAGCCTGCTATGTACATAGAAATCACTGTATCGCCCTTGTGCAACTTCGCCGAGCCTCGTCGCCTCCAAGCATGCATTGACCGTCTACTATATCACTCAAATATAAATTATAAAAACAAAAAAACTGAGAACAAAAAAATAAGAAACCGAAAAAAAGAGAACACGGATAAAAGAAAGAGTGCAATCCTCACGCTGGCTGAATCTGACTATTTGCAGAAAGCGAGCGACGGCGACGCAGTGCCGTTCACACCGGTGGTTAGCGTTGAAGACTCCAACGCCGAAGAAGGTTGTCGTCGCTGAGGAACCCGCGCCAACGATAGACACGAAGCCCGAGAAGAACAAGAAGAAGAAGAAGAAGCCACAAGCGTTACCAGAGGTTGCGGCGTCGAGCAGCAGCGTCAAGGATGAGCTGGACGTCACGAAGGACAATCTTCGGCTGTTCGTGGAACGTTGGAGGGAACATCCGGACAGTCCTTACGCCTTGGATCAACAAGGTGGTCAACCATCGCGTTGGGAAGATCGCGAGGGAGTAAACGGGCGTGCTGATAATAATTTAGAGTTAATATCCTTGCGGGGTCAAAGTCCATCCCCGTGTGGAAGCGTATGTAGCTCACCGTCGGAAGTTTCCGGTTCCCCAGCGGAGAAATCTAATTATTTGCTTCCTGTACCAAACAGTATGATGTTAGGTCTGGATCGCCGGGCTTCAGAGGGTAATCCTGCGTTAACTGGTCACCGGAGAGATCCGGCAGCGCAGATTGTCCTCGCCGAGGAGATAATCAAACTGTCGGAGCATCTTCGAAATCTTGCCATGGCACAACCGGGAGGACAAGCTCCTGATACTATGGCTAGCAGCGGTTTGACGTCACAAACAAACGGAACTAATGGCGCTAGAAGAAAGTCGAATGAAAGAAATTCCACCAACAATGATGAGGAAAATAAAGCTGCAAAGACGGAGAAAGCTAATGGAACGATTTTCAGCCAACAGTCCACTAAAAAGAAGATATCCTCCAGGGAAACTGGCACTAATGGCGATAAGGAGTGCAATGAGATTTCGGAGAAATTGTCGAGCATTACGCGGCAGAGAAAAATGAATGGCACCACTTTTAATGGCAGTCGAAGCTACGAAAGACAGGACAACAATGTCACGAGCTTTAGTCTTAAGAAAAATTCATCATCCAGCAGAACGCAACAGTTTTCGGATCAGAGCAACTTTCTTGGGGAAAGTAGCGGTTTTGTGGGTCCTGAGAGAAACAACAAGAATTCCGTGGACAGTCAAACCTCGGTTCAGGATAGTCAAAGCAGAGTAACGTGGGAAGTCGATGCTGGAGATGATTATCGAGCAGAAATGGATGAAAACAATATGAACAATCGGGAAATCGATCTAACGCCACCCTGGCGTCGAAATAGAACCAAACATCGCTTTGGTGAGACTTGTCGTGACGTTCCGAGGATCTCGAATCTACGAGATATTCACAAGAGTCTAAATCTTGACGAACCGAAGAGCACGAAGGATTTGCTGCTTCATCTTCTCGGCGAGTGGGACGATTCGACTAAACCCGGTAGCATAGGAAGAAAATCCATTAGCGTCGACTGGTGCGGCGAAGAATCGGTCGCCAGGAGGTCGATGAATTCACTAGCCGAGTATTTTCAATCGGAGCAACAGAAGTCAACGACCACCGGCGTCACGACCAACGCGTCGTCGTCTTCTATACATCGCTGAAGAGGCTTTCTTTATTCTTTTTATTTTTCTCCTATTTGTACGGTTCTTGGGGAACGAAAGAAATGCTATTCGATGGAGAGGGAAATGTTGGAATTATATTCCATTCGATCAGGAGATGAGGGTGGTACTTTTTAGTTAAATAAGTCGCTATTTTTTTCTTTCAATTATAAAAATATCGGATCGGAATTATTAATATATTCTGAAGAGGAATACGTTCGGGTTTTCTATAAAAAAGACAGCACTGATATCTAATTTATGAAAAAGAAAATCGTTTAAGCCCCTAAGCCAACGAAATATAATAGAATTTTGTAACTTTTTTTTGTCGTGAAAACAAGAGCTAACATAATCTTCGCTGTTTTATTTCGTGGGCGTCTTTGAGCGTAAATATAAGCGATGGTGCAAAGTGATTGTGTAATAGATTTATCTATACTGGTCGAACAGCGAAAAGACACAAGCGAGGCGTCGCAGGCGAGTCACAATCTTTTGTCAAATATCCTAATTATTGCTTCTATAGTATGACGCATATAAGATTAATATTGTTATTTTTTTTTTGTATTATTTATACGTTGAATGACTTCAGCCGAAGACCTTTGGCCGGTCAACTGTTGGAGCATCGGTGGCTCGCCGCTGCTCTGGAAAATCCAATCTCCAAAGTAAGACTGAAGCGTTACGTTATCAAGAAACGTTGGGTGAAGGCCGTCAACGCAATCCTGGCTCTCAACCGGATGGGGGCTCATATTAACGTCGAACTCCTCTAGAAACCGATGAAACGTATTTCTATTAATGAAAAAAGAAAACAAAAAATGAATGTTACTTTGCGCGTATACGATATTGTAATTTTTGTTTCTCTCTCTTTTACTCTCTCTCTAAACTGTAACATAATATCAGTGCTCCAAGCTGTATGAGAAGTGAAATATTTTTATGTTTAATGCAAACAGTCTGATTTATTATAATCTCTGTTTCGTGAGCTTGCTCGATGAGAATAGTGGAGTATATAAGCGAGGAAGCGCGCGAGGCAGAGAAATCGGGGCCAACGGCGCACGCAAACAATATTATTATACGCACATTATGACTGCCATGCCAAAGAATGGAGTAGCGACAAGGATAGAGCGTCGCCGTGTAAAAATACTACTAACCCGCTCGCGAGAAGCTTTTATTTATTTACTGCAGTTATTGCCTATGTAAATACATATCAAACGTATAGCCACATACACCAAAAGGTATATTTATATATGTATACACATACGCGACGAAATACCGCGTCCATTATATACTATAATGTAAAATGCCTATATAGACAGCTAATATATCGATATATTGTGGTGTGTGTGTGTGTGTGTGTGCGCACTATGCGAATAGTTTGACTGTTTTAACGATCTGACGAATGGCTTTACTGCAATACAAACACGTGTTATAAATACATATCCTCTCGACGTCGTTCTCGTCGTATTTCGTACACCCCCCACACCTGTTACTCCAAATCGACGTTTATCATCCGCTCGCTGATGAAATTTTAGTGAACAACGAAAAATCGATGAATTTTTTAGGATATTGCTGACGTTATGGAGAAATAATTTATTACTGTTCGATAGAATTATGAATATTTAAATAAGTTCGTGTTTTTTTTTGCGTGAATACGATTGTCTATATAACTATACACGGTATTATTGTTTTTTGGAACTTTGAATTTATTTTTCATACTCGTATTGTCCGTTTTAAAAAAATCAGTGGATGTAATATCTCGCATTTTTTATATAAGTATTGTTGTCATTTTATTCGTTTCGTAAATGGCTGTCGTACCAGCGTGAAGTTGATATTCGTCGGCGAACAATTTCAGGCATGTTGCTCATTTTGACTGTTGTAAATGATGTAAAAATCGTGACTTTTTTCCGACTCCAATTTCAGAATTCACAGGTCCGACTTCCGGTCGGAAAATCCAACCTAAAGAACCTAAATTTCTTTTTCTTCAAGATTATCAAATTTTGTCCTTCACTATCGTTTTCAAGTTGCATATTATACCTCAGAAAGTACCAGTTACATGCCTTTTTACGATAATTTTTTAAAAAGTCACTTTTGGCCGGTTCTGATTTAAGGGGACCCAGTCACGTAAAAAAAGTCATAAGAAAAAAAATTGTGTATATAATAATTTTTTTTAAAAATCTTACATTAAAACCACATTAAATACATAATGAGCATTATAATTCTGCAATTTTATAAAGACGTACAGTGCACCAAAATGGTGTGAGGTAAAAAGTAAAATTTTTCACTTGTCATACGTTTCAGACCAAACTGGTGAACAAATTTTAGTGTTCGATGTCTTATTTTATCTGTCGAAGAGTGCATCCTGGATTGAATATAGGAATTTTTATTTCAGCTTTTTATGACAAAGCTATGATTTTAAATGTGTAAATAAATCTCTCTCTATTAAAAACTCACTAAACAATTGGTTACAGTAAATCTAATTTTCACTGCATCCAAAATCGCTATATTCAATCCAGAATGCACTTTTCGACAGATAAAATAAGACATCGAACACTAAAATTTGTTCACCAGTTTGGTCTGAAAGCTACGACAAGGGAAAAGTTTTACTTTCGACCTCACACCTTTCTTGTGCACTGAATGTCTTTACAAAATTGCAGAATTACAATGCTTGTTATGTACCTAATGATGTTTAAATGTAAGATTTTTTAAATGACGGGTATCATTTACAGAATTTTTTTTCTTATGACTTAAGTATTCACAGATCCGACTTTTGGTCGGAAAATCCAACCTAAAGAACCTACTTTTTTTTTTCTTCAAAATATCAAATTTCGACGTTCACTATCGTTCTTAAGTCGCATATTGTACCTTAGAAAGTAACCGGTTACATGCCTTTTTACCATGATTTAAAAAATCGAGCCTTTTTTCCGTTTCTGCTTTCAGAATTTACGAAACTAATAAAATGACACGAGTTATATCGAAAATGCAAGTTGTTTCAGCTACGATAATCTGTAAAAGTCACAGTACACTAATAAAAATTTTAATACCGAGGTTTGATGGTTAGCGCGCGAAGCGTACATCTGCTGCTAGTAGAGTAAAAAATCTATTACTAATATTGTTTAGGTTCTGGGGCATCACGTTAGAAATCGCGAAACCACGTTCCACATGGAATATTTTAAAAGGTTTCTTGCTGCTAATATGCAGTTACTGGTTTTACGAGACAGATTTTAAAAGGTGACAAATGACAGTCAAGCGTTCAGAGCGATTTCCGTTACACGACATTTGACGAATTTTCGCGCGAAACTCAGTACATCAGCGTATGTACGTACGTAAAAAAGATATAATTATACTGCACTATAATTTTATCCGTACTCGTATTGATAGAGATCTATTACTCCTATTGTTTAGCTTCTGAGGCATGACCTTTGAAAAATTCCACGTGAAAAATGTTAAAAGGCTTATTTGCTGCTAATATGCAGTTGCTCGTTTTACGAGATAGATTTTAAAAGGTGACAAAGGACAGTGAAGCGTATTGAGCGACTTTGGTTGAAACAAGAAATTTGACGTATCCTTCGCTTGAAGCTCAGTCCATCAGCGCACGTACGCAGAAAAAGACAGACAGCCGCCATCTCGAAATATGTGTCGAAAAAGTGGTGATCGTTAAAGTAAACATTTTGTTATTACGAAATTTGCATGAAAGTTATTCCAGTCTGGCCGCTTGACAATAATCAATGTTAGTCGACAATAGTTTAATCAGTCACTCTATTAGCGCCGGTATTAAGCAATATTAATGGTATTTATTCCACAAAAAATATCTATAACTTATTATCACTATTGTTTTTTTTGTGCAGATAGTGATTGTGTTATTATGTCTCTGCATTAGAATTCTATATCAGACCTAAATTGCTGATATTCATTGGCAAAGAATAGTAAAACGTTCTGAGCGACTTTCGTTGCAACAAGATATTTTACTTATCCTTCGCTTAATACTTGTATATTGGATTGAGTCGAAAAAAAATCCGTCGGTAAACCGGAAAAAATGGTGTTATTTAAACGAAACGGTGAAACATTTCGTTATTACGAAATCTGCATGAAAGTTTTTGGAGTTTGGCCACTGGACAGCAATCAACGTCGGTCGACAATAGTTTTCTCAATCACTCTATTACCGCAGGTATTACTCAATATTAGTGTTATTTTTTATTTTTTGTATCTTTCCGTATGCCTACTTCAGACTTTTACGTTGCCCCTCTCCCCCTTTCCCCGTTCCATCATAGACACCCCTTTCCCCGTTCACTTCATAGAGACCCCCCTAGAGTGTTGTCCGCAGCTACTCATCCTAATGCACTACTGTATCGCATTTGCACGAGGGCACAGGGAAACTGCGGAAAACCGGGCCGATACAGACGGCTTTATTTTTACTGAGTTTCTATTGTATTAGAATACATTATAAACTCAGAAAAACTGCCTCCCGCTCAGCAGTTGGCGCGCAAGCCAGTGCACGGCTAAGCGGTCACCCATCCAAGTTATGACCGTAAATAATGCTGCTTAACTCTGGGGACCGCCGAAGCCACACACCGACCGCGCGTCCACTACTGCCCTAGCAGTTTGGACCACGGTCGAATAACGGTGAAAATCACGCGTGAGTTTTGATACCGAAATTCACGGTCGTATCACGGCGGAAATCACGGACCCTTTTATAGCTTTTAAGCTTTCGAGCTTGCGGACCGTGATTTTACAATAAATAACGGTTGAAATCACGGCCCGAATCACGGCTCGTCGGAACTTTCAGTGCCGTGATAATTCGCAAAATCACGGCAGATTTCACGTTTCCGGGTTTTACTTGTCATGATTTTTCTTTCAATCATGGCCGATATCACGGCCGAATTCACGGCCCTAAAATCCGTCGTGCCATGATTTTCTTAAGTAATCACGGTCAGAATCACGACAGATGTCACGTTGCCGTGATGCCAATGAAATGCTATTACCGTCGGTGTTTAACTTATAATTATATAAAGTGTGCAACATTTGAAGCTCTGAAGAGAAGACAACGTCGTCTTTTCTTGGTCCTCTTTTCTAAATGGCCAGGCCATCTATGTCAAATGGTTAGGACATCTTCAAAACGTGGTCCTTCAGGATACGAGGGCACAGCAACTTGCGTTAAGCTGCGTGTTTATATGCAGGAAAAGGTGAACAATCACTTGTGAGAAACGTTTCGGGTCGTTGGCCATCTAGCGGAGCTAAGCCGGGTCTCCGCGTGGCAAAATAGAGGCGCCCGTAGTTAGCCCGCTAGATAGCGAACGAGCTGAAACCTTTCTCGCAAGTGATTGCTCGTCATTCCATGCATAAGTACGGGCTATCGTTAGTTACCGTCCACCCATGTACTGACGTGGGTCATTTTTACTGTCTTTTATGAGTGGTACAATATATGCTAGGGTACAGAAAAATTGCCAACAGCAATTTCAGCTGTGATTCCGACTATAATTACTGGAAAAAATTCCAGCACGACGAATTTCAGTATCATGAATTCAGCCGTCATATAGGCCATGATTAAAAGAAAAATCATGACAAGATAAATCCCAGAAACGTTAAGACTACCGTGATTTAAGCCGTGATTTTGACAATTACCATGGCACTGAAAATTCCGTCGGGCCGTGATTTGGGACGTGATTACAACCGTTATTTATTGTAAAATCACGGTCCGCAAGCTCAAAAGCTTAAACGGTAAAGAGGGTCCGTCATTTCCGTCGTGATACGACCGTGATTTTCGGTGTCGAAACTCACGCGTGATTTTCACCGTGATTCGACCGTGAACAGCGTCAATTCCAGGCGTGGTTCAACCTGCTAGGGTGTCGGTCCAATATTAGTGTTATCTATTTCGTAAAAAATATCTATAATTTATTGTTACTACTTTTTTTTTACAGATAGTGATTGTGTTAATGGGTTTGATACATCCTCTTGGAAATTGTCTCCCAATCAATATCCAAAATGCTAAAGAAAGACGAATTGAAGTTATACTTGTTGGAATATTGCTTCAAATAACTTTTCGAGTCTACGGCCGTAAGATGATTCTACTCGTTGAGTCAACTACCAAAGATTGGTCATCGGTCATCGATCTCGAAGAGTGCGATATCATGGAACGACACAACAAATCTGGCCTTTTCATTTTCTGTGCTCAAGGAGTTATCTCGTGTCTCACTGCCACTATTTCGAGCTTTAGGTCCCTTGCATTTATCGACAAAGTTCCATTACTAGATTCCTGTGAATTTCACGATTATTTGGTCTGGGTCAATGTGTCAATATCAATTCTAAGCATAATTGCTTCTTACTTCGGTATCCTAGTAATTTATTGCGGTTTAGCACTGTTCTGGAGCTTTGCGATGCATCTATCAGGGCAATACAAGATTTTGAAGAAGCAATTCAAAGATTTTTTACATATCGAAGAGAAAGAAACCAGTCGTCAAGAATTTCGTCGGCTCGTTCAAAGGCACAATCAGCTACTCGAATTGAGTGGCTATCTTGAGAATTCCTTCGGTGTCTTTGTAGGATTTAACGTCATCATTACACAGATTACTTGTTGCGTAATCGGTAAGTATAATAAAGAATTCTTCAATGTTTCCTGAGCTTCCTGATATAATCTGGAAACAATAAAAATTTTAATTTTTTTTAGAATTAAAGCTGATGGTTTTGTTAAAATTGTTTCTTCCACAGCCTACCAACAATCTGCTAGTACTGAAGAGTTCAATTCTACTTCATCGATTGGCCGATGCTTAGTAATGTCATTGATTCTCATGAAACTTTACATGTTTTACTACGCTGGGGATTATTTAACGGCGTGTTCTGAAGAAATCGGTGAAGTGTTCACTCAATGTAACTGGTACGATCTCTCTAAGAAATCAATAACTGATTTCAGTATCGTCATTGCTCGATGTCAAATGCCCAAGAAAACTTTGACGTGTGCGAAGATGTACAAGCTTAATCTTTCTAATTTTAAGTTTGTGCTTAACGCACTGTACTCTTATATCTCGTGCGTAGTGGCGGTAACGGAGAACAAGGATAAATAAGGTGTAAGTGTCCTATCCGTCTGAACGAACCGAAAAAACGAGAAATAAATGCTGTGACAACGGCAACTGAACAAATGGTTGTCACAATTAGTAGTTGCCGACCCTTTAAGAGCATGTGAAATACCGCAGTCGGTAATAAAAACTGTAATCAACTTTGTTCACGCATACTGACATTTCACAGCTTCAAAAAGAGTTTCATCGAATGCTCCACTGATATCCGCTTCTTACTTCGGTATCCTAGTAATTTATTGCGGTTTAGCACTGTTCTGGAGCTTTGCGATGCATCTCAGGGCAATACAAGATTTTGAAGAAGCAATTCAAAGATTTTTTACATATCGAAGAGAAAAAAACCAGTCGTCAAGAATTTCGTCGGCTCGTTCAAAGGCACAATCAGCTACTCGAATTGAGTGGCTATCTTGAGAATTCATTCGGTGTCTTTGTAGGATTTAACGTCATCATTACACAGATTACTTGTTGCGTAATCGGTAAGTATAATAAAGAATTCTTCAATGTTTCCCGAGCTTCCTGACATAATCTTGAAACAATAAAATTCTAATTGTTTAGAATTAAAGTTGATGGTTTTGTTAAAATTGTTTCCTCCACAGCCTACCAACAATCTGCTAGTACTGAAGAGTTCAATTCTACTTCATCGATTGGCCGATGCTTAGTAATGTCATTGATTCTCATGAAACTTTACATGTTTTACTACGCTGGGGATTATTTAACGACGTGTTCTGAAGAAATCGGTGAAGTGTTCACTCAATGTAACTGGTACGATCTCTCTAAGAAATCAATAACTGATTTCAGTATCGTCATTGCTCGATGTCAAATGCCCAAGAAGACTTTGACGTGTGCGAAGATGTACAAGCTTAATCTTTCTAATTTTAAGTTTGTGCTTAACGCACTGTACTCTTATATCTCGTGCGTAGTGGCGGTAACGGAGAACAAGGATAAATAAGGTGTAAGTGCCCTATCCGTCTGAACGAACCGAAAAAACGAGAAATAAATGCTGTGATAACGGCAACTGAATAAATGGTTGTCACAATTAGTAGTTGCCGACCCTTTAAGAGCATGTGAAATACCGCAGTCGGTAATAATAGTACTTTGCGATACAAGGGCGAGAAAGCGATCATTATACGCAGGTTGGGAAGTTGATCGCACGAGCCGCACTCGTACCACAGACAGCACTCGCCTTCGGCTCGTGCTGCTGTGATACTCGTGGGGCTCGTGCGATCAACTTCCCAACCGTCGTATGACGATCGCTCTCTCGCTCTGTATCGCATACTATTTTTTGTAACAAATGCATGAGAAGTGCTACCGAGTGTGATGTCGCGTGCGTGCGAGAAGTGATTCCCGTGCGAGAAGTGCGTGTGAGAAGTAAAATAGCATCGATGGCCGTAAAGCGCCACTTACGCCACGCGTGGCAGGCACGAGAAGTAGCACTTCTCATGCATGCGTTACAAAATAGTACATTACGATACGAGTGCGAAAAAACTTTTTCTGACGAGTGTGAATTTGCAGCACGAGCCGAAGGCGAGTGTTGCAATCACACGAGTTAAGAAAACGTTTTTCGCATGAGTATCGTACAAAATTTTATTTCACAAGGTGTGTAAACGATGCATGACGCACGCGAAGCGTGCGTAAAACCGCGATCTACGCACTGAGTGAAATAAAAAATGTTATCAACTTTTTTCACGCATACTGACATTTTACAGCTTCAAAAAGAGTTTCATCGAATGCTCCACTGATATCCGCATTCGATGAAACTCTTTTTGAAGCTGTAAAATGTTGGTATGCATGAAAAAAGTTGATTACAGTTTTGTATGCCGATTGAGACCGGAATGATCGGGGGGGAAGGTGTTTCACATGCTCTTAAGTTGGTTTAACGATCCTTTAAGGTGTTCCTATGGACGATGTACTTTAAACGACATCGTTCTGAAATTCTTATAGAATGTTCGCCAATAATTTAAAAAAATTTCTGTAGAATTTGTATCTGATCGTCTACCGTACTTCGGAAATATTCAATGTCAAATTTGTTGATGCAGTACGTGCCGTAGGTTACACTCGCTTAGAAAGAATAGATGATGAAATGAGAAAAAAGAGCCAAAAAATTGTGTCGAGAAGAGCATTTTCTTCCCCAGCTTGTGTCCAAATTTCAAGTCGATTGCCTACTTTATTTTTGAGATATCATCAGAGAAAGTATCTGTTCTCTCTCTGACTCAGGCATTTTCGGGTTATCGCGCTCTCTCGCACCAACGCGTTGGTTGTTTTCTTGCACGGAAAACAATTGATATCTGCCCTACAGACACGCGCGTAGTGGGCGTCCATAGGAACACCTTAATATCGGAGACGATAAAAGAATCTGTTCTGTCTTACTCTTTTAACTCGGAATTTGAAATGTTAAACAAAAAAAAAACTGAAACAAAAATTAATACAAGTAATAGGTTCGAAAAAATAAAACGCTTACGATGTCTAGCTGACAATCAGAAAAGATCGAGAACGACTTTTAGGACATTACAGCGTGCCACGTACGACATGGACCAATTATGGCACCATGGAGACATGATTTGAGCTTAGAGTATGGCGAAATTGTAATGCCACTAGTGCACCATGCCATAATATTTAAGTATCACAAATATGACATATTTGGCAGGATATACAGTCACATAATAGCTCAATTCGGACACAAATGTCAGACAAATGACTGTCTGGATTCTTGTTATCCAGCATAATTTGGACGTGCCATAAAAAAATATGAGTTAAAAAATCAATATCGACCTGCAAATAACTGATTTCGCAATGGTTTGCAGATCAATAGTAGAGTCTAAATAATAAATCCTCTTACCATGACAAAGTGTAGGAAAGCTGAGCAGTTACGTTTTGCCTCGTAACTATGTGGGAGGGAGAGTTTCTTTTGGCTTTGTAAAATATGCCGTGTGTATTTCTATTAGCCGTCACTGTCAGCAGTTTCGGAAAGTTCGGAAAAGAATGACACGAACTATCTACGTTGTGTCATATTACTATACGAATTATAACATAATTACGTTACAGCTACATTTCTCGGGAATAAACAATAATATAACAACACATCGATGTTTACTGAAATGTTTGTTTTTATCAAAAAGTTCTTTTTACCTCAAGCATTTTGCACTTGTTCCAGATCTGAATATTCGAATTATGCAAAATACTTCAGTATCTTCACTTTTTCCGTACTTACTCATAAATTTTTTTAATTTCACAGTATTTATTAAATGTAAAGAACGGCTTTGGGAAACTTACCTAATGTAGTTTACAAATAAGAGTTTTTTTTACCAAGATAAAGTGGAGAGGTTCAGAGCTTAGGGAACTATTTGTTATCCATGAATTCTAAATTTCCTTTTGCACAAGAACGTTTGTTTTTTAATTAAGAAAAAATATAAAGGATCAGAACTTTGGGAACTATCGGTACTCACCAAGCTCAGATTTTCTTCTTACACACAAATGAGAAGTGAAAAAGAATGTTTGTGGCGACATCTGCATCTTACTGTCTCCACTACTACGAGTAACATATCTTCCCAAAAGAGGTCGCTAAAAGACAAAATGGCGAGTATATGAAGATGTAAACACTGCTAATATACAAATAACCCCAAAACTGTAACACTGACGTTTCGCATAGTTTAAAATCTAAGATAAACGACTATCCAGTGAAATTTCAATGTCAGGAACATCGAAATTTAATCTCCATTTGAATGTTCCAAAAATTTGGATATAACTAAATGACAACTACAGAAAGCTTTTGGAGCAAAATGGTAAGATTGGGATTTTAGTACTCCAAGAATTTTCGTTATTAACAAGTTTCTGGCAAATAAAAATGTTGTGCATTCAAGAAATATTGTAATTTTGTTTTAGGATGATGTAATGAGAAATTGGAGCCCATATGCCAAAGATTACGATCCGTTGAAAGCTGGAAGTATTGATGGGACTGACACAGAGCCTCATGATAAAGCTGTGACCCGCGCTATACAGACACATTACGAACCGCCACATGGATTGAAATCGATTCCATCCAGAACTCTCTTTGTTGCAAGATTTAGTCCCAAGTTAACAAAGGACGATTTGTTGGACGTGAGTGGCGGTGAAACAGAGTTGTAAAATCCCATTAATTCATGAAATCTAGTTTACAGTACAGTTTGTTTTGCAATTATGATTTCATAATAATAATATGTAGTGTTTATAAAATAGAGTATGAACATTTTAATATCTACGAAAAATACTAATTTTTGCTTAAATATTAGAAGAAATAGGGACAAAAATGGAAGAGATAATTAATGCATTACTTTTTTAATGCATTAATTATGTTTCTTCATTCTTTCAAAAAGATTACCATGACATATTAGTACAGCTTTTTTCAGCTTTTTGAAAGTTTAGTCATTGTTTTATGATCGCTACGTGTTATTATTATGAAATCATAATTATAGAGCTGATCATATCATTATATTTATTTCGATAAGTATTAGGCATTTACAACTCTGCTGTGAACCTTAACTACTAAATTACAAATTTCTTGAAATTCCCCAGTTTTTTTGGTTCTTGATCATACATTACTTTTAAATGGTTGTTTAACTAATTACTGTCTGTATTATCAAAAATTAGTGATACACAATTTCAAATGAAAATGAGTACAAAATATTTTTCATTTTTGTGAGTAATTTTCAATAATTATAGAATTATCAATTTTTAGTTGAATACGAAATAGTAATTTAAGATTATTAGTCATTAAATATTCACATTTTCACGAGATTTTTACAATTAATCCCATTTTTTTAAACAAAAAAGTATTTTTAATATAATTTTATTTTAATATTGCTGAATGCTTAGTGAAGTGAATAATAAATAATTGTTGAATCTAATAAAAGTCAATGTTACTTATTCTGTTAGCTAAAAATCATTCTCCATCAACTGTTCATATTTATGATTGAGAGAATTGTTAAAAAATTACAACCTGCGCTTTTCTCAGCAAAATTCCTTTTTATAAACAAACGACAATAATTATTAAATAGTTAGTAATCAAAAAAAAAATGGAAATTTTCTGAAGTTCGCTTTGTAATAATTAAGATTTTAAACAAAAAAAGTTATATGCAACACTGGGGAATCTAACAATAGTTGAAAAATTGTTTCAGTGCTTTTCCCGTTGCGGCGACGTTTTGTCGGTTAAATTAATCGTGGACGTCGTAACTGGTCACTCGCAGGGTTACGGTTTCGTGGAGATGGGTTCCGAGGATGAAGCGAGAAAAGCTGTCAGACGATTAAACGAAACGGTCGTTAAAGGATCGAAAATCTTTGTGGATTTTGAGTGCGGTCGAACGATGAAAGGCTGGAAACCAAGACGGCTAGGTACAATTTAGTTTGACCCCAATTTACGTTTCATGCAACGTTTTTTTTCTTTATCATATCAACTGCTTTATTTTAGGTGGTGGCTTCGGCGGCAAAAAGGAATCCGGCCAATTGCGATTCGGTGGAAAAGACAGACCTTTCAAGAGACCGATAGTCCCGAATATAACAAGAACCAATTAATCAATTTGATCTCAGGATAAAATGTGGAAAACCAATTATATTGTTGGGTTTAACCGAATATGAATATTCCGTATCGGAACAAATGTACATAGAAATAAAAAGAAGACGAATTTATGAAAAAATGTGCAAATTTTCACGATGGGGGCTAAGACTGTAATTAGAGACTTCCATGATTTCTTAACATAACAAAAATTTTCAAAATTTTGTAAAATATTCGTCACAATATGGTTGACTTATTTGCAAGCCGAGATGCTCAGATTTTTTGTTCTTCTATTGAAAATTATTTTTATCTTATGAAAATCGATCTTGTTACTACAAATTCCGTTCCGTATAAACTTGTTGTAGATTAGGTGGAAACTTGGCAAAGATATTCGCAAACATATTATCTACAATTTGTGTTAATGGATTTAGAAATATTCAACATATTCTTGAAATAGCATCCAGATATAGATAACAAAAAAATCACATTTTTTTATGACAAATTATTTCTAGATCAAATATCGAAATCCCTGTAAAACAAGTTTGTAGGTTTGTAGATTATGAAAGATTTGAAGAAAAAAAAATGCTTGCTACTATTGCTCCATATTGAATACTCTGAAAAACAATCTACAAAATGTAAAAAAAAATGATAAATTGTGCAGGAAAATAACTTAAATAAAAAATATGCAAAGCTGATGGAAAAAGCTTGACAAGGGTATAGAAAGTTAAAAAGTCACTGTAGTCTCTTCTTACTTAATGTATCGAAAAAGAAGCAGTCGAAGAGAGAGAAAAAAAGACGGTGTTTTTTAAAAAAATCGAGGAGGAGGGTGGATAATCTTCGGCGTTAATCGCGTGACGTTCGACGAGGAGGTTTGGGTGGCCGAATGTCGACGGGCGCAACTTTATATTCGAGCAGTAACGACGCCCTCTCCTCCTGCGGCGCTCCCCGCCATATATGGAGCCGAGGGGCGTTGTCGTCGCTCGCGCGGGTTTCTCGTTCGAGCAGAAGCAGAAGCTTCGTTGAGCCTAGGCGGCGAAGATCTAGCGGCCTCCGCGAAGCTTTCGCGGCTCTCGTTCGTCACTGATAAGGCAGTATCTTCCTGCTCCTCTGAGACTCTTCCGCCCTCTTGCCCCTGCCCTTCGCTTCTGTCTTCCTCGTTGCTCTTCCCTAAACGCGACGATGTTCCTCCTCGTCGTCACGGGACTAAAAGCTACTTCTCGGATGTTTGTAACATCGAACGAGCTCGCTCGTCTCTTATTTCGTCTCGTAAAAGCCGGAGCCTCGTTCCCGTTTATGATACCGCATAACATTGTCTCGTTTTGCACTTTTTTTCAATTTTCTTTCGTTTCAGCAGGTGTGGAGGGAGATATTTGGGGCCGGCGGCATAAGCGAGGAACCCACGCATCGTCGAAATTCGATCAACCCGAAGATATTTACGATGGAAATTCACTGAACGATATTACTCAATCGCTCAATAGAATCCGTGATTTGGCGATCGCTGTGTTATTTTTTTAATAGGAATTTAGTGAGTCTTTTTTTGGTTGAGTTGGATGAAAGATTGTTTTTAATCTATCAATGCACTGCCAATGATTATTAAAGACATTGATTCAGAATTTTTTTTTTCGTACAATTGCATTACCGAAATTTATGATGGAAATTTATTGAACAATATTTAATATCACTGAATCGCATTATCGAATCCATTTTTTGTCAATGGGATTGCTATGGTATTTTTTAATAAATAGTAATTTAGTAATAGTTTTTGGTTGAGTTGGTTGAAAGATTGTTTTTAATCTATCAATGAACTGGCAATGATTATTAAAGACATTGTTTCAGTATTTTTTTTCGTATAATTGCATTACCGAAATTTATGATGGAAATTTACTGAACAATATTTAATATCACTCAATCGTGTTATCGAATCCATTTTTTGTCCATGGGATTGCTATGGTATTTTTTAATAAATAGTAATTTAGTAATAGTTTTTGGTTGAGTTGGTTGAAAGATTGTTTTTACTCTATCAATGCACTGCCAATGATTATTAAAAACATTGTTGCAGTATTTTTTTTCGTACAATTGCATTACCGAAATTAATTATGGAAAGTTACTGAACAATATTTAATATCACTCAAGCGAGTTAGCGAATCCATTTTTTGTCGATGGGATTGCTATGGTATTTTTTAATAAATAGTAATTTAGTAACTTTTTGGTTGAGTTGGTTGACAGATTGTTTTTAATCTATCATGCCAATGATTATTAAAAACATTGTTTCAGTATTTTTTTTTCGTATAATTGCATTACCAAAATTTATTATGGAAATTCACTGAACAATATTTAATATCACTCAATCGCGTTAGCGAATCCATTTTTTGTCGATGGGATTGCTATGGTATTTTTTAATAAATAGTAATTTAGTAACTTTTTGGTTGAGTTGGTTGAAAGATTGTTTTTAATCTATCATGCCAATGATTATTAAAAACATTGTTTCAGTACTTTTTTTTCGTACAATTGCATTACCGAAATTAATTATGGAAATTTACTGAACAATATTTAATATCACTCAAGCGATTTAGTGAATCCATTTTTTGTCGATGGGATTGCTATGGTATTTTTTAATAAATAGTAATTTAGTAACTTTTTGGTTGAGTTGGTTGAAAGATTGTTTTTAATCTATCATGCCAATGATTATTAAAAACATTGTTTCAGTATTTTTTTTTCGTACAATTGCATTACCGAAATTAATTATGGAAATTTACTGAACAATATTTAATATCACTCAAGCGATTTAGTGAATCCATTTTTTGTCGATGGGATTGCTATGGTATTTTTTAATAAATAGTAATTTAGTAACTTTTTGGTTGAGTTGGTTGAAAGATTGTTTTTAATCTATCAATGCACTGCCAGTGATTATTAAAGACATTGGTTCAGTATTTTTTTTCGTACAATTGCATTACCGAAATTTATGATGGAAATTTATTGAACAATATTTAATATCACTCAATCGCGTTATCGAATCCATTTTTTGTCGATGGGATTGCTATGGTATTTTTTAATAAATAGTAATTTAGTAACTTTTTGGTTGAGTTGGTTGAAAGATTGTTTTTAATCTATCAATGCACTGCCAATGATTATTAAGGACATTGATTCAGTATTTTTTTTCGTACAATTGCATTACCGAAATTAATGATGGAAATTTACTGAACAATATTTAATATCACTCAAGCGATTTAGTGAATCCATTTTTTGTCGATGGGATTGCTATGGTATTTTTTAATAAATAGTAATTTAGTAACTTTTTGGATGAGTCGGATGATAGATTGTTTTTAATCTATCAATGTACGCGACTAATAGTCAAGACACTATTTTGGCATTGTTTCGCACAACTACATTACCGAAATTGGGTCAGTAGTTGATCGCATCATAATAAGCTTCGGCCCTGATCTCGGTAAGATGCGGAGCTTGGCGACATCCATCTCAAAATAACGCGGGTTTCTTCTAGTTGTCCTGCTTGAAGTTTCAAAGACTTGGAGAATAAAGAAAAATCAATGTAATACTGTACTCGAATACTGTGCGAGCTTTTCATATAGGATTGTGGGCTCTTCTGTGACCGGCTTTTACCGGAAGATTATAGCTTCACTTGCCAACTGGTGGTATAATAAGTGAAACGTAAGAAGTGTCATAAAGTCGAGAATTTGAGGGAGTGCACGGATGTCATGATCCATCACTTGAGCAGACGCAGGCAATGCGGTTCAGTGGGTAAAGCGGGTCACATTTATAAACGTTTAAAGAAAAGAGGATGAAGTAGTACACTGTTAAAAAAGATTGGAAGTTTTTATTCATAAACTCATCAAAATTTAATATACAATTGTGGTATAAAATTCGTGTACTTTTCCAGTAAAATTAAAGCAAATTATTAAAATTCAAGTACTTTTACTGTAAAATTAGAGTAAATTATTGAATGTGCTGTACCACATATTAATTTTACATTACACTTATATACTAAATTTAACTTACTAGTTTATGAATAAAAACTTCCAGTAAAAGTACACTAAATTTCAAGTAGATTTTTTTTACAGTGTAATTTTAAAAAATGTTATAATAATTTCAGAACGATATAAGCAGAGTTGTAAAAGCCTAATACTTATAGAAATAATGATGATGATACTATCAGCTCTACAATTATGATTTTATAATAATAACTTGTAGTGATTGTAATACGATGATTAAACTTTGGAATGGCTGCAAAAATTATTATTTTTCAATAAAAATTCACGGTAATGCTTTTGAAAAAATAGAAAAAAATAAGTAATGCATTAAGAAAGTAATGCATTACTTATTTCTTCCATTTTTCCACTGTTTCTTGCAATATTAAAGCGAAAATTAGTATTTTTTTCAGCTATTCAAATGTTTACACTCTGTTTTATAATCACTACATATTATTATTATGAAATCATAATTACGAAACAAATTGTACTGTAAACTATATCTCATGAATTAATGGGGATTTACTACTCTGGATGTAAGTAATATGAAATAATTAATGCTATAGGACTGAAATACTCCGGTCGATGGCCCTTTGACAATGTTTATGCTTATGTCTAAGATATATATGTGTTGTGTAAAAAAAAAATAACAAAAAAAAGTGTAAATTGTCAATAAATCACTATTAATACTATTACTACGGCTACAAATTTGTAATTATTAAACGATTTCTGGAACTATTCATACTTATTATTTCGTAAAGTATTTTGAATAAATTTGTGTTTAAATTGTATTTCAATATTGATCATGATAGTGATAGGTAAAGAGAGTCTGTGATGGTTAAGGCTATAAAAAACCTAACCAAAATTATGGTGCAAGTAAAGATTATGTTATTTTGTATGTTCACGCGCACTTGGGCATTTAATAAATTAATTTAAAAATTGCAATTTGTAAAATTTCAAATTTTCTATGCTGAGATAAAAATGTCCACATTAAAAAAAATAATAATTAATAGGTAGATATAAGTATACTTTTACATTGTGTAGTATTTTATGCTAGTACCAATTCGTAATAATTTCGTCAAAAAAGCATTATAAATATTTTGTATTCAAATGTATTTCTATTGGCTGGTGACACGAAGATGAAATTTATTTTAGCCACCAACGGTCTCGTCAAATACAGCAATTGAGTTTTACTTCACCATTATATCCATTCGGAAAATATTTAAGAAGTAAAAAAGTCTCCCATATAAATGTGAAAATTAAAAATAAGTAGTGTACTAATCCATATGAAGTGTTGATTACTCATGTTAAATCATGGACATAAACAGAATAATCAACACCACATATTATCGAGAGCCTACTGAAATTAATCAACTTTAATCCTTCAACGCTTTTAAATGAAAATTTATTCCACTTATAAGAAAAATTATTATCCGCAATCGTTTTCCATTTATAATTTAACAAATTACTTTTGTACTCTTTTTCATGAACTACAAATTAACCAAAAAATTTCACTCAAAGTACAAAACCTTCAATTTACTTTTTACTCTAAAATCCCATCAAGAACAACTCAAAATTAGCTATTGTTTATTGCAAACATAAATTTTGCTATGCACAAATATATTCTTAGCTATAAAACAATTTGTTAGTCAGCTACCTTAAGCAACCCGTATATAATAATTCTTCCGGATATTTCCAGGATTTAAAAAAAAGTGTATTTCCGTCAGAAATATACCGATTCTCCATTCGGTGACCCGCATTATCCCCTAAACGGTGACAGCACAACTGGCGGAGTACGATTTCATCGTGATGAAGAGTCGGGGATCGCGACGAAGACGACGACGACGACGGTAAAAGCTGTGGATGAGGAGTGCGGGGAGGCGTCCCGGCGAACTTCTTCATCTCTTCCCCGACAAAAATAGTCAGCGTCAGGAGAAGCAACAGCGGCAATAGTAAGCAGTCTCGATGGAGTTCCACGCTTGCGCTACCGTTGCACGTTTATTATTTCCTACAGCGATCGGCCAGTCTTCAACAATTGGCAGTGGTAGCGATCCAATCATTGGTTAATAAGAGAGGCAACCACGCCAATGACTAAATGTTTTCTTCAAGTTAACCGGCCAAAAAACTGTATAGTTTTGAGTGACGACACCAGCGCACGATCCCCTAATAATAGCAATTGAGGGGTGGGTGAGGAGGAGGCGACGAAGCAAAGAAGAAGAAGAAGACGACGACGACGAAGAAGAAGAGGAAAATTGGTGGTGGTGGTGGATAAGCCAGAAGTCTTCCTTCTGACCAGGGCGAAGAGGTCGGACTTCAGAGCCGCTGTAGCTGTCGCGGACTCCACATTCCACCAGAAAAGCTCTCCCGTGCGTGCGTGGAACAATCTTCATCTCGGCTAGTGCCCCGAGGCCACAATTACATTTTTTTCCACTCTACCCGGTGTAAGTTTGAGCCACTAGCCGATAATTCTCAGCGTCAACGTTTATATTATTTTTTAAAAAATATATATAACCCAAATATAAATATAAAACGACAACGATTAAAAATCGAACCAATTAACACGAGTTTCGCGAGTGTTGCGTGGCCCATCGATTCACTTATCTACTTTCGTCGAGTGATTAAAAAATCAATAATAAAAGTCATCAATCGATTGCCGAGTGCGATAATAAGTGATAAGCCGAGGAGACGAACGAGTGATAATGCTTCGCTAGTTGCAGAAAATTAAAAAAATAAATAAAATAGCGAGTGTGTTATTTTAACACACCTGTGATCGCGTTACGAGCACTTCTAACCGGCACGTGGGTTGTTTTGTTTTGACGAAGTATATTCGCAGTAAGATTATCGAGTGTGTTAAACCTAACACTAGGGCTATTGTATTTAACACACTTCGTCAAAATAACACACGCTATTCACATGCTATTTACGAAGTGTGTTGAAATATTCACTAGACGTCGAGTGTGTTAAATTAACACACCCGTTTTTTTTTTGTGGCTTTTTTTTTAAAACGATTTCTTCAAAACTTCAGCTATTAAATTTGCAATAAAAAAATATCGCCGACAGCTGCTAAGTGCATTTAACACACCGGCCAGCCATTGAACCGGATAGCGAAGTGAGAAAGTGGCGAAAACAAAAAATCAGTGCGGGACAATCGAAGATAATAGGCGAAAATCGAGTGCAACGGAGATGAATTGTAGATTATCTGCCAGTTGTGTCGGAAGCAGCGATAAAAAAGAAGCTTCTGCCTTTATTTACCATAAGATTGATTCATGCCTATTTATTTATCTGTTTCCCTTTTCGTATCGTCGAACCCGCTGAAAAATGCTTGATCGAACGAACGTTTTATTTTCGTTCGTGAAAATGTATATGAAACCGAGGACGACTGGGGCTCCGCTCTGGATGGCGATCGTCTCGGAAAGAGGAGGCGTCGCGACGGATTCGGGAACGGTTTCTAAAATTAGGGTTGCGCGCGCGAAGAGCAAGGAAGGGGTCGGTCTCCTTATAGAGCTTGCCACGTCAAGCCTGTGGCCAGGGTTAGCAAACTGCCTCGCGCGACTTGGATATCGAGTTACCCAGTGCCGGTGCATCCCTCTTCACGGCTTATCCATATTTTTTTCTTTTACTCCTATTCTTTCACTTCTTTCGACTCAATTTCGGATACCGCACGGTTGGCATAGATTAAGCCTCAATATAAAACTATTTATCGATTAAATAAACCGGTGAAACATTAATAACAATTATTAAAATCATTATAATATATAATATATTAATTATTAATAAAAAAACACTTTGATAATCAACTTTTGATATAATTTATATTTCTCTATATTCCAAAACTGAGACAAAACACTTAATTTCAAATCGATTGAATCGCTGATATAGTATATGAATTATTTGTAAAAATGTACTTTGAAATTTATTTTTCTGCGTTTTCCGAAATTGAGACTAGACACTCAATTTCGGATACAGTTGGTGTAAATTAAATCTTAATATTAAAGTATGAATCGATTAAAATATCCGGTGAAACTTTAATAACAATTATTTAAATTATTATAATAATTATCGATGCAGTATATGAATAATTGATAAAAATGGATTTTGAAATTTCAATTTTTAATATTATTTACTGTTCTGTGTTGCAGCACACTTAATTACCCGCAAACATGTCTGACGACGAGGACCAATACTCGTAAGTATTGAAGCTTTTTTTAATAACGAATTATTTAGATTTTTATGGAGATTACGAACGCGATGGTTAATTAATATAAATTCATTTTTGTACTTTATAAATTACTCGGTTTATTCACGACCTCCGTATATGGATACCTTTGCCGGGTCACGTTCGCCATTACTTAAAGGATATTATGACAATTAGGTTTCCAGGAACCACCTGTTACATCGTCAACCACTATATCTCGAATTGCTTAAGAAAAAAAAAAAAAAAAAAAACGCTTTTATGAGGATAGTAATAATTGAGTGGCACTGAATATCTACCACACCTACAGAAGATATAGACAGTCACGTTCACGTAAGATTATACACTGTCGTTAGTGTCACCCTCGGTGTTATAGTAATTTTTTTTTCGTTCCCCCATGTGTCGTTATCGTGAAATTTTGTGTCGAACGAAGCCTCTAGTATGTGTCTTGTCTTAGAAATAAAATAAAAAATTCATCGTTAAGCCCACCCTGCAAGCCCCGTCATTAGATTTTTGCCCAATAGCATAGATTTTTGCGAAACCGTCGCATGATATCCACGAATGACTAACGAACCACTTTTTCCTTTTTTTTTCTCTTTTACAGCAGCGAGGAGGAGGTCGAGGAAGTGTAAGTGTCAATCCCATTAATTAATCAAATAAAAGGGGATCTCTAACGACTTTAGGACTAAAAGACGTTTTTTATATTGGTTAAAAAAATGGTATCAAAAATTCTATGCGAATATTTGTTTGTTACGGTGTTTCTATGAACAAATTCTGAGATCTTAATGTAATGACAAACAGTCAGAAGAGTTTAAGCAAAAATAAAAATTGTAAATTAAAATATTGTGCGAATTCGGAGCTAAGAATTTTGTCACGTGATAAAAACACTGTTACGAATGAAGAAATTCGGTTGGAAACTTTTGATAGAGTTTTTTTTAAGAATGAAAATATAAAACACGCCATTTTGCCGGAAATTGGTAGATCCCCTTAATCACGAAAATCAATTAAATCCTGTTTGTTTTAATACCCTCGTTTTCTCCATTTCTCTTTGCAGGAAGTAAGTGCCAGACGCGAGTCTCCCGCAGCAATGTGAACCCGTTAAAAAAAAAGACCAAACAAAAAAAAAAGCAGAAACCACCGACTCCCGATCTCGATTCCGTTTGTTCAGACACTTTTGACGTAGAGTTAGAGTTTTGCAAGAAAATCTCTGTTTTTTTTCTTCTTATTATTTTCATGGTTTTCATTGATCCCTCGCACGTATAGATGCCCCTCTGGCTGTCGTAGAAAAACCAAAACCAAAAAGAAAAAAAAATACAAAATCAAATATATGTACAAAAAAATTCCTTAGTGCCATTTAGTGCAGAATCTTGTTCTCTTAGTCGCGGTTAGTCCTTGACACGGTTGTAAGATTTATGTGTTTTAATCGGTCGGCATCGCGATACATAATTTTCTCAAAATCGTGATTAAAAATTATTGAAATCGAAAATAAATTTGAAAAATGGAAAAAATACATCGATTCTGAATTCCGTCACCTGAACGCTATAATTAGCGATGATGTGACTAACGTAAAGCCTTTATCGCTTTTCAAAGTCCGCGATATTATGTCGTGTTTACGTCACGAGATTTTGTCGGAATCTGCAGAGTTGCGTAATGTAAAAGAGCGAGCGGTGGCCGTAGATGCTGAGCCGCGAACGTCGCGTTTAAGGGCCTCGCAAAGCTCCTCCGCGTAACCGTAGCGATCTCTCGACGAAAAGCTCGTTGCCGTGTGTGCCGACCGGTTAAAATTAGAGCGTGTGTTTCCCTAACGAAAATAGATCGGCCGGATGGTGCTGTGGTGCTTATACCCACCTAGATACGAATTTAGTAACGTCGCCGAGTCGAGAGCAACGTACAATAACGGAATTTACCGTGGATTACAAGATATCCTAAATTGGCCATTTTTTAATTTACTCAACGAGGTTGGAGCGCTCCACACTAGTCAAATCAGTGTTAAATTTTTAAAAACGTTTCTCCAATTTCAGATAGTTTAATAATCCGTTCCAAGGTGTTAATCACATAGCAGCATTAGTTCTTGATATTCAAATACATATACAGTTGTGATATCAACAGTAAATCGATCAATATCTGCAAATTTTCGATGTTATGTTTTTTCATCCAGTTTTTTAAAAGTGTAAACCGTAATATCAGTCCGATTATGACGACCAATAGCTCATTTAGTTTACTAAAAGATATTCTATCGAATGGTCGTCTATTTTTTTTAATCGTATTAGTGGTTCAAAAGATACAACCGTTTGTTTATTCTATCATAACCTAACATCAAATATACAAATGGCTGTAACTTTTGAACGCCTGATACTATAGAAAATCCGGACGGTCAATCGATTAAGGATCTTCCACTGACCAAAATGAGCTATGTTTCGTCATAATCGGACTGATATTACGGTTTACCCTGTTACTAAACTGGATGAAAAAACATGACATCGGAAATTTTGAAATATTGATCGATTTACTGTTCATATGACAGCTGTGAATGTATTTGAATATCAAGAACTAATGCTGCTATGTTATTAACACCTTGGAACAGATTATTAAACCATCTGAAATTGTAGAGACGCTTTTAAAAATTTAGCACTGATTTGACTCGTGTCGAGCGCTCCAATCTCCTTATATGTTTTTTTATCAATTAAAAAACAAAAATGCACAGCACCATTCAGTGCATGCGACCAGCGGATGGTCTTGTTTTCATATCAATCACAATATCATTCAATTCAATTCGTACCCCTCCGGATATCCCTCCGATATACGAAGAACTAACAGCGAAATTCGTTAAATCGTTAATAAAGGATGAAGTATTTTATAAACGGGTCTCAGAGGGTCGGAAAAGAAAAATGTTAAGCCTACTATTTGTGGGGAAACCATTAACTGACTCTGGTTTATCTCTTTTCTCTATCTATCTCCACAAAAAAACATCAATCAAACACAAACGATATCAAATGACCACGATGCTACGCCCAAACGACGAACGCGACTCGCGTGTACTACCATTGATTCTCTGTCGAATAAAGGCAGCCGGAGAAGAAGAATGAGTAAGTTCAGCTCAGCCTGTCAAGCCTTTGCCTCTCTGTCAGTTTTTATTTTCGGTCAGCCTTGTCCGTCCGCTGTTCTATCTCTTTCTATCCACTTATGTCTCTCTTTAAATAAAAAAAAAGCAAAGCTGTCGCTGCTATACATTGTTGAATTTTTTTTAAAACAGGATTGCGCGTCATTAATTAATTTTTACATTTACTTTCGATTCGTTATTATAACGCCTTTAATCGCTCTTATTTACAATTTGCAATTAAAATTTACGCAAACGTGAAATTATTTATTTGACTTTTCTCATTTAAATATTGTTACAACCAAAATTATTATTATTTTCATGCACATTCTGGTTATAATACGATTCATTTTTTTATGATGGAATCATTTTTTTGTGTAGCAGTTGCTCCGTACCACAGTGCGCGCATTAAGGGGTCTGCATAAGCTTAAGGCCCAACAAAATCAGATCGTTTTTCAATATTTAATTTTACTGAATATATTTGCATGACAATATCGAGATTTTACACACAATTAACAATTCGCCTTGCCAAGTTTTTGTTTTTTTTAATTGAAAAATATTGTTAAATAATTAAATTATTATTATGTAAACAAATTGCTGCTGAATAACTTCCGATTCACTTCAAATTCTACTAGAACTTAGTAAATAACATTTTCTATCGTCTAGTCGAAAGATTTAAAAAAAAAAACTTATCCATTCGGTATTAATAAATTAATGAAGTTTTTTCCAGTCGAAAATCCATTTTTTTTCTACAACTTGCTATTTTGGTAATATTTAAAAAATTCATGAACGTAAAGCTCAAACTTGGCAACATTTTGTAGTAATTGTGTGCAAAATCCTGAAGTCGTCATTCAAATATTTTCATTAAAAAAATAAAAAATTAGAAGTCGATCTGATTTTTGGGATTCAAGAAGACCCCTTAAAAAAAAATGCAAATTATCACATTAATGGCCAGCGCTGTTGTGTCTATAGATGTTTCTCGCCTGTTCCATATGACGTAAATGTAGATTTGTCAAACCGTGTCATAACGTGTCGTGTTTCTTCGAAAAGTTGAAAGAAAAGAAACAATTTGTTGTCATTACAGTGTTGAGATCTCAGCTCGGATAATTGCGAGACGAGAAATCGCTGCAACAACACTCGTGTACAATAACAAAAAGGCTATTTATTACGCACTCTGTTCGCAGGGCGAGCTTATACTTCGTGTTCGTGTTTTATTTACGTTTTTACGCCTTAAGAATTAATAATCAATTAATTCTTTAATAGACATCCCAAGGACCAACGAGTCCGCAATATTTTCCCAATCTCCTTAATGTCTTCCCCCTCTTTCTCGGCAGAAGAGCTAAAAAAAAAATTTATCCTTAATCCTCCGATTCATTCTCAGCCCTTGCCCAACATTTTCACAATACAGAGACACAAACACATCTACAGACACACACTCACACTTACACACACACACACACACCCACAAATTACACACGATAAATAAAATCCGACAGACACGCATATTTATACACGCAGTGCCGCTCGCAACGAAACATAATGGTTAATAATAAAACTTACTTAACTGCTCACGTTTTATTCTTCCTAACTCACTGTCGATATATCTTTTTTATTTTGCTACTTGTTTAATTGATTTTATCAACCAAATATGTACCAACGATTCTACGAATAATCGCTATGTGGAATACATACATTTTGTCCCCCGTCGGGTTTTTTTTTTTAACCCCGCTGGACTTTAAATAATTTCCAGTTGGGATATTTATAAATATTTTTAAATGTCTCTTTGGGCCGTAAATCCTCTCAGCAGTGAGTAAATTCCAAGACGACAAGAGAAAGGCCCAAGAGGTGTGATGAACAAAAAAAAAAAAAAGATTATTATTAATTTTTATAAAACAAAAAAAAAGCAGCAATAGGGTAACGATTATATTTTAACGTATTATGGACTTTATTAACCGACCTGTACTTTCTCTTTTATAGGGGTAGGGCGTCCCAAAAGTAAGTTGAGCATCGAGGTGTTAAACGTGAATAATACTCATTGTTTTTTCAACCCCGCGCAAAACCCCCGCCAGCCCTTCGCTGCAGATAAACATAAAAACAAACAAAAAAAAATGAACATACCCCCGCAATCTTAATAACGTTTACTTGTACAAAAGCGTGTCCCAAGGCTGTGCCTTTCGATTAATTATAATTTTAATAATTCCAATTAATCATAACGATTGATTTTTCCACGTTTTTTTTTCTTTTCTTCTTTTCTCTATTTTTTTGTTCTTCCTTGTAAATATACAAACTATATTCTTATAGTGTTTCTAAAACGTTCGGTGCATACCCTCGTGACTTATTCTCGTTAACGACGTGATTGTCCTATGTTTATGTTAAAGCTTCTCATAATTTTTTTTTTCTAATCAAAAACAGACGCCCAGTATGCATACTGGACCATCCAACACCCTTATTTTTATTGTTGTTTTGTTTTCCTCACATTATGTCGTCGCGGCGAATTACAAGCTCGATTTAAGGGCGTTTGCTGCACATCTCGTGATATGAGTACTGCAATTTTTTTTTCATCGAGGCTACGAAAATTCTATTAATATTAATGATGCCACGGCTGTCACAAAAAGGGTCTTTAATTATTTCATGCGTGAAACGCACGAAATTTATTTTTGTGGAAAAAGTATGATATAATAATTATTAAACCTGTATCTAAAGATCGCAATTTTTTCTACACTTTGCTCGTGGTTCCATTAATATTGCTTGAACTTTCATAGCTTCTGTTGTAAAAAAGAATTATTTTGTACTTATTCATAACTGGGCTCGAATCGTAAATTCTTAAGGATGTTAGTGAACATCACTCTTGCCAAATCAGTGCTAAATTTTTTAATAATTTTTATAAAATGTACTAAAAATGATGCGTTAAAAGAGCATCTTTTCAGAAGTAAAATCTTTTAAAAATCTACTTTTACGCAAATTGTTTTTAACTAGCCATTATTTTTGTAAATTCATTGCTATGATTATTTTTCTGAATTATAAACAAATGCTGCAATACAAACTTCAGTTAATTAATCCACAAAACTTTGTAAAAACGATAAGAAAATATTCAACACTGATTTCAATATTCTGAAGAGCTTTGACATCCTTAAATTCAATCGCTGCGCCCTTTTTTATCCCAGACGTTGCACTTTGCAAAGGAAAATCTCACGAACACCTGACGATTCCCTTGTCACTGAAAAAAAAAAGAGTTACTTCGGAGCCCGGTAATCAACCTCTTAAGAGTCAATGATGCCCTTTACGATCAATTGACAAAACGTATAACTTTACCTCTATAAAATTAAAATTAAAAAAAAAAAAGAACGACCGAGCCAACAAAAGCTGCAAACCGATGTGAACTCGAAACATTACCTGACATTTTATGTATATTTTTTTTCATAACTAGGGTGTTTCCCAATTTTCCCTGCCTTTTACCTCTCGTTACTCAAAAACCCCAATTACCCAAACATAAAACCTCAAATTACCTTGTAGTGACGCTTGCACATGAAACTTATGCATTTATAAACACGCCTATGAATCTAATTGCTATGTATATAAATATATTCCTCACGTCTTCGTCTTCCCATTTTCGTACGCTTATTTGTCCCTGTCTATGAATATTGTTTTTAAATAATGTAAATAAAAAGAAGACAAATGCGACGCAAGGAAAAAAAGTAGTGGATGGGAGAGACGTAGACGTAAGAATGAGCGAAGGAGAATGAAGAATTTCAACGGATAGGATATTCTTCGAATGCATCGGTGACACCAGCCAATCAACTAAACGACTTTTAATTTTCTTTTCACGTCACCGCCAACTTCAGGGACTCCGAGAATCCCGAGTTTATGAAGGTACGAATTTTTAATTGAATAATAAGTAACTCCATTTTTGTTCTTTTTTTTACTGTGCGCTAATATAATTTTACGTTATTTGAATAACAGAGGCAGGAGCAGAAGAGAAGTGACCTCGACGAACAGCTCAAAGAATACATCGCGGAATGGCGGAAGCAGAGATCCAAGGAGGAAGAGGAACTCAAGGTTTTGAAGGTAATGCTTGCAGATTTCGTCAATATTTTAAAATAAAAATGACACGTTTTTTTTAAATCGTTTATAAATTTTTGTATTTTTTCTCGCAGGAGAAACAAGCCAAGCGCAAGGTCAGCCGCGCCGAAGAGGAGAAGAGATTGGCCCAGAAGAAGAAGGAGGAGGAAGAACGCCGCCAACGTGAAATTGGTACGTTTTTAATAATTCATTGATTACCTGAACAATTAATAAATTTAAAAAAAAATCTTACGTAGAAAGAACTTTAACATAGTAATGAAAATAAAAATGGTCTATTTTTTCATACAAATAATTATATAATGAATTATTACTATACACAAGACAAAAACAGCTATATGTTTTTAATAATTCATTGATTAGCTGATTAATTGATGAATTAAAAAAAAATATTACTCTTAGAAAGAACTTTAACATAGTAATGAAAATAAAAATGGTCTATTTTTTCATGAAAATAATTATATAATGAATTATGAATTATTACTATACAAAACACAAAAACAACTATATGTTTTTAATAATTCATTGATTAGCTGATTAATTGATGAATTAAAAAAAAAATACTACTCTTAGAAAGAACTTTAACATAGTAATGAAAATAAAAATGGTTTATTTTTTCATGAAAATAATTATATAATGTATTATGAATTATTACTATACAAAACACAAAAACAACTATATGTTTTTAATAATTCATTGATTAGCTGATTAATTGATGAATTTAAAAAAAAATACTACTCTTAGAAAGAACTTTAACATAGTAATGAAAATAAAAATGGTTTATTTTTTCATGAAAATAATTATATAATGAATTATGAATTATTACTATACAAAACACAAAAACAACTATATGTTTTTAATAATTCATTGATTAGCTGATTAATTGATGAATTTAAAAAAAAATACTACTCTTAGAAAGAACTTTAACATGATAATGAAAATAAAAATGGTTTATTTTTTCATGAAAATAATTATATAATGAATTATGAATTATTACTATACAAAACACAAAAACAACTATATGTTTTTAATAATTCATTGATTAGCTGATTAATTGATGAATTTAAAAAAAAATATTACTCTTCGAAAGAACTTTAACATAGTAATGAAAATAAAAATGGTCTATTTTTTCATGAAATTAATTATATAATGATTTATGAATTATTACTATACAAAACACAAAAACAACTATATGTTTTTAATAATTCATTGATTAGCTGATTAATTGATGAATTTAAAAAAAAATACTACTCTTAGAAAGAACTTTAACATAGTAACGAAAATAAAAATGGTCTATTTTTTCATATAAATAATTATATAATGAATTATGAATTATTACTATACACAACACAAAAACAACTATATGTTTTTAATAATTCATTGATTTGCTGATTAATTGATGAATTAAAAAAAAATATTACTCTTACATAGAAAGAACTTTAATATAGTAAAGAAAATAAAAATGGCGTATTTTTCGTAAAAATAATTATATAATGAATAATGAATAAAATATATTACTCGTACACATCCATTTTTTATAATTAATTTTTTCGCGAGAACATTGTCACAAAATTTTTTTTTGCATTTTTATTTTAGTCAATTCTTGAAGTTCGGAGTTTAAAACGTTTTTTAATTTTTAAAATGTATCAGAATAAATAATTTTAAATAATAAATCTTCGTTTTCAGAGGAGAAGAAACAGCGTGATGTTGAAGAGAAGAGGAAGCGTCTCGAAGAGTCGGAAAAGAAGCGTCAAGCTATGATGCAGGCGTTGAAAGACCAGAGCAAGAAGGGACCGAACTTCACCATCGCCAAGAAGGAACTCGGTGGAGCCCTTTCGTCCGCAGCTCTCGAACGCAACAAGACGAAAGAACAGCTCGAGGAGGAGAAGAAGATTTCTCTGAGCATTCGCATCAAGCCCCTCGAAATCGACAACCTCTCCATCGAAAGACTTCGTTCCAAGGCCACCGAACTCTGGGAAGCTATCGTCAAGCTCGAAACTGAAAAATACGACTTGGAAGAACGTCAGAAGCGTCAAGACTACGACGTGAGTGAACTCTTATTTTCTCTAGAATTTTTTAAATCTACCAACATATAATTTAACTGAAAATTTTATTTTTTTTACAGTTGAAAGAACTGAAAGAAAGGCAGAAGCAACAGCTGAGGCACAAGGCCCTCAAGAAGGGTCTCGACCCGGAAGCCCTTACCGGCAAATACCCCGTAAGTAAAAAAAAAATCCTCAGAATAAATCACTTAATTACACTGTACTGTTAAAAATATTTTGAAAATTAATATATGTATCGGAAGTTCTTTTTCAGATACAGTATATTAAATTGCATTTAATGAAATTTAATTTAATATACAATACAATATATAATATATAATATATATTATTATATATTATATATAATATATAATAATATGTATATTAAATTAAATAAATAAATTACATTTAATATACAGATATGTCGTAAAATTCCAATAATTATATTATAAACACAAGTTTTATGACGTATTTAATATACTGTATATTAATTTTACAACAATTTTTTGGTATATTAATTAACATTTGTGTATTAAATTTAATATACGCGTATCCGCAAAAAAACTTCCAATAATTAATATAAAGTATTGGAAGTTTTTAATACACTAATATTAATTAATATATAAAAAAATTGTTGTAAAATTAATATACAGTATGCTAAACACTTCATAAAACTTGTGTTTATAATATATCTATTGGAATCTTACAACATATCTGTATATTAAATGAAATTTAATACACTGTATCTGCAAAAGAACTTCCGATACGTATATTAATTTTCAAAATATTTTTAACAGTGTAGTCAAATCGGTGCATTAAAAAAAGATGAAAAACTACAATTTTTTGTGGTTCAATTAATTCAGCAGCTGTGTTTTAAATTATGTAGTTATGTAGTTTAATAATTTTAACTCGCTTTTTTTATCTGGCACTGACCAAACAAATTGTAGTAAGTTTCTAAAAACTAATGTTAAAACAAAAATTTCAACGTTTATTTTGTTGATCGTGCATATTTTCATCAGATTTGTGAAGCCTCAACAACTATTTATAAAAAGTGTTTGAAAATAGCATTCATTAGTAAATTTTATTTAAATTATATTACTATACAAATATATGTCTGTAAATGTTTATCTATTTTAAGGAGATATGCTGATTTTCTAGAACCACAAAATTTGTAGCGATGATTTTTAAAAAATTGGCACTTCTTTGACTAGTATGAAGTGTTTTCCACTCTCATACCGACAAAATAGTAATTTTGCAATGAGTCCGTTGCTCTCCTTGAGTCTCCGTTGCTCTCCGAGTCCTAATTTTGTAATGAGTCCGTTGCTCTTGTTAGCCGATAAAACGGACTGAAGCTAAAAATAGGAGTGACAAATATTTATTTATTTTTGTTCTTTGAAAACAGCCCAAGATCCAGGTCGCCTCGAAATACGAGCGTCGCGTGGACACCAGGTCTTACGATGACAAGAAGAAACTCTTCGAGGGTGTAAGTATGCCCCTGTATTTAAGATTTAATTTTTTGTCCTGTCATTCGCGATCGTGACATTGCGAATGCGTCCAACGAGAAATTTAGGCTCTAAGTTGAAAAATACATCCCAGATTATAGGAATTTATTATCAAACCGACATTTTTTTAAATATAGAAAGTTATTGCGAAAATGCAATTAATATTGATAATGCCACTATTAAAATAGGAAAACTGAAAAATTTATTATCGAAACGAAAGACATTTTTTAAAATATAGAAAGTTATTGCGAAAATGGAATTAATATTGATAATGCCACTGTTAAAATAGGAAAATCGAAAAATTTATTATCGAAACGAAAGACATTTTTTTTAATATAGAAAGTCATTGCGAAAATGCAATTAATATTGATAATGCCACTGTTAAATAAAATAGGAAAATAGGAAAATTTATTATCGAAACGAAAGACATTTTTTAAAATATAGAAAGTTATTGCGAAAATGCAATTAATATTGATAATGCCACTATTAAAATAGGAAAACTGAAAAATTTATTATCGAAACGAAAGACATTTTTTTAAATATAGAAAGTTATTGCGAAAATGGAATTAATATTGATAATGCCACTGTTAAAATAGGAAAATCGAAAAATTTATTATCGAAACGAAAGACATTTTTTTAAATATAGAAAGTCATTGCGAAAATGCAATTAATATTGATAATGCCACTGTTAAAATAGGAAAATAGGAAAATTTATTATCGAAACGAAAGACATTTTTTAAAATATAGAAAGTTATTGCGAAAATGCAATTAATATTGATAATGCCACTATTAAAATAGGAAAACTGAAAAATTTATTATCGAAACGAAAGACATTTTTTAAAATATAGAAAGTTATTGCGAAAATGCAATTAATATTGATAATGCCACTGTTAAAATAGGAAAATAGAAAAATTTATTATCGAAACGAAAGACATTTTTTTAAATATAGAAAGTTATTGCGAAAATGCAATTAATATTGATAATGCCACTGTTAAAATAGGAAAATAGAAAAATTTATTATCGAAACGAAAGACATTTTTTAAAATATAGAAAGTTATTGCGAAAATGCAATTAATATTGATAATGCCACTGTTAAAATAGGAAAATCAAAAAATTTATTATCGAAACGAAAGACATTTTTTAAAATATAGAAAGTTATTGCGAAAATGCAATTAATATTGATAATGCCACTGTTAAATTAGGAAAATTGAAAAATTTATTATCGAAACGAAAGACATTTTCTAAAATATAGAAAGTTATTGCGAAAATGCAATTAATATTGATAATGCCACTGTTAAAATAGGAAAATAGAAAAATTTATTATCGAAACGAAAGACATTTTTTTAAATATAGAAAGTTATTGCGAAAATGCAATTAATATTGATAATGCCACTGTTAAAATAGGAAAATAGAAAACTTTATTATCGAAACGAAAGACATTTTTTTAAATATAGAAAGTTATTGCGAAAATGCAATTAATATTGATAATGCCACTGTTAAAATAGGAAAATAGAAAAATTTATTATCAAAACGAAAGACATTTTTTACAATATAGAAAGTTATTGCGAAAATACAATTAATATTGATAATGCCACTGTTAAAATAGGAAAATCGAAAAATTTATTATCGAAACGAAAGACATTTTTTAAAATATATAAAGTTATTGCGAAAATGCAATTAATATTGATAATGCCACTGTTAAAATAGGAAAATAGAAAAATTTATTATCGAAACGAAAGACATTTTTTAAAATATAGAAAGTTATTGCGAAAATGCAATTAATATTGATAATGCCACTGTTAAAATAGGAAAATCGAAAAATTTATTATCGAAACGAAAGACATTTTTTTAAATATAGAAAGTTATTGCGAAACTGCAATTAATATTGATAATGCCACTGTTAAAATAGGAAAATAGAAAAATTTATTATCGAAACGAAAGACATTTTTTAAAATATAGAAAGTTATTGCGAAAATGCAATTAATATTGATAATGCCACTGTTAAAATAGGAAAATAGAAACATTTATTATCGAAACGAAAGACATTTTTTTTAAATATAGAAAGTTATTGCGAAAATGCAATTAATATTGATAATGCCACTGTTAAAATAGGAAAATCGAAAAATTTATTATCGAAACGAAAGACATTCTTTGTTTTCTCGTATACAAAAGCATTGAGAAATTCTTTTCAAATTGTATCGTAGGGCTATGACACTCTCTTAGCCGAGTTCACCGAGAAAACTTGGAAACAGAGAACAGAGCAATTCATGAAGCGCACCAAAAGTGAGTGGACGTAATTCGTCAAGCCCTACGTGGAATGATCGTCTTGTGGTTGAAAATTGTGACATCCCAAATTTGACTGTATATTCTCGTTTTATTATAAATTTGTTAATTCCAATAACCGACGATTCTCTCGTACGTAAAACCGAGATTTATGTCCCAGATCGAGAGTAAACGTATCATACCATTTCGTGTTGGTTAGTGTTTTTTTTCTTTTATGTATGAGGCTGCATCTCTGGTACACTGTAACAAACCTTAGAGACGTCGTTTTACGTCGTTTTGTTATTATTCTTGTTCTTCTCACCCCAACGCGAGTTTTCAACGTTGGCATGAAGTCCCGACGCGGCGTCTTCGATAATCTTCTTATCCTTCGAAGCGAGCCCGACTTTGGCATGAAGTCCCGACGTGGTTAATAATATCTCCCCATGTATACAAAATCTTCGTGTCGCACAGTCATACTCTGCAAAGGGAAATCAGAGAGACGACTATTAAAATTCATCATAAGATATGACTTTAGCATGCCAATTATTAAAAACAAATACTCCCCCGCGAATAATTTTGCATTATATACAAAGTTGTCATCCATTACTTGCAAATTTTCTTCATTTGTTTATATTTATGTTTGCTTCATAAATTACAGTTTATTAACTTTTTTTAATATGCTTAGTATAAAAAATTATAGATATTTATTGAAGTCAAAATAAAAATATTTTCTTACAGAAAATGATTTATAAATTACAGAAAAATTAAAGTAATGAACCATCCATTCCTTTTCTTTTTACGATTTCTTTTCAATGAATAAACAAATAAATGATTTTCATTTGATTTCAAGAAAATTTTTATAAATTTTCGTAGAAATATTGTAGAGAATAAATGAAAATTCTTGATATCAAATTATTTGTGAAACTCATAAGCAAATAAAGTAAATTGTGACATAATGGATTACTACAACTTTGATTATATGACAAAATCACGTCGACGAGCAGACCGGAAGTGTCCCAGCCAAGATTTTCCCGGAAAATGTGGAAAACTCAAAGAGACCAGACGTACACGATTGTCCTTGTGTGTGAAATTCCCAGCATGCCATTGTCTCCTTGATTCCAGGGCCTGAACGAGCAGATCAAGGAAACCATGGAGAAGGCGTGGACCCAGCAGAAGGAACAGTTCCTTGGCCGCCAGAAGAGTACGTATCGGATGTGACCGAGTCTGGCACCAGACGAACCTCTTTTTTTTCTGTTTCGTTAGCTTGAAAAAATCTAATAACAATTAAACTCAAAATGAATCATCCAGTCATTGGCCATTGCTAAGGGATTTCTTGAATGTTGCAATATAAATGCTTTTACGAATCCTGATTTAAAAAAATAAGTAAAAATAATTTTTAAGCATTTTTTATAGGAATGTTCAATCATTGAAATTTGAATTATTCCGTGATCAAAATATAAAAAATGTGCTCTGTAAAAAATTGATAAAAATTTCTGTAGTTTTATCAGAAATTTTCCGTCCACAGATAAGCACAAGAAATTTCTGTCATTTTTCCACAAAAAGTTATGTTATTTTTACACAAAATGTGTGAATTCTATAAATTTTTTATGCCACTTCCAATTTGATTGTATATTAAATAAACTTTGTTCAGATTTTGTTAAAATGACATAGACAAGACAAACTCGTTCGTTGCAAGTTTTTGATGAAAATGTGGCCAATGACTAGACCACCGACCTTACAACAAAATTTCCAAAGGTCATCGACGCCATTTTGATATTTTGACGAAATTCTGATGTATTTGTTTTTGGTTTTTTGAAAAAAAATAGCGAAGCTGCCCAAGTGGTTCGGTGAGAGGCCGGGCAAGAAGAAGGACGACCCCGAGTCACCGGAAGGTGAGGAGGACGTGAAGGCAGCAGCCGACGATGACCTCGAGCCCCACCTCGACGAAGAGGAGGAGGAGGAGGAGGAGGGAGAGGGTGGTGAGGAGGAAGAAGAGGAGGAGGAAGAGGAGGAAGAAGAAGAGGAGGAAGAGGAAGAAGAGGAGGAGGAGGAAGAGGAGGAAGAAGAAGAGGAAGAGGAATAAATTTTCAAAAATCTTCATCGTCTATCGGTGGATTCTACCTTCGATTCTTCTAAAAAACATCCTCGTTCTCATCCAAGAGAGCGCGCCACGCTCAACGCGCGAATTAAAAAGCCGGACGATGCAATTTCATCGCATCAGGATCGTCGGACGTTGCGAGGCCGCGTTGACGTGGCTCGAAACACCAACAAAACGACTCGCAAAAAGATAAAAACCTAAGAAACAAAAAAAAAAAAAAAAAACGCGCGCTCTTTCTCTCGTTGTATAATACCGTAAATTTTCGTTCAACAAATTCAGATAAACAAAAAAAGCCAAAACTGAGTATAAAAGAAAAATGCAAACAAAACAGAACAAATAAACAAGAACTACGTAATTAATGTTGTGCAAAACGAGAAAACTACGCTATTACTACTACTTCTACTACTACTTCTGTACTATTATTATTATTATTACTATTATTACTGTTATAATAATATTATACAAAAACACATACACACACACATATTATTTAAAAATAAAACGGTTTATCGTATAACTGGCGCAGCAAGAGTTTATTTTTTTTATTGAATTCTCTTCGTCCGATTAATATTATTTAAATTCAGAGCGTTTTATTCTTTTGTACACGTGGACACGTGCAAAAAAGGTACGAATTCGATTTTAACCGGGAGAGGAAAGCACCACTTGGGTGAATGTCAATGCGATGCTCTCTCTGCTCTCATGTACAGCCACCGCGTGAGAGCCAGTGATAACACACACATGAAGGAGTATACCTACTCTCTTTTTCGAGGGTCCGCTCGCGCCTATACACTCGTATATACCAAGTACAACGTGATACATCCGTATAGCAGCACACGAGCCGCAAGTTTCACGGGCACTCGACCTCGACCTGGCTTTAACTCGCTCGAGTATTCTTTGAGATATATAATGAGAACGCACTACGTGACACGAGCTTCTTAACACGCGGTCTCGCCCACTCGTTTTGCCACTATAATACAGACCAACGAGATTCTAGATGCACGCAGATACAAAGCTTTTACGAATATCTCGAATGAACCACAAGAGTCGCAGGATAATATGCTGCTTATCAATTAATCGATGAAACACTGATAACATGGCAACGATATACATATGTCATACGTAACGTCAATTTTTAAGAATTAATACAGTGATTGGCACTGTAAGAGAAAAATTAACGCTTCCAGAGTTGTTAGCCACAATTAATTAATGATATAAAGTTTTTATGAATATCTCGAATGAATTTTAAGGATCGCGGGATATCAATTAATCGATGAAACACTGATAACATGGCAACGATATACATATGTCATACGTAACGTAAATTTTTAAGAATTAATACAGTGATTGGCACTGTAAGAGAAAAATTAACGCTTCCAGAGTTGTTAGCCATAATTGATTTATGATATAAAGTTTTTATGAATATCTTGAATGAATTTTAACAATCGCAGGATATGCTGCTTATCAATTAATCGATGAAACACTGATAACATGGCAACGATATACATATGTCATACGTAACGTAAATTTTTAAGAATTAATACAGCTATTGGCACTGTAAGAGAAAAATTAACGCTTTCAGAGTTGTTAGCCACAATTAATTTATGATATAAAGTTTTTATGAATATCTCGAATGAATTTTAAGAATTGCAGGATATGCTGTTGTTTATCGATTAGTCGACGATACGCTGATAATGTGGCACGATATAAGTCATACGTAACGTAAATTTTTAAGAATGAATACAGTGATTGGCACTCTAAGAGAATAGTTAACACATTCAGAGTTGTTAGCCACAATTAATTTATGATATAAAGTTCTTATGAATATCTTGAATGAATTTTAAGAATCGCAGGATATGCTGCCCCAAGTAAAAAAATTAAATATAGAGTACATAAAAAATATGTATAGTTTTAAACATAGAATTGGGCATATATAGTTTGTATAAATTCTATATATAATCTATATACAAATTATAAATAAACCCAACTTCACAGGTGATCTTATATATAAATTGCATATGGATTGTATATAGAGTTTATACAGACTATATATGCCCAATTCCATATGTCAGACTATATATAATTTTTTTACTTGGGGCGTATCGGTTAGTCAATGAAACGCTGATAATGTGGCACGATATATGTCATACGTAACGTAAATTTTTAAGAATGAATACAGTGATTGGCACTGTAAGAGAAAAATTAATGCATCCAGAGTCGTTAGCCACAATTAATTTATGATATAAAGTTTTTATGAATATCTTGAATGAATTTTAAGAATCGCAGGATGTGCTGCGTATCGGTTAGTCAATGAAACGCTGATAATGTGGCACGATATAAGTCATACGTAACGTAAATTTTTAAGAATGAATACAGTGATTGGCACTGTAAGAGAAAAATTAACGCTTCCAGAGTTGTTAGCCACAATTAATTTATGATATAAAGCTTTTATGAATATCTTGAATGAATTTAAGAATCGCAGGATATGCTGCTTATCAATTAATCGATGAAACACTGATAATGCAGCAACGATATTAGTCATACGTGGTCTAAATTTTAAAGGGTGGATATAGTTAGTGGCGCTTTAAGGGAAAAATAACGCTTCCCGAGTTGTTAGTAACAATTAATTTATGATATAAAGCTTTTATGAATATTGCGAATAAATTTTAAGAATCGTCAAATATGCTGCTTATCGGTTAGTCAATGAAACGCTGATAATGTGGCAACTATATGTGTCGTACGTAACGTAAATTTTGAACGGTGAATACTGCTATTGACACTTTAAGAGAGAAATAACGCTTCCGGAGTTGTGAGCCACAATTTATTTATGATGCATTAAAATGTAACGCTGATAATGTGGCAACATATGTGTCATACGTTAACGTAAATTTTTAAGGATGAATACAATTATTGGCTCTTGAAGGGAAAAATAACGCTTCCACAGTTGTAACCACGATTAATTTGAGAATATTTTTCAAGAATATTTCAGTTACTTTTTTTGGGAATTTTATGCGTTTAGCATTTGTTTAAAAATTGTATTACATTTTTTAATTAAAGCTGCAGACGATTATTATTATCAGCCAATAAATATGCAGTCAATTTTATGATAAGTGTTTATGTGATGAAATTACGGAAATTTACGGATCTGAGTGCTTTACACTACACTTTAATCAGAGGCAGCATTTTACGATGATGTGCTACATCTCGGTTGGTAATAAAAACTGTAAAGCGAATTTCTCGGCTACCGTTGGTTTCTCGGAACATAATACGAGGATGATGGACTGTGGACCACTATTTTTTACAGTTCAGCGTTCTTGTATTTCATCCGAAATATCAGCCATGACAGAGTAATTTACTTTTGGAAGATTTAATTATCTCGCGCACTTATTGTAAATACTAAGACAAACAAAATACGGGACAGTTTCATAGAAGGGTTTGAACAGTTTTTCACTTGGGTTACTAAAAATATATATTTTACGCATACTTCACAGAAATCTCCATTTTCACAACTTGAGAAATAAAATTTCGTACGATACTCGTGCGATAAACGTTTTTTTAACACGTGTGATTTCAACACTCGTCAGAAAAAGTCTTATCGCACTAGTATCGTAAAGTACTATTTATTTCTGTTGCCTGTCATTATTCAGACAAGAGATGAATTGATACATCTTTAGCTTCATAACTTCTTATCTATTTCATTAATTATTCTATAGTTGATAGTTTTATTTCCAATGTATGGCTTCTCGCCTTTTACATTTTCCCTTCTACTCCTTTTCGATTATACAATATTTCCATATCCGTCTTCATAAAAACATTCCATACATTTTTGAATATGCAAAAAAAAAAATCATTTCCATACAATAATTCCACGTCCGTCTTTATACGAACATTCCATACTTTAACATATCCAAAATCATTTCTGATAAAACCATTTCCCTACAATGTTTCCACGAATAATCACATCCCTACAAAGTCATTTCCATCAGATTCCTTCGTTTTAATCGGCTGCGCTTCATATAAACACCCCGCTCGTACACTGAGAGAAAATTATGGTATTAGTAAATATAAAGTGACAGCTATTCATTTTTAGTTCCTCCAACTAATTTTTTTTTAGTTGGCACAACCATCGAATAATTACTGTAACTACCAAATAGTTACCATAACTATAAAAATAGTTGCATGGACTAAAAATTAATAGTTGTCACGTTATAGTTGACTGTACTATTACGATTTCCCTGAGTGTATCTGTCAATATCCCTGAAATGCCGTTGATCCACATTTCCACATTTGGTAACTTCCCGATTTCAGCTTCCATCTCGTTCTTCCTCGAAATATCTGCAGTTGACTTCCTCTTCTTGTCACACCAAATAATCCATGCTCGTCGCACTCGTCCAGCGACTTAATTTTTACACGAAAACTGATGTTTCACTGTTAAAAATATTTTGAAAATTAATATATGTATTGGAAGTTCTTTTGCAGATACGGTATATTAAATTTCATTTAATATATTATATTTAATTATATTTAATATATTTAATATATTATATTAAATTTCATTTAATATACAGATATGTTGTAAAATTCCAATAATTATATTATAAACACAACTTTTATGAAGTGTTCAGTATATTGTATACTAATTTTAGAACAATTTTTTGCATATTAATTAATATTTGTATATTAAATTTAATATACGCGTATCCGCAAAAAAACTTCCAATACTTTATATTAATTTTCATATAAAATTTTTTAACAGTGTTACGAAGATTCCAGTCAATTTTGCATATGTCTCCCCAATGTTGACTTCTCACTCCTCTATTTCTTTCCTAGTATATCGTGTTTCAATCTAGATAATCCCAAATCACCACCAAGTTCCAATGTATTTTACCACAGATCATTGTTACTTAATACTTTCCGCCCCCTCTCGCCTCTGCATTCCATCCTACACTCAATAATCCGTCCATCCAGTCTTTCCACACATAAACATTTTCCTACCTTCATTATTCTATATATTGATCCCATTTTATCACTTGTACATTTATGTTTTTTATAATTTCTAGGGGTTTTAGATTTTGTAAAGATTTTTTTATATTCTTCCCATGGTATTGCTTCTTTTGCCTTCTACCAGCCTTCCCACCCTTCCTAAGCTAATCTAGATAATCTAATCTAATAAACTTCCAATTCGTCCGCAGCCGACTTAGTTACACTGAATTGCATTCGCTTTGAGCAATCTTCTTCTGATTTATCGGTGTATTTACGAAAGTAACGTACTTAAGTGTAGACATCGAGGTCTCAGAAAAACTAAACTCCTGCTCATTGATTGATAAACATTCATCCATCCAAGTTATGGTTGTAAACAATGCTCAAACAGTTCCGATGGGTTAACAGAATTAGTTCTTAATATCAAAATACATTCACATCCGTAATTCGAAGAGAAAACAACTGATATATGCACTGTTAAAAATATTTTGAAAATTAACATATGTATTACAAGTTCTTTTGCTGATCCGGTATATTAAATGTCATTTAAGTATATTAAATATTAATATTAAATGTCATTAACATATCTGTATATTAAATTTCATTTAATATACAGATATGTTGTAAAATTTCAATAATTATATTGTAAGCACAACTTTTATGAAATGTTTAGTATGCTGTATATTAATTAATATTTGTATATTAAATTTAGTATACGCGTATCCGCAAAAAAACTTCCAATACTTTAATTAAAAATTAATTTTCATACAAAAACTTCTAACAGTGAAAATATCCGATGTCATGATTTTTCGTATGGTTTTTTTTTCAAGAATAAATCATAATAATAGTCCAATTATGGCGAGCAACATCTCATTTTTATTATTGAAAGCCTCTTAATCGATTAACCGTCCAGATTTTTAATGATATTAGTTGGTCAAAAGTTACAGCCATTTGTATGCTTTACGTTAAATGACGAAATGATAATCAAACGGTTGCATCATTATAACTACCAATACCATAAAAAAAATTTAGATGGCCAATCAATAAAACATCTTTCAATAAACAAAATGATCTATTACTCGTCATAATCGGTCATAACCGTCCAGATTTTGTATGACATTAGTTGGTCAAAAGTTACAGCCATTTGTATGCTTTCCGTTAAATGACGAAATGATAATCAAACGGTTGCATCATTAGAACTACCAATGCCATAAAAAAATTTAGATGGCCAATCAATAAAACATCTTTCAATAAACAAAATGATCTATTACTCGTCATAATCGGTTTAATATTACGGTTTACACTTAAAAAAAACTGGATGAAAAAACATGGTCATCATCGGTCATTTGCCGATATCAATCAATTTACTTTTTATACCATTGTGTAGCTACGAACGTATTTCTCCATTCAAAACTAATGCCGCTACGTGAATAACCCCCGGAAACATTTTATAAAACCACCAAACAATAGTAGAAACGCTTTTAAAAAATATTACTGAATTCACTAGTGCGAAGCGCTCCAACCTCCTTAAAGTATCAATCGTCGCTTTCAGACTATTAAAACAATGAACAATGGCCGTAGCGGGGGTCGAGTTAAGACCATAGACCGTGGAATATGATTAAAATTCTTAACAGGGCCGACGAAGAATGACGGGAAGAAGAGTCAGAGAAGGACCATTGGTGGATATATATGCCAGCGTGTATAATAAAGAGAGCCGCACCACTGCGAGCACCGCGACAGCGGCATCATCAGCTTTAGACCTATACAATATTTCCATCTCCCTCACTTCGTCCTCGCAATGTCCCAGTCGTGCGGAGTTCCGGGTCTATCGGGCTCTTAACAATTTTCTCCTTTCTCGCTCGCTCCGACTCCCGTTATCTCATACCGCCGTTCACTGTGTATATATATGTGTGTGTGTGTGTATATATATATGTGAGAGCCTCGTTGCCCAGCTGAGTGCCCAACCACACCACTATTTATAATAGTTATGCTGGCTGCTTGGCGGTGGCCACACGCGGGACAGAGAAGCAAAGAGACGCTACTTCACAACGCGAGCTGTGAATTCTAAGCGCTCTCTTGCACTTCTATCTTAGCTCTGTCAAAGAGAATTTCCCACAAGTAATATATCCCCCGAGTTCTGATCGTCGTAACGAGCCCCGCACCACTGAATAAACCGTACGAAACCAACACAAAGCTCGGCAAAGGAAAGAGAAATGACTATAAGGAATAAAAAAAGAAATAAATAAATAAAAAAAAAGCTATGAAGATTAAGTAGTGAGTGAGTGAGTGAATGCAAGTTGCGCGAGTGCGAGCCAAGTGGTCCCTTCCACTTTGAGCCGCGTGAATAGAGTGCCATTCCAAAAATAACGCGAGACGTCCGTGGTGTGACGCGCGTTTAACGCGCACAGGTTTCTCTCGCTGCGATCAACACACGCGAGATACTCTCGCGGGCGACACTTTCGTCTGAGACGAAAATAAAATAACAAGCGACACGTACATACCCACTGAGGAGCAGCGGCTGTGCTACGTTCCTCGAAAAGTGCGGAGAGATAGGAAATACGGAAAATCGCGGTAAACTATGCGACATGAGAAACGAGTCAGCTTCGAGATTCGAGCCTTTGCCAGCTCGCGAATTATATCCTCCTTTCTACGGAGCGATTCACAAGGCGCTTACATTTCTCGCTAAAGTACGGGAGTGTAACAGCGTGCACGTTGTTCTCGGCTCGACTGCACGTACCCGACTCTCTTAGTATCCTTCGCTGCTGCTGCTACTGCTTTTCTGTAGTATGACGCGCGAACTCACGGCCCAGTGACTCGCGTGCTCTTCTGTTGCTGCTGCTGCTTCTCTACCGGGGCCTTCAACCTGTTGCCGTCTCTGTGTTGTGTTTGCGAGTCTTCGCGGAGGCGCGCGATTGTAACGATCGTCGATCGCGAGAACTAAACGTCTAGCAGAAGCGTGTTATATAGATACGCGAGAAATAAACACACAAAGCGCGGCAAGATATACACAGGGATACAGTTTAGGCGGGAAAAGAGATTCGCCACTTAATCGTACATTCGTGGTCATAAATATTTACAAAAACACTACGATAAAATAATGGTAAGCTAAAATTCGTGGATATATATTAAAAGGCGTTGATGATACTCGTGTGATTCGGGGAAAATTTGTATGTGGCTTTTGGTTAAACGTCTTGTTGTGGGTAGCGCGACAGCTGCAACGGGAATTCAACGAGGGAAGGAGCTTAGCGAAGATGCGAGGAGCTTCATCAGTGGCGATTCCGGTCCGTCGTGAGTTCACCGCCTTGTGAAGCAGCCATTCTCTCAGCTCGTTCTCTCGTCGTTGAGCTCTTCTCTTCGTGTTTCTTCTTCTCTGTGTGTGTCGTGTTTGCTGCTGGTTGAGGCGATGGCGATCAAAGTATTGACGACGGGAGAGAGTCGAAACGAAGCGACGGAATCGAAGACTGTTGGTCGCTCGGTATCGGCTACCACTCATGTAACTACTCCACCTCATCCGATACTCACTGTTACCGATTGCTCGGATCCCGATTCACCGGCTGCTCACTCTGTCACAACCGCTTTTTTGTACGACACGAGGGAATCTATTCTGTCACCTAACGCGCCGGTGCATCTACTCGTGCGGTGCGGCGCGATCAAGGACCGCAAGAGAGGAAGAATGAGAAGCTGACTAAGGAGCACGCTGCCGACTAGACGGGCCTTACCCATGCGGTAAGTGAAAGCACGATTTGTCTATTACGTTAGTAATAGTTGTGTAATTTTACAGCAATTCACTACAGAAATTAAAAACGTTTTAGCGAATATAAATCTTGTTTTTCAAGTGTTACCAGCTATTACTATTATTTTTTGGACTCTATGCAACACTAAAATTCAAATCAGTGCAATGAGATCAATACGGAGCGTACATAATCGGACACCTGTAATAGGTACTCATGTTCAGAGTTGTACATGCCTAATACTTATAGAAATAATGATGATGATACGATCAGCTCTATAATTATGATTTTATAATAATAACATGTAGCGATTGTAATACGATAATTAAACTTTGGAATGACTGCAAAAATTATTATTTTTCAATATAAATTTACGGTAATCCTTTTGAAAAAATGGAAAAAAATAAGTAATGCATCACTTATTTCTTCCATTTTTTTCCACTATTTCTTGCAATATTAAAACGAAAATTAGTATCGTTTTCAGCTATTCAAATGTTTACACTCTATTTTATAATCACTACACATTATTATTATTATGAAATCAGAATTACAAAACAAATTGTACTGTAAACTATATCTTATGAATTAATGGGGATTTACAACTCTGCTAATGTTAGAGGCGCTTGACTTTATGAGTGTTAAACAATGAGGTACAGTACATGTATATTAGTTTGTAAAATGAAAAACGGATTAGCACCACGGGACCTGTGTAAATTTGCCAATAATGTAAGCGAGACACACGGATATAGGAATCGTGGAAATTTAGTGGTGTCGAATGAAAACGATCAAGGCACAAACGTTTCTTACAAACATAGGATTTAAGTATTTCAGCAATTCAATACAAAAATTAAAACGGCTTTAGCGAATATAAATTTTGTCTATCAAGTTATCAGCTATTACTATTTTTTTTTACTGTATGCAACACTACAGAAAATTCAAAATTGTGCAATGAGGTCAATACTGAGCGTACATAATCGGACACCTGTAATACTAATGTTAGAGGCACTTGACTTTATGAGTGTTAAACAAAGAATGAGGTACATTAGTTTATAAAATGAAAAATGGATTAGCATCACGGGACCTGTGTAAATTTGCCAATAATATAAGCGAGACACATGGATATAGAAATCATGGAAATTTAGTAGTCGGTCGAATGAAAACGATCAGGGCAAAAACGTTTCTTATGAACATAGGGTTTAAGTATTTCAGCAATTCAATACAAAAATTAAAACGGCTTTAGCGAATATAAATTTTGTTTTTCAAGTTATCAGCTATTACTATTTTTTTCTACTGTATGCAACACTACAGAAAATTCAAAACTGTGCAATGAGGTCAATACTGAGCGTACATAATCGGACACCTGTAATATTAATATTAGAGGCACTTGACTTTATGAGAGTTAAACAAAGAATAAGGTACATTAGTTTAAAAAATGAAAAACGGATTGGCATCACGGGACCTGTGTAAATTTGCCAATAATGTAAGCGAGACACATGCATATAGGAATCGTGGAAATTTAGTAGTTGTCGAATGAAAACGATCAAGGCACAAATGTTTCTTACGTACATATAGGATTTAAGTATTTCAGCAATTCAATACAAAAATTAAAACGGCTTTAGCGAATATAAATTTTGTTTTTCAAGTTATCAGCTATTACTATTTTTTTTTACTCTATGCAACACTACAGAAAATTCAAGAATGTGCAATGAGGTCAATACTGAGCGTACATAATCGGACTCCTGTAATACTAATGTTAGAGGCACTTGTCTTTATGAGAGTTAAATAAAGAATAAGGTACATTAGTTTATAAAATGAAAAACGGATTAGCATCGCGGGACCTGTGTAAATTTGCCAATAATGTAAGCGAGACACATGCATATAGGAATCGTGGAAATTTAGTAGTTGTCGAATGAAAACGATCAAGGCACAAATGTTTCTTACGTACATATAGGATTTAAGTATTTCAGCAATTCAATACAAAAATTAAAACGGCTTTAGCGAATATAAATTTTGTTTTTCAAGTTATCAGCTATTACTATTTTTTTTTACTCTATGCAACACTACAGAAAATTCAACAATGTGCAATGAGGTCAATACTGAGCGTACATAATCGGACACCTGTAATACTAATGTTAGAGGCACTTGACTTTATGAGTGTTAAACAAAGAATGAGGTACATTAGTTTATAAAATGAAAAACGGATTAGCATCACGGGACCTGTGTAAATTTGCCAATAATGTAAGCCAGACACATGCATATATAGGAATCGTGGAAATTTAGTAGTTGTCGAATGAAAACGATCAAGGCACAAACGTTTCTTACAAACATAGGATTTAAGTATTTCAGCAATTCAATACAAAAATTAAAACGGCTTTAGCGAATATAAATTTTGTTTTTCAAGTTATCAGCTATTGCTATTTTTTTTGGACTCTATGCAACACTACAGAAAATTCAAAACCGTGCAATGAGGTCAATACTGAGCGTACATAATCGGACACCTGTAATATTAATATTAGAGGCACTTGACTTTATGAGAGTTAAACAAAGAATAAGGTACATTAGTTTATAAAATGAAAAACGGATTAGCATCACGGGACCTGTGTAAATTTGCCAATAATGTAAGCGAGACACATGGATATAGAAATCATGGAAATTTAGTAGTCGGTCGAATGAAAACGATCAGGGCAAAAACGTTTCTTACGAACATAGGATTTAAGTATTTCAGCAATTCAATACAAAAATTAAAACGGCTTTAGCGAATATAAATTTTGTTTTTCAAGTTATCAGCTATTACTATTTTTTTTTACTCTATGCAACACTACAGAAAATTCAACAATGTGCAATGAGGTCAATACTGAGCGTACATAATCGGACACCTGTAATACTAATGTTAGAGGCACTTGACTTTATGAGTGTTAAACAAAGAATGAGGTACATTAGTTTATAAAATGAAAAATGGATTAGCATCACGGGACCTGTGTAAATTTGCCAATAATGTAAGCGAGACACATGCATATAGGAATCGTGGAAATTTAGTAGTTGTCGAATGAAAACGATCAAGGCACAAACGTTTCTTACGTACATATAGGATTTAAGTATTTCAGCAATTCAATACAAAAATTAAAACGGCTTTAGCGAATATAAATTTTGTTTTTCAAGTTATCAGCTATTACTATTTTTTTTGGACTCTATGCAACACTACAGAAAATTCAAAATTTTGCAATGAGGTCAATACTGATCGTACATAATCGGACACCTGTAATACTAATGTTAGAGGCACTTGACTTTATGAGTGTTAAACAAAGAATGAGGTACATTAGTTTATAAAATGAAAAATGGATTAGCATCACGGGACCTGTGTAAATTTGCCAATAATATAAGCGAGACACATGCATATAGGAATTGTGGAAATTTAGTAGTTGTCGAATGAAAACGATCAGTGCACAAACGTCTCGTACGTACATAGGATTTAAGTATTTCAATGAGCTGCCGGTAGATGTCAGATAAGCCTGGAATTTAACAATATTTAAAATAAAATTGAGGGAGTGTTTAAAGTACGTGTTGAATTATAAGAGAAAAGAAACAAGAAAGGGGCACAAATTTTCCGTATGCAGAATACAGATTTGTCCGTGAGGATTAACGTAGTTTGTAAGATAAAAAATGTTAAGAAATCGTATGTTGTATAGGCATAATTCTCTAATGAACCGCATTTGATCTATATCAAAATTCTATGTGATGTAGTTCTAAGAAATGTAAATGTAATGTAGGCATAGAAGTCCCAAATACATATATGCACAATCAAACGCACATATATCATATCACAGGCTAAATAAACACTATTAACTTATACTGGGTAAGGGTGGGGGTCAAAATAGCGAATAACTACGATTTTCGTTATTTTGAAATAACGAATTTCAAAATAGTGGCCATTTTAGATTCAGGCGTTCATTATATTTGAATTCGCTATTTCAGCCATTCGCTATTTTGACCCCCCATTTTATTAAAATGCCATCAAATAGCGAATGGCTAAAATAGCACATTTCAAAATAATGGCCATTCTAGATTAAGACGTTCTTATTATGAAATTCGCTATTTTAACCCCCACGCTATTTGTGTAATGCCTTTCGCTATTTTGTCCCCCACCCGCGGAAAATAGTATAATATAAGAACTCCGGTAAATATTTTTTCTGATGTTTCGAATCTATATTTAACAAAGTTTATTTTTCTTCACCAAAATAGTGCGGTTTAAAAAAATAATTAACATTAATTAAAACTGACATATTGCAGCCCATTGATACAATGTGTCATTTCGAGAAATTGTTGTAATATATTCGACAATAGTATTTAACCTGCTATACTTACTAGGGTGAGTAAAAATTCATTAGAAAAAGGTGTCACACATAGTTTTGTCACATAGGGGTCACCCCTATAGCAATCTCAACAACTACCGTTTTACCGTACAAACGACCGGGTGCACTGAAAGAAAAGATTAGTTGCCATTAGGGATGGGCGATGTTTCTCGATTAATCGAAAGAATCGATATTTTTATTCGATTAATCGACTAGATTCATCTGATTTTTTTGTTGGTCGATTAATCGATGTCCGATTTTTGTTAGGCGACATCGAAGTAGCTAGTTAAGATATTAATTTCGAAGAATCTTAATTAGAAGCTTTCTTTTATGCAAAACTTGTAGTAATTTTAACCTACAAACTTTGTAGCTTTAATAGTAATACATTTTTTTCAGTTACACATCTTTGGAGTAAATGGGATAGCAAATGTTGAGAATAAAGTATGTACTTGTAAAAAAGTGTTCAATGAGAAGATAAACATATTTTTTAATAATTATTTTAATATTTATTATGCACCAGATTTTTTTATTCGATTAATCGATTCATCGATTGTTTAAAGAGAAAAATCGATGCTTTATATCGATAGTTTTTATGCCAATCGATTTTTTTGTAATCGATTTTTTTTTGGACATCGCCCATCACTAGTTGCCATAACCAAAAAATGAGTTGACGCAACCAACCGATTATTCTATTTCCGTTACAACTCAAATGGTAGTACCAACGATTCGAATGGTAATACTTACCGACGATTCGAATGGTAGTGCCAACGATTAGATTGGTTAATCTCACTAATCTCGCGAGAACTAATCGTGAATAGTTGAGTTTACTATTCGATATGGTTGCGATAACTAATTTTTGAGACATTGTGTGCAGCAAATTGGAAACGTAGTTGTCACAACCACACTGTTAAAAATGCAAGAGAATTTAATATACCAAACTATATGAGATTTACGAAATGGGTATATGAATTCTATATTAATATACTTTTATTGTACATTTTTACAATAGTATGAGAATTCTCCGATACAAGTATTTTAAAATTACAGTATGTCAGTATTGTAATCTTCATTTTAATATACAAATATTGTATTTGCCAATGACGAATGCATCTGAAAATTAATATACGGTATATGCATTCGAGCTTTATATACGGTATATTAATTTTCAAAAACAAATGTTTTACACTGTTAAAAATGCAGGTAAATTTAATATACCAAACGATATGAGATTTACGAAACGGGTATATGAATTCCATATTAATATACTTTTATAGTAAATTTAAGAATAGTATAAGAATTCCCCGATACTGGTATTTGAAAATTACTAAAAATTAGTATTTGTCAATGACGAACGCATCTGAAAATTAATACATATAACGGTATATGCATCCGAGCTTTATATACTGTATATTAATTTTCAAACAAATATTTCTTACAGTGCAAGCATTTCTTTCCGTGTGGTGTTTGCAAAAAAAAAAACCGAAAGTTGGTCGTAACAACCGTGAAAACGACTGCCCTCAAAAATTTCATGCGGTCGTTTTTTTCAGGTTACCATGGAAAACCGAAAAAACAACCGAAAAACATTGTTAGGGCAGTTGTTTTCGCAATTGTTAAGGTAAACGGCCCAGTTTGAGACACCTTTAGAGCGGCGGGGTCGATTTTCTGTTATTTACAGATGCGTGATATTGTTAAACTGAAAATGAACGTTTTCAATACGTGCATTAAAACCTTCTGAAACAGATTAGACTATTCTTCAAAGGCAACATGTTGAGAATATTAATAAAAACATTATTTAAATATTGCTTGTCTACTGCCGGGGTTCCTGACCCTGCAGAATCACTCAAGTCGTCGCTTGTGACCCCCGCGTGTATCGGGATTGTGACACTCACGCCGTAGGTCCTGACCGCCGCGTGTACCGGGTTTCTGACTCCTATCCGGGTTTTTCGAACTCCTATTTGGAAAAAATATCGATAATTAAATGAAAATGAAACCATAATAACGATAAATGTTGAAATTTATACAGTATTCAATCCTAACCTAATTTTCAGCAACAAGTCAAAATCGTAAATATCGAGAGGGTCAGCAACCGCGTCAATAACCACAATTACATTGGGAGTTATTGACGCTGCGAATTTACGGGAAAAACTAATCAATAGCTTAAGTATTCTATTTCTTGTCGATAAAGCTAATTATTGTGATCATTTTCATATAATTGTTATGCTGTATTATACTTACTTAAGGATGGAAACGATCAAATACGCGACCGATGCAGCTACTGAGCTCCGTCTAGGAATGGCGGTTCGAACTCACTGAGACGCAATACCACGGCTTTCACCGGTGAAATGTATCTCTAAATAATGTGTTACGAAATTTGTTTATTGCCGAAAAAAAACTATTAAAAAAGCTCTTTAATTTGGCGATAATAAGGTTAAAATTTGACGTAAATTACATTTATGACAGTGTAAAATAGCTATCGGGGGTTACAAACCGGGGCAGGGTCGCAAACAGGGCCGTTTACCTTACGACCGAATTCCGGTTTATTTTTTGCAAAAAACCACCGGGTTGTTTGGCGGTGGTTTTTACGGTGAATCAGCTGAAAACGACGGTTGTCAAGATTGCTAGGAACAATCTTCTGCTACGCTTGTACTGTAGCAAAGAATGTAATATAAGTACTGTCGGGCGACGAGCGGCAGTGTGAATTATTAGTACGTGCGTACTGTGGATCTTTCATATCTTTCTATACAGTAACGTTGCGTGGATCAGAACGAGATCTGTCAGAATGCGACGAGCCTCGGTCTCGCGTCACTGATGACGTGGTAATATGGCCTGCTCACGAGATTGCTACTCAGTAAGTTCAGTGCTGTCTGCGACAGCAGTGCGTACGGTGCGACGTACCGCGTGCGGAGATCTGTCACAGCACATGCGGAGAGCATGTCTACAGTCCAATATCATCAGAGTACCGTGGCAGGGGCAACGCCAGTCGTCTCAACGAGAATTCGCGTATTTTTGTCGAAAATAAACCTTTTTTTTTTTGACGAGCCAAACGTCTGACGAGACGTTTCTTACGTCTACTACAAAATACTTCAAGGTCGTCTGCTGCTACGTTAAATAATGGGATTGCGCCTGTTTCTTTTACTGCGTAGATCACGCGCAGTGCGAGAGTTGGGCAAAGTAGTGAATGTACAAATTAGTTATTATGTCGAATACGATTGTAATATCATGTTCGATTATAATATACAGGTCGATTGTAATATCGCGTTCGATTATAATATACAGGTCGATTGTAATATAGCGTTCGATTATAAAATTTCAAAAGCCATTTTACTAAAAAAGTTATGGATGAAACAAGCTTAATCCGATGTCCCACAATATCCTTGTCTATAATCATAGCCGTTTTAACGAAAACCTGCTTCTTTTCTTAAAATGTGATGTAATTTGGATTATTTTTAGACGTTATAATGTACCTTGGATATTTGAAAACAGCATTTTTTACACGGTTAAAAATGTTTGCAAATTTACATTACCGATTTTTTTATATCAACTGATATATAAAATTGAATACACGAGTGTAGTACAAGTACAAATTTTTATATAAAATTTCCTAATTTTCAAAGGTTTTAGTAGAAAATACTGTAATTGTACAAGTCACTTGAATTCTTGAATATCAAATTTAATGTACCAGTTTCTGTAAAAGAGTTTCTTTACTCGTTATGGAAAATGACACTACATATTTTTAACAGTGCATCAAAAGACGCAGAGTAAAATTACCCGTAATTAAAAATTACACTACATATTTTCAACAGTGCATCAAAAGCCCAAAATAATTTTTTTTTCTTCTAATATAAGTATTCCTATAAATCAGCCAACTTGTTCATATTTACTGAAAATCAACAATTGCTGTATACACAGATAATAGTGTATCAAACAGCAGCACAGAGCAATATAGAAGAGAATAGCAAAGGCCGTTCAGTTTTTCTCAAAGAGCTTCATTTACCCTTCATGAAAAATGATACGAAATATTTTTAACAGTGCATCAAAAGCGCAAAATAAAATTTGTATTTTCCAATAAAAGAATTCCCATAAATTAGCCGGCTTGTTAATTTTTAACTTAAAATCAACAATTGCTGTGTACACAGATAATAGTGTATCAAACAGCAGCACAGAGCAATATAGAATAGAAGAGCAAAGACCGTTCAGTTTTTCTCAAAGAGCCTCATTTATTCGTAATGAAAAATTACACGAAATATCTTTAACTGTGCGTCAAAAGATCAAAATAAAATTTTTATTTTCCAATAAAAGAATTCCCATAAATTAGCCGGCTTGTTAATTTTTAACTTAAAATCAACAATTGCTGTGTACACAAATAATAGTGTATCAAACAGCAGCACAGAGCAATATAGAATAGAATAGCAAAGACCGTTCAGTTTTTCTCAAAGAGCTTCATTTATCCGTAATGCAAAATTACACAAAATATTTTTAACAGTGCAACAAAAGCGCAAAATAAAATTTGTATTTTCCAATAAAAGAATTCCCATAAATTAGCCGGCTTGTTAATTTTTAACTTAAAATCAACAATTGCTGTGTACACAAATAATAGTGTATCAAAAGCAGCACAGAGCAACACAGAATAGAATAGCAAAGTCCGTTCAGTTTTTCTCAAAGAGCTTCATTTACCCTTAATGAAAAATTACACGAAATATTTTTAACAGTGCATCAAAAGCCCAAAATAAAATTTGTATTTTCCAATAAAAGAATTCCCATAAATTAGCCGGCTTGTTAATTTTTAACTTAAAATCAACAATTGCTGTGTACACAGATAATAATGTATCAAACAGCAGCACAGAGCAATATAGAATAGAATAGCAAAGACCGTCCAGTTTTTCTCAAAGAGCTTCATTTATTCGTAATGAAAAATAACACGAAATATTTTTAACAGTGCATCAAAAGCGCAAAATAAAATTTGTATTTTCCAATAAAATAATTCCCATAAATTAACCGGCTTGTTAATTTTTAACTTAAAATCAACAATTGCTGTGTACACAAATAATAGTGTATCAAAAGCAGCACAGAGCAACACAGAATAGAATAGCAAAGTCCGTTCAGTTTTTCTCAAAGAGCTTCATTTACCCTTAATGAAAAATAACACGGAATATTTTTAACAGTGCATCAAAAGCCCAAAATAAAATTTGTATTTTCCAATAAAAGAATTCCCATAAATTAGCCGGCTTGTTAATTTTTAACTTAAAATCAACAATTGCTGTGTACACAAATAATAGTGTATCAAAAGCAGCACAGAGCAACACAGAATAGAATAGCAAAGTCCGTTCAGTTTTTCTCAAAGAGCTTCATTTACCCTTAATGTAAAATTACACGAAATATTTTTAACAGTGCATCAAAAGCCCAAAATAAAATTTGTATTTTCCAATAAAAGAATTCCCATAAATTAGCCGGCTTGTTAATTTTTAACTCATAATCAACAATTGCTGTGTATACAGATAATAGTGTATCAAAAAGCAGCACAGAGCACCATAGAATAGAATAGCAGTCCGTTCATTTTTTCTCAAAGAGCTTCATTTACCCTTAATGTAAAATTACACGAAATATTTTTAACAGTGCATCAAAAGCGCAAAATAAAATTTGTATTTTCCAATAAAAGAATTCCCATAAATTAGCCGGCTTGTTAATTTTTAACTTAAAATCAACAATTGCTGTGTACACAGATAACAGTGTATCAAACAGCAGCACAGAGCAACACAGAGTAGAATAGCAAAGACCGTTCAGTTTTTCTCAAAGAGCTTCATTTATCTGTAATGCAAAATTACACGAAATATTTTTAACAATGCATCAAAAGCGCAAAATAAAATTTGTATTTTCCAATAAAAGAATTCCCATAAATTAGCCGGCTTGTTAATTTTTAACTTAAAATCAACAATTGCTGTGTACACAAATAATAGTGTATCAAAAGCAGCACAGAGCAACACAGAATAGAATAGCAAAGTCCGTTCAGTTTTTCTCAAAGAGCTTCATTTACCCTTAATGAAAAATTACACGAAATATTTTTAACAGTGCATCAAAAGCCCAAAATAAAATTTGTATTATCCAATAAAATAATTCCCATAAATTAACCGGCTTGTTAATTTTTAACTTAAAATCAACAATTGCCGTGTACAAATGTACACAGATAATAATGTATCAAACAGCAGCACAGAGCAATATAGAATAGAATAGCAAAGACCGTCCAGTTTTTCTCAAAGAGCTTCATTTATTCGTAATGCAAAATTACACGAAATATTTTTAACAGTGCATCAAAAGCGCAAAATAAAATTTGTATTTTCCAATAAAAGAATTCCCATAAATTAGCCGACTTGTTAATTTTTAACTTAAAATCAACAATTGCTGTGTACACAGATAATAGTGTACCAAACAGTAGTACAGAGCAACATAGAATAGAATAGCAATTCCCTGTAGCGAAGCTGACTGTTTATCCATAATACCTGTCCGGATCCTTTGGTCTACACAGCAGCCGCTAGCGAGTAATTATGCGACTATAGCACCAACATGTGTCGTGTTGTGTGTCATATGTGCATGTACATATACGAGAGACAGTTACGTCATTTGAGCTTACGCCTGTGTCCGGGTCTCGCTAATATCAGATGAGCGATCAATGTATACGTAAACTCGCAAGATGCTACGACGATCTAGATTCTTATGCGGACAAACCGCGAGCATATCCACGTCATTGCAGATTAGCGCGTGAGGACCGCGTGCAAGCCAAGTTCTCTAATATGCTGTTTCGCGTGTTTTCCCAGTTCTGGTTTCAATGCATTGAACCAGAGGTTTCGCGTTGCGGTCGCGATGCAGATAGACGCACACCATCTGAGCGTGCGGTGATCCAGAGATTCTCTCAGGAAATTGAATTTGGAGAACTCTGCTGTTGGATAATGCGGAAATACCACTGTGGATGTCACATAGGGTGACTCGGGGTGAGATGGCTACGAATTGCTCAATTGTATAAATCTGGATTTTATAATAGTATATTATGATACAAGTGCGGAATAACTTTTACTTAAAAAAAGTAGTGAGCACATCTGTGCGTACTCACGAAAAAATATGTGAAAGCACGTTTAGCATCGGGATATTTATTATTTTACTTCAATTCACAATTCCTCCAAGTTTTTTTAAAGAAGGGCCGTAACGCTTTTTGAGGACATTTTGCTCAAATTCACTTTTTTTCTAGAAGGAGCGTAACGCTTTTAGAGGACATTTTGCTCAAATTCACTTTTTCCAGAAGGGCCATAACATTTTTTGAGGATATTTTGCTCAAATTCACTTTTTTTTAAGAAGGAGCGTAACGCTTTTTGAGGACATTTTGCTCAAATTCACTTTTTTCCAGAAGGGCCATAACATTTTTTGAGGACCCTTTGCCCAAATTAATTTTTTTTCGCAAGGAGCGTAACGCTTTTTGAGGACATTTTGCTCAAATTCATTTTTTTCCAGAAGGAGCGTAACGCTTTTCAAGGACATTTCGCTCAAATTCACTTTTTTTCCAGAAGGAGCGTAACGCTTTTTGAGGACATTTTGTTTAAATTCACTTTTTTCCAGAAGGGCCATAACATTTTTTGAGGATATTTTGCTCAAATTCACTGTTTTCCAGAAGGGCCGTAACATTTTTTGAGAACATTTTGCTCAAATTCACTTTTTTTTAGAAGGAGCGTAACGCTTTTTGAGGACATTTTGCTCAAATTCACTTTTTTCCAGAAGGGCCATAACATTTTTTGAGGACCCTTTGCCCAAATTAATTTTTTTTCGCAAGGAGCGTAACGCTTTTTGAGGACATTTTGCTCAAATTCATTTTTTTCCAGAAGGAGCGTAACGCTTTTCAAGGACATTTCGCTCAAATTCACTTTTTTTCCAGAAGGAGCGTAACGCTTTTTGAGGACATTTTACTTAAATTCACTTTATTTCCAGAAGGAGCGTAACGCTTTTTGAGGACATTTTGCTCAAATCCACTTTTTTCCAGAAGGAGCGTAACGCTTTTTGAGGACATTTTGCTCAAATTCACTTTTATTCCAAAAGGACCGTAATGCTTTTTGAGGACATTTTTTAGGAAAATCCTCGCTAAAGATGTTTTTACATCAACAAAAATGTTCAACGAGTATTGTACAGAATTTCACTTCGCAAGGTATGAAAAGGGGTTATTATGCACACGAAGCGTCCATAAAACTTCCATTATCACACTGAGTGAAGTAATAGTTCACCTAGAGAAATTGGTCCGATGAGTTTATTTGCATTAAATGCGGGACCTATTTGAAATGAATGTACATAACTTTATTCCGATTAAATTAAAGCTATTTAAAATTAATAGTATTTATTTCAATGAAATATATTCTATTGGATCGAAATAAAATTCTATTATGCTAGCATTTGAACAAGAAATATATTTAATTGCTAGCCTAATAGGATTTTATTTCAATCAAATAGAATTTATTGCATACAAATAAATCGTATTAATTTCCAATAAAATTTATTTGGTCCAAATAAAATCGCATCGATCGCATCGATCAGCATCAGCTGATCACCACTAAATGTATAACCCTCGTCCATTCGTCCGGCGGTCATTCGGGAGTAAAAAGTGTGTAAAAAATTCTAGCAACATCATAGAAAATTGTAAAAAATAAATTAATGTATATGATAATCTGTAAAACATAACGCAATCAAACGTACACACATTTTTTACATAGTCGCCAATAACCGTTACATTACCATACAATAATCTATAAAACTGAACATAAGGAAAAGTACTCATGAAATATTTCTCAGAACCATTAGCATGTAATGTGAATATAAATTAATTTAAAAAAACTATGTGCATAATGCAACTGCGGCTACATTCTCACTACCGTCACATTAATTTTCCCCAGTGAAAATTGTCTATGGGATATAAAAAAAATACGATAATTATTAAAAACTTAAATTTCAACGATTTTTCTATTCTTTGTTAATACACATTTTCTATACATTTACATTTTCTGCCCTAAAAATGTCTATAAAAATTTAATTAACAAAGAGCAGAAAAATCATCAAACATTGAACGAAAAAAAAAGAAAATTGCATAAAAACTTTTTTTTTACGAGCTCTACCACAGCCGCGGTTAATTAAACCAAAACTTAAAGTTTTTACGTTTTTAAATATATTCCTCACCTTTGTATAATAAGCGATAAAACTTACGACACGTGATAAAATGCCAAGTGAAGAAATCTCATCTCGGAGAATGTTCTTAAAAGTAAATTAAGCGTTGGAAACCCAGTAAAACTCATTCGTGTCCCTTATACGAAACCTTGTATAAACATTTTTTAAAAAAGCGTAGACGGTTTGAAAGAGTTTATATGAAAAAAATAAATAAATGGAAATAAAAAACTTATTAAGTCTAGCCATCCCTCTCGAAAGTGCCTCAAGCGCAGCACGCTTTTCCGCCCATAAAGTTCAATGCTTATGCATATTGCTGACGTGGTAACGGGCATCGACGTAGTGTCACGTCGCATGCACCGAGCACTCAAGAGTACACCCTCCTATGTTCCTCGGCTCGATTGACTAGGGCATGCAGTTATTATGCTCTATATATAAAACTTTTTCGACGAGATATTGCTCCGAGTTTAATGGGAAAGCTTCGCCGTTGTTTCAGAAAGCCCGGTAGCTCTCGAGACGCCCGAGACACGGCTTATTATACTTTCCAGGCTGCGTCGGCCCTCCCCTGCTTCCCTACCCCTCGACGTATTCATACTATCCAGTGCAAGCGTCTACGGACAACAAAACCCGTTGGATTATATGTGCACCAGCTTCGTGAACGAAGCAAAGTTTTTGAGCTACTTGCAGCCGTTGCTTTTGCTGCTTGCTGCAAGCAAGCAAGCAAGTTAAACTATAGGTATATATGATTGTTATGAGAATTGCGCACTCATTTTCCATATCCCTCGTTCAATTCATCCGCGTTCACAGGAACACCATTCATCTCCGGTTGCGGAGAAAAGCCATTTCAAGCCTCATCGAATCGGACCTTGTCTTATACGCTTGTTCGATCAAACTGTTCGTCCCATATGATGATGTACCTATTGGAATACCCACACACACACGCCCACACACGCGCTGAACCGCAGATTTCCGCACTCCGGAAGTTATCCAGTATTCAACGGAATCTGAACCAGCGACTGATTTCGAACGGCGGCTATGGCTAGCTCGATTCTTAATATCCGATTGAAAAAAAAGGAATTTTATGAATCTAAAGTGAATTTGTCGATTTGTGACGTGGATTTTTTTTTGGAGCACACGGAAAGAAATGTTTGGTTGTGACAACTACGTTTCCAATTTGCTGTATACAAGATCTCAAAAATTAGTTGCCTCAATTATATCGAATAGTAATCTCAACTATTCATGATTACACCGAGAGAAAAGATTTCATTGACGCCAAAGAAATGGGTGGATTGATTTTTTTTTCATTGATTTCAATGAAATAGTGCATTTGAATTTCAAAGAGAAAATTTCATTGACTGTAAATAAAGATTTACTTAGTGAGCATATAATAAAGAAACAGTTTCTTTGTTTTAAAGAGACGATTTCATTGGTTCAAAGAAACGTTTTCATTGATCTCTCTCTCACACCTAACCTCACTTTTTTGTTTTCCGGTTCTCCCGAACGAATGGCTTCGAGTTTCGAGGAGCCAGAAGTTTAGTCTACTTCTGCCGTACTTCCTTACATACTCTCAAAATTTGAGCTTTGTCTGCCGCGTACTTCAGGAAAAAATAGGTTTCGAAATTTTGAGCTGGTAAGAAGAAGGTTTCATTGAATCGGAGACGATATCTTTGAAATCAATGAAAAGAGGTTCATTGGTTTAAAAAAATGTTTCTTCGAGTCAATGTCACTACTTTTTATTGAGTTTGAGATCATTCAATGAAAATATAGTATTGAAATTCAAGTATTTCATTTCATTGGCAACCCGCGCAGAAAAAAATAGTCCCGTAAGGACTCCTTGCGGACTCCCCCCGGGAGTCCTGCTGGGAGTCCCTCCGGGTTTCCGGTGAGCCCCGTTGGAAGCCCGCGAGAGACCTGCGGAAGGCCCGCACGGCCGATTTTCGATATCTTGATTGATATCTTCGTCGACATCTTGAACAATATCTTCCATGATATTTTGCCGAATATCTGGTTGATATCTTCCTCGATAACTTGAACAATATCTTCCTTGATATTTTGCCGAATATCTGGTCGATATCTTCCTCGATATCTTCTTCGATATCTTGAACGATACGTTCCTTGATATTTTCCAGAATATCTAGTACAATATCTGGTTTGATATCTTCGTCGATTTCTTCGTCGAATATTTCGGAATGTTTCAGATATTCATGACGGTTCCCGAATCCCCGCTTACCTGGAGTGCTTTTGATATTCTCTTCTTTTATGACTTCCTATACGAAATGACCGTGGTGGTGTGTAATATCTACGCCGCAAGAACATGCTCTGAAGATTATTTTTCAATATATTGAAATTTGGTCATGCGGGCCTTCCGCAGGTCTCTTGCGGGCTTCGAACGGGTCTCACCGGAAACCCGGAGGGACTCCCAGCAGGACTCCCGGGGGGAGTCCGCAAGGAGTCCTTACGGGACTATTTTTTTCTGCGCGGGAAAGGTTTCCGTGAATCAATGAAACTTTTTCTCTCGGTATAGTTCTTGCGAGGTTAGCAAGCGTAACTATTCGAATCGTTGGGACAACCATTCCAATCGTTGGGATTACCATTCGAATCGTTGACACTACTATTTGGGTTGTAAGGGAAATAGAATAATCGATTGGTTATGTCAACTCATTTTGTGGTTATGGTAACTAATCTTTCCTTTCTGTGCAGCTGAAATGGGGAGTCAAATATGGTATGGGATTTATTAGAACGGGTATAATGTGCAGAATATTTTGCTGATAATATTTAATGGATTACTGGTTGATTCGTTTAGTCGTTTGTTAATAAGGTTATGGTGGCTTATAATCGGAATTAATTTTATATCAGTTGCATTTTCGTATTTGAGTTTAATGTACAGGTACTTGCATTTTTTTCTGCATAAACTGGGATTCGAAATTTAATATACAAATGCGATGTAGAATTTATGTATGGCACAGTAATTTCAATAATTTTCTTTAATTTTACTGTAAAAGAACATTAATTACAATAATTACTGCAAAAGTACATTAGTTTCAATTGTCGAGTTTATGCATACAAATTTCCGGTATTTTCTAACAGTGTACATAGTGACTAATGTTTGGATATTTAACGGAACTTCTGGAAATATTGGAAGATTTTCGTACATAAACTGGTAAAATGTAATATACGCGTTTATACATAAAATATTTTGAGTACAGGTACACTAGATTTCAAGAAGTTTTTTTTTCTATACTTCAGGACATTTTTATAGCCTTACCAAGAGCCAGCTATTACATAACAAAATGTAAACAATAAAAAAACATTTAAAAATTGTATAAAAATGATAATCTATGACTGGAAAACAATAATTTTATAGATTAGGAAAAACGCTTCCGAACGCCGGAAACCATTCAGTATTCATCGGAATCTGAACCAGCGACCGATTGCGAACGAGCGGCTATAATTAGGCATATCAATCTCGCTTTTTGAGATCCGACTGATAATAAAGTGTATTGTGAGTCTAAAGTGAATTTGTCGATTTGTGATGTGCGTTTTTGCATCGTCTGCATTGGTGAAAAGAATCTGATGTGGAATATATTAAGTCAGTTATAATATGGAGAATATTTCACTGGTAATATTTACCTGGTCGCTCGTTGATTCGTTTAGTCATTCGATAATAATCTTATTCTGGCTTATATTCGAAATAAATTTTATGTCAGTTGCATTCTGATCTGTCAGTTACAGTTAATACACAGTTACTAATATTTGAATATTAAATGGAAGTTCTGAAAATATTGGGCGATTTTTATACATAAAATGGTAGCAAATTTAATATACACGTTTTTACATAAAACATTTTCAGTACAGGTTCATTACATTTCAAGAAGTTTTTTTTTCTATACATCAGGTAATTTGAATAGCCTTACTAAGAGCCAGGTATTACATAATAAAATATGAACAATAAAAAAATAGAAAAACAAAATAGAACCTTGCACATTGCTTCCTCATTATTTTTCGCTTTTTACAAAGTTTCCTCTCTGAGGAAGCAAACAGTATGTTATTCAATTTTGACTTCCTCATAGAGGAAGCTTTGTAAAAAGCGAAAAATAATGAGGAAGCAATGTGCAAGGTTCTACTTTGCATCCTTTTTAAAATTAGATAAACAAACTTGTTGTGAATTCGCTTTTTCTTTTTTGTTATTCCGTTATTTCGTTATTATTAGAGCGTTTTCAAAAGTAAATGTGATAACGTATATTATTAAAAATAATTCAACATTCCATAAAATCATAAATTTCATACCATTTGTCATTAAATTATACATATATAATGGCTGAATATTGTTTCATTTATATACTAAATTTGAGCTCGCTATTTCAAGTTTTGCAAAAGTTACAATAGAACGATGTCAATTTTAAAAAAAATCCAAAATTCCATAAAATCTGAACCACTTTACCGATTCGAGCCAAATTCAATACCAAACAGCATTGAGTGCACCTACTCTTATAACTAACTATTTAGCAAAATAGAGTAAATTTTACGAAAGTTAGAGCGACCACGTACTTTTTTCAAAAAATTCAAAACGGCATAAAATCGAAATTTTTGCACAGATTTTGCCGAAAATTGGTACAGTTGAAGAGGGTCTGCTGCTACACTAGTGTGCCAAATTTGAGCGCGATATACAAAACCGTTCTTGAGTTGTCGGCGTTCGAATTTTCGGAGTTGTATACATACACACACACACACACACACATACATACATACGGACATTTTTTCTAGATCACTTTTCTGGACGTTTTGGACAATTCTAAGTGTCCTGACATAAAAATGTCGAAAATTTTTTTTTTTCATGAAAACAATGCATCCTCTATGAGGAAGCAAAAAGAGATAAAACATTGCTAATCTACAAGCGGAAGAAAATAATTTTATAGATTAGAACGAAAGCTTTAATCTGAAGAATGTTTGGTAAATTTGATATCTTTGATATTTGATATTTGATATTTGGTATAAAAGTACTCCAACTTCATATTAATTTTAGTTAGTTGTAAGACTGAAGCAAAACTTAAACTGCCGAAAAATTGGCAACAAAATAGTCACACGAAACAAAAGCAAAAAATATTCATAATATCTTCGAAAATAAACGTTTCGATGTTGAATGACTTTTTTTTTTCATTATCTATATTACGATCTATGCAATCGCTGATATATTTTGTTTTGTATTTACTGTGTTGGTATTAATCATTGACATCAACATATATAATTTGTATAATATTTTTGTTTCACCTACACTGAAAGAAATGATTATTTGCCATAACCAAAAAATGAGTTGAGACAACCAATCATTATTCTATTTCCCTTGTAACTCAAATGGTAGTGCCAACGTTTCGAATGGTACACTGTTAGAAAAGTTTGGAAGTTTTTATTCATAAACTCGTCATCGAAATTTAATATACAATTGTGGTATAAAATTCATGTACTTTTACTGTAAAATTAAAGTAAATTATTGAATGTGCTGTACCATACATTAATCTTACGTTACTAAATTTAATACACTAGCTTACAAATAAAAACTTCCAGTAAAAGTACATTAAATTTCAAGTAGATTTTTTTTACAGTGTAATACCGACGATTCGAATGGTAGTTTCAACGATTGGATTGGTTAACCTCACTAATCTCGCGAGAACTAATCGTGAATAGTTGAGGTTGTTATTGCTTTCTCATAGAGGAAGCGATGTTTTCATGAAAAATTTTTTTTCGAGATTTTTATGTCAGGACACTTAGAATAGTCCAAAACGTCGAGAAAAGTGATCTAGAAAAAATGTATGTATGTGTGTGTGTGTGTGTGTGTGTGTGTATACAACTCCGAAAATTCGAACGCCGATAACTCAAGAACCGTTTTGTATATCGCGCTCAAATTTGGCACACAAGTGTAGCAGAAGACCCTCTTCAACTGTAGCAATTTTCGACAAAATCTGTACAAAAATGTTGATTATATGCCGTTTTGAATTTTTTGGAAAAAGGAGGTGGTCGCTCTAACTTTCGTAAAATTGAGTCTATTTTGCTAAATAGTTGGTTATAAGAGCAGGTCCATTCAATGTTGTTTGGTATTAAATTTGGCTCGAATCGGCAAAGTGGTTCAGATTTTATGGAATTTTGAATTTTTCAAAAAATTGACATTATCGCTCTATTGTAACGTTTGCAAAACTTGAGATAGCGAGCTCAAATTTTGTATATAAATGAAACAATATTCAGCCATTATATATGTACAATTTAGCAACGAACGGTATGTAATTTTTGATTTTATGGAATGTTGAATTATTTTTAAAAATATACGTTATCACATTTACTTTCGGAAACGCTCTAATAATAACGATATAACGGAATAAGGAAATAGAAAAAGCGAATTCGCAACATGTTTATTTATCTAATTACAACAAGGATGCAAAGTAGAACCTTGCACATTGCTTCCTCATTATTTTTCGCTTTTTACAAAGCTTCCTCATAGAGGTAGCTTTATAAAAAGTAGTTCATATAAGTTGAGCTCAGCTTTTCCACGACCATGATCCTTAATCAACTTAAAAAATATGGTTTAAGTAAGCTTAAAGATAGTGTTTAAGTGGGTTTGTTAAAAGATTTGAACCAAAAATGACAATAATAGAAATAAATTGATGATGCAAATCGTTCCAATAATTGCAACGTGACTTTTTAAGAATATGCAGAATATGGGACATAATATTACTATGAAAAAATGGGATCAACGGTTGAAGTGGAGACGTTAGTTGTCGTGGGGATCACCGCACACGACGATAACTCAAGAACCGTTTTGTATATCGCGCTCAAATTTAGCACACAAGTGTAGCAGCAGACCTTCTTCAACTGTAGCAATTTACGACAAAATCGGTACAAAAATTTTGATTTCATGCCGTTTTTTATTTTTTGAAAAAAGGATGTGGTCGCTCTAACTTTCGTAAAATTGAGTCTATTTTGCTAAATAGTTGGTTATAAGAGCAGGTCCATTCAATGTTGTTTGGTATTAAATTTGGCTCGAATCGGCAAAGTGGTTCAGATTTTATGGAATTTTGAATTTTTCAAAAAATTGACATTATCGCTCTATTGTAACGTTTGCAAAACTTGAGATAGCGAGCTCAAATTTTGTATATAAATGAAACAATATTCAGCCATTATATATGTATAATTTAGTAACGAACGGTATGTAATTTTTGATTTTATGGAATGTTGAATTATTTTAAAAATTATACGTTATCACATTTACTTTCGGAAACGCTCTAATAATAACGAAATAACGGAATAACGAAATAGAAAAAGCGAATTCGCAACATGTTTATTTATCTAATTACAACAAGGATGCAAGGTAGAACCTTGCACATTGCTTCCTCATTATTTTTCGCTTTTTACAAAGCTTCCTCATAGAGGTAGCTTTGTAAAAAGTAGTTCGTATAAGTTGAGCTCAGCTTTTCCACGACCATGATCCTTAATCAACTTAAAAAATATGCTTTAAGTAAGCTTAAAGATAGTGTTTAAGTGGGGTTGTTAAAAGATTTGAACCAAAAATAACAATAATTAAAATAAATTGATGATGCAAATCGTTCCAATAATTACAACGTGACTTTTTAAGAATATGCGGAATATGGGACATAATATTACTATGAAAAAATGGGATCAACGGTTGAAGTGGAGACGTTAGTTGTCGTGGGGATCACCGCACACGACGAAGAGAAGCCAGCACGTTAGTAAAATCCGCTTCTTTGCGTTTCGAAGGCGATCACGTGCCTTTCTTCTGTAATCGCGTTAAAGGGCATTAAAAAGAAAAATAGCATTGAGCCATTGGCTTCCGAAGCCATACGTTGGCTAGCGTACGTCCAGCGGCTGGAGTAACTCAGTCGCGCGAGATTTTTGTGCCGGACAGCAACAGCCAAGGAATATTATCGTGTTGCATTGATATTTATTTATTTATTTATACAAGAATGCGTTTATTTTCTTCAGCGTAGCATTTTATAACTGTTTGCTAAGTTTATCGTGCTACAAATTTTCACCATTTTCTGAGCATCGTTTTGGAAAAATGGCGGACGAGGAACCGGAAAGAGTTGACGAGGAGGATCCCAGCGGTGAAGGGTGAGGAGCGTAGGACATTTTCACGTGGAAGAGAGTAGTGTAGGTACTTGCTGATGTAGATATTATTACATAAAATAAAAAAGCTTTTTTCAAATAGTAAATAAGTAATTATCGTTGCTTGATTGTAGTTTTGCAAGTTTATGTGATTTTTTAGTATATTAAAAAAAAAAGGGGTTAATAGAAGTTGCGTGAAAAATATCTTCCATATGTTTGTATAAATTCTGAATTAATTAAAGATTTATTTAATATGAAATATTAGAAAATCTTTTATGGACCCTTTGATGCAAATTATCTATAGTAGATTTTTTTTCAATGATATAAATTACATGAATATTGTGATGACGAACTTTGACAATATGGAAAATTTTTAATGTATCGAATATGAAATTTGGATTTAAAAACAGAGATTATTTTGAAATATCCATTAAAAAATATGCCAATGTAGGTCACTAAGTGAGTTGACTATTGTGGGTAGATACATAATAAATTCAATTCCTTAATAACCGCAAGGTGATATTTGCATTGGAATGGTTTGGATTCCTACCAGTAAGTTATGCACCAAGCGCCGATGCAATACCTAAATAATTACACAGCAGCTCGACGAACGAGCACCGCACGTAATAGTCAATTACTCTTATAGCCGCAAAACCGACGAGGACACATCGGTTGTAATATTCCAGTGTCATTTTTTTTCTCCTGGTAATACGCAGTTTGTTTTTGTAAACACGAAAAACTGGGACACGTGAAGTAGATTAAGTACTTTTCCTACAATAAAATTATAATAAAATATAGGCAGCGCCTATATTTATATTTCCGTTCCGATTATATTTCCAATAAAAATAATGCCGGATGTGAGCAAAAAAAAAATTGCGAATGGCACAATCAGAACCTGTAAATTTCTAATAAAAATTGTCACATGATTTATGTTGTTTTGAAGCATCTTTGAATTAAGAGCACAATTTTGGGCGGTAAACGTGACTTGTAATTTTACCGATTTAACCTATTTTTACCGATACGTGATTAATAAAAAAAATAGCCTAATCGGTCACATAGTTTTATTTGTAATAGTGTCAATTTAAATCGATACAGTCAGACTTACCTTGAAATATGTAAAAATAGGAATACAGGAAATAACATTTTTATTATCGGACTGTAGGAAGAAATAGGCTATAGGATATTTATTGGTTTATAAACTTTTTCACACTTACCTGAGGTAAACATTTTTTTTAATTGCTCTATTGTACATAAGATGAACTCTTTCGGCCTGAATGGAGCGAATTGAGATAAAGGTTAAATTTGCGAAAATCCATAGACCCAGGGGTTAGATTAAAAAATTATTTTCATCAAAAACCTACAACTTCACTGATTTAAAAAAAAACCTACATTCATGCCGAAACAATTTTTCTTACGTACAATTGGGCAATTTTTAGACATTTTTTGCCGTTCATCTCAGAAAAGTGTGAAGTAGTTTAAAAATCCACAAATTTTCTATAGCTCATTTGCAATAGTTAGATGTTTTTGCTATAGAGCAAAAAATCGGTATCTCAGGGTTCAAAACAATTTTTTTTTGCATTAGCAAATAAACAAGTGCGATATGTTTCAATAAATATCATCAATTTTGGGTCTGAATCCCCTTAAGTGTGGATCCATCTGACGGTGTGAATGCGTACTGCACATTTTCCAGCCCTCTACTTAAAAAATTTCCGGTATATTTTTAATAATTTCGCATAAATTTAAATTTTGGTAATGAAACCATTTTAGGTTAATAAAAATAAAGTCTACCTAAAGACTGAAAAGTGTTACAGGTGCTGATCTACCGCCAGATATTATGTTTCACAATGTATGAGCTTTATTACTAATTATACATTTATTACCACATTTTATTGATTTTAATGCACATTTTCACTATTTCCGACACTGTGTTGATTATCATGCATCAGACCCGTTTATAAAATTCATAAATCTGGCTTTAATTGGCTGCATCACATGCAACCTCATAATTACATGGAATGTATTTATTGATAATTTTGGTAACACGCAACGTTTCGAGTCCATAATACGATTACTATTGTTTTCCTCTCGGTCTAATAACGATAATTTAGTATACCCGCATTTAGCTTAGCCGCAAAATCCCTATACATAAAATATTACGGAATAAATAGGACCAGTTTTGCTGAAATGCATTATCATTTTTTACAGTTTTATTTTGTCAGATATTTTTTTTACAGAGTGTAGCTAAATCAGCTATAATCTAACGTCGGTCATAAAAGTTACATGAATATTAGTAAAAATATTCTTCTTCTTTAAAAATTATTAAGATTTTAAAAAAATTGTGTTTTTGTAATTACCTAAAATTTGAATTTTTTAATAAGTACGTCAACTATTTTTTAAAAAATTTTATAGTAAATTCTGTGTCCAAAAACAAAATTTTTGAGTCTTGGTCCAGAATGGGGCGAAGCCTAGATTAGCAGCTAAAAATAAAACAAAATTTTTTAAAATGTAAAATAATACTCCAAACTTGAATCGACCTAAAAGTACGTCGATGATTTTTTAAAATTTTTATAGTAAATTCTGTGTCCAAAAATGAAACTTTTGAGACTAAAACGAAAATGCGGGACAGTCTAGAATATGTACGGTGCGCGAAATTCCTGAAATTTAATTACCAAATAAGGTTTTTAAAAATGTTTGATTTTGTCTTTTTGCTACTATTGAAAGCTGCCCCCCATTTTCGCACTAGTCTCAAAAATGTTGTTTTTGGACACAGAATTTACTGTAAAAAATTCAAATACATAGTCGACGTAGTTTTTGAGAAATTCCAATTTTTAGTGATTATACTAATTAAAAAATTTTATTTACGGGAGAATTTTATTTTTAGTTGCTATTCTAGACTGCTCCCCATTTTCGTTCTAGTCTAAAAAATTTCGTTTTTGGGCACAGAATTTACTATAAAAATTTGAAAAAATCAGCGACGTACTTTTAGAGAGATTCAAGTTTGCGGTGTTTTTTTCACATTTTTTACAATTTTGTTTTATTTTTAGCTACTAATCTAAGCCTCGCCCCACTCTGGGCCTAGACTCAAGAATTTCGTTTTTGAGTACAGAATTTAGTGCAAAAAAAAAGTCATCGACGTACTTTGTGAAAAAATAAAATTTTAGGTAATTAAAAAAACACAAATTTTTTTAAAAATCTTAAAAAAATTCTAGACTGTTTTTTTATATTGATCTACATCTCAAAAGCAAAAAAAAATATAAGATTCACAATCCTGTCGATAACCGATGGGATGCCCCGTATACAAAAATACTAAGATCTACCTACACAGTCAGTTTCACCAAAAAGTAATATAATTTTTTTTTATTTTATTTTACCAGACATTCTTTATGGACTGCGCAGCAAAATCAGCTACAGTCTAACACTCGCCAATATAGCGTCTACAAAAGCTGCTGGAATATTAGCGTATAAAGAAATATTCCAAATTCTTTCATTTGTAGAACTATTTGCACGGCCTAATGTCATATGTATACATTGAGGACTTCAAGTTAGAGCCCCGGAATATGTCTAAATTGCTACACTAAATATAGAGCCCAATCCCATACTCTTCTCTTCGAGTAGAGCGGTTAAGGTCAACGGTTATGGACATACACAAACGCCGTGAAGACGTAGGTACGTCAAAACCGGTTGGTTACCCCCATCAGTGGTTTTTGGTGCCTCTATTTTGTCGTTTTTTCTTTCCCTCCATATTATCTTCTCGCCTCTTCACGTATTTTCCACGCTGTTCCTTACCGCGCGGATTATTTTGCCGTACGTATGTACAGCCGCGGCTCATACTAAATCGACCTTTTGTCGGTATTCAGCCGTAAAGACAGTCCTATCTTTCCGTTCTCTCAAACAACGTAGGAGTTGCAACTGGCAGGTTGTGCCCGACAGTCGTGCTAACTGTTCTGCTAGTCGCGAAACGAGGAATTTATTTTCTACGATCCTCTGGGCGCCGTGTCAACAAAAGCCCATCGGTACACGTGGACAATCTTTCGCTTTAAAATTTTAACGACATAGTCACACGATCGCCACTTTACTATGTTGCGTGCGCGTCATTATTTATCTTTATTATCATAACATTTTTTTCACTTTGCATTATTCATCTTTGAGAATACGTCGAATGAAAAAATTGAATTCGTAAGATTTTTATTCATTTTTTTTTAACGCAATTTCGGTTGCAATATTAATTATTCCAAAACGCATTTTTTATTCGGTTCAGTTTATTAATAGTTTTCGAGATTAAAAATCATCATTTTTTCACTGGGATTTGGTTTTAGATAAATTATTAATATTTTGCAATAGTTCGAGAGGAAATTATGTAGTCAGAAATTAATTGTTATTTAAGTGCCGATGGATTATTAAGAATTTATGAAATTTGTACAACAGAACAATTAAATTCTGTTTTTGGGGATGACAAAAAATTCGTTAAGCGGAAATTTAAACTCGTTATGCAAAAACGCGGTTTTTTGCTCAGTCTCCAAGAAAGATGTTTGTGAGCGCAAGAGATAATCCCGAGAATTGACGAACGAATCAACGATTTAAATAAAAATCATAATTATTTAATTTTTATTTCATTGTTTTGTCGAATTGATTGAAGAAAAAAAACGAAATCAAGATTGTTCAGCGATGATAAAAATTGATTACGTTGACATTTATCATTCATTATCCAGGTATTTAGTATTCATTATTATTTTTAAATATTTTTAGGATTTTTTTTCTTTTCGTATGACAGTGAAAATATTTTTTTGCGCATTTTTCAAACAAAATGCTTGTGATCGAAGGTGACAATACTGATTATCGCGTGGTAATTTATGGACTTTTGAAGGGATAGTGAATTTGTTTTGAAAAGTTTTTGAAAAATGAGGATCGAGTGTGCACCCTGGTTAAAGTGTATGCAACAATATCCACGAGTTCGTTCCGATATCGCGACTGTGACTGTCGAGTCTTCGTACGATTTCAAACCGGTTTATCGATCTATCGAGCTCTCCTGTGGCCTTCAGCTCGAGCCCACGTGAGTTTTATGAAACTGTGTACCTTTAATATTTTTCAACGAAATATGCTGTGCCACAGAAAAGATCGAGTGTCATTCGTCCTTGGCCTCATCAGATGTATCATTTACAGCTCGTTATTACATACGAGATGTCAGCAATTTTTTTCATTACACGGAGAGAATTTTCTGGCAACCACTATTAAAAAAATATGGCGATGGTTCCCATGCAGCATAGTAAATTCGGTTTATTCGACCAGTTTGGCGATGATTGCCATGTAGTACATTAAACGCGAATTTTTCGTGTCTAATATACAGTATGGCAAACGATGTCAGTTGTGATCACGTGTCACTTATCAATGATACATTGCTGGTTAAACGCAGCATACTGAAGATTGCTAGGCCTGTTACGTACTTACTGCTGTATCGTATATCAGTGAATCTCGGAAATGCGTGCAATTAAAATGATACTTAAATTAATAGAAAGTAAAGGTATGTAAAAGTAGGATAGGGATAGGTTACAAAAATATAGCATAAAAAAATACACGTTGTTTGGTTAAGATATTAAACATTTATTTATTTTTCTTAAAATGAAATTATATTTTTTAAATAAAAATGCCATCACCACTTTTCGTCCTGATTTCGGACGTCATTAAAGAGGAGGTTATGTCACGTTGCAAATAGTGCAGGTTACGCACCGATTTACAACGACAACGACATGTGACGATTTTATTATAGTATACACGAAGAATACATAGATAATATGTCTTTAAAAAAGGCGTGCATTTGCTTTTTCGTTTTCATAATTCCTTGTTAATTGCACTACACTACCGAGAACAATGGGCGCCTAACGCCGCTGACGATGTAAACACACTCAGCCGCTGCCAAACGTATAGCGGTCACGGCACATCTTTCGTGTATAGTTAATAGGCTGTGTAGAACTATAGCCTGTAATTGGGGAATGAATCCCAGACGCACGGTCTTAATAGTTGCAATGTTGAGGATATCAGAATTTGCTATTTTGTATATGTCAAATGTTCGTATTTCTTTCGGAACCGATCCCGTAACTATAGATTATATTAATAAATTAAGGTAGTTCTGTCGTGAAGGCAATCCAAAGTCATATGCATGAATTTTTGACATGTTGTAATTTAGCTATTCAATTTTACTTGCACAAAATCTTGAAGGCTTTTACCGAGTATTTGAATGAACAATTAAAACTTGAAAATCGATGTTTTTGCACGGCTCTTACAGGAGGGCTGGAAAAATTGATCTTTAAATCGAAAATTAACATACTTAGATCAAAGATAGAGAAAAAATAAAAAGTACTAAGGATTGGCAAATCATTCAGGAATTGATGCATCATGAAAAAAGGTGAAGTCTCCGGAATAATGTTTAATTGAACCAAGGTCAAGTGCACGATATTGGGCCAAATGACGTTTCCTAACCTAATTATCGTAAAAATGAAGTCAAATCCGCACTAAACATATCAACTATTTACAAATAATCGTTTTAATTTGATTACGACAATTTCGAAGGATTCTCGATTATTTTGCTTCCTCATAGAGGAAGCTTTGTTATCGTGAAAATGTTTTTTTTCGAGATTTTCATGTCAGTACACTCAGAATGGTCCAAAACATCGAGAAAAGTGATTTAGAAAAAATGTCTGTATGTGTGTATGTGTGTGTGTGTGTGTGTGTGTATGTGTGTGTGTATGTTACACAATCGAAAAATGTAAACCTTTATAACTCGAGAAGGCCTTGAGATATCAAGCTGAAATTTGGACCATAGATAGAGGGATCAAGCCTCATCGTTCATACAAATTTTTGTTAAAATCCACTTCATCGTTAAATTATTACGCGTTTTTTAATTTTTTGAAAAATGTCTGTTTACGCGATAACTCTTTCAATTTTCGAGATATTGATCTAAAAATTGGTATGAATTTGAGCTTTCATATGCCGGTGATCGCTATTGAATTTGGTTAAGATCGGATGAGCCGTTAAAATTTTATGATGTTTTGAATTTTTCAAAAAATTGACATTATCGCTCTATTGTAACTTTTACAAAACTTAAGATAGCGAGCTCAAATTTTGTATATAAATGAAACAATATTCAGCCATTATATATGTATAATTTAGTGACGAACGGAATGAAATTTTTGATTTTATGGAATGTTGAATTATTTTTAAAAATATCCATTATCACATTCACTTCGGAAACGCTCGAATAATCACGAAATAACGCAATAACGAAATAGAAAAAGCGAATCCACAACATGTATATTTATCTAATTAAAACAAGGATGCAAAGTAGAACCTTGCACATTGCTTCCTCATTATTTTTCGCGTTTTGCAAAGCTTCCTCTATGAGGAAGCCAAAAATTGAATAACATACTTCCTCATAGAGGTAGCTTTGTAAAACGCGGAAAAATAATGAGGAAGCAATGTGCAAGGTTCTACTTTGCATCCTTGTTTTATATTATTATTGAGGCAGTCAAAGAGATGCGTATGATTATTTTTTAATGTCATAGAGACTCTGAGATTTATGACTCCGGCCTACCGACAGAACTACCTTAAGAGATGAATTTCTTCATATATTGCGAATCGTAATCACTGTCTGTTGGAAGTCACGACCACATTGTCAAGCTTTAAGAGGCAGTGGTACTTCCCCCATCACACCTCAAAATTTCAAAAGCTGTTTTCTCTCAAAAAACGACACAGATTAGGCTTGCATTTTGAGAGAAAACGCGGAAGGATGGTACAATTGGACTAAGCTTTTGGCTCCTCAATCGATTCATTCGTTTTTTTGTGAGAATTAAAAGAAAAATAGTGCGAGAGAGACAGAGCTATGTCCGAGAGAGACAGACCTATAGGCGTTTAACATTGGGCGAAGAAATTTTCACCGGTGCATCACATTCTCTTAAAATGTCTTCGAGACACTTTTGCGTATACATTCTTACAAACTTTTGATTATTTACAGTACGGCTTGACAACCGAAACATAGTAACGATTCTTGTACGGCGTACAGCACACAGTAAAACACGATACAGTACTCTATACACTGTAAAAAAAAATCTTTCTTAAAATTAATATACTTGTATTGGAAGTACCATATGCATAAACTGTGCATTAAATTTCATAAACCTTTATATTGAATTTTCATATGAATGGTATTGGAAAAAATGTAGCTTTCGATAACATTACGGCACAATTATTTCTGGTTTTTCCATCGCTGCAAGATATTTTTCGATGAATATGTTTGAAAATTCATAGACATTACTTTTGATATTTAATGACCTTGTATATTAAATTTCATAAACATTTATGTTGATTTTTCATATGAGCGGTATCTGAAAATTCAAATACATATGTGTTGGATATTTAAAGTGGACATAAAAACAATTAAAAAAATATAAATATCAGTCGGACATTATTTTTTACACAAATTATGTCATCAGAAATTGTTGGGAGTTGGTTTTCGCCACAGAAAATTTTTCGCTTATACTGGAGTTTGAACCTACGACCTACCTAGATCTAAGTACCTAACAACGCACGCACTCTACCGACTAAGCTATCAACAACTTAGTAATTTTGGATATCTAAATGACATAAGAGTTGTACAACTATTATTCTCACAAGCATACTCATAATTGACATAACAAAATGTTTAATTGATTACAATCAGAACGCAAAGTGGGTTGGAAATATTTTCAAGTGAACATAATTTTTGGATGAACGGAATCTTTTTGAAAATCTCGAGTAACTTATCAGAAGTCGATGCTAAGTGGTAAGTGTTAGCGATCTAGTGCGGGTTTTTTCGTTATTGAAAAATGTGTATTAAATTTCAAATCAATCACTAAAATTACAAAAATTCATGTTGATTTTCATGTACTAATTTAGTAATGATTGATTTAGTAACCATGTGTTGTAATTTTATATCACCGGTTTGGTAAAATCCATACACGCATACTAAATTTACTATGCAACTATATTAATGTTTATTTCCTACAGCGAGTTTTGTAAATTTCTCACACTTTTGTGTAGCAAAAACGCAAACATTTTTCATAAAGTAATATACCCATATAGACAAAATTGCAAATACTTTACTTGGTATTTTTCAATATCAGTAACTGTAATTTGAGTAACTTTGATCTTACATTTAATGGAACAATGTATATTAAATTTCAAATCGGGTACGAAAATTCCGAAAGTGTATATTGATTTTCATATACTAATTTAGTAAATGATGATTTACTAATCATGTGTTGTAATTTCCAATCACCGAATTATCAAAATTCATATATCTGTATTAAATTTACTATGCAAACATATTAATTCCGATTTCCTATACCAAGTTTTACAAAATTCATACACGTTTGTATAGGAAAAACGCGAACATTTTTTACAGTGTAGGAAAATATAGAAATAGATGCCAGAAGCGCTGAATAAACCGAGTTTACTATACTAAATCGGGTAATGATTACCAAACTCTTCTCTCCGTGTAAACGCATTCCATTTTTCGTACCAAACAACGAAGAATATTTTCCATTGAAATCATAAGCTCGAATATTCTCGGTCAACTCGAGGCTCCCATCGATCCGCAGCTACAAATATACCAAATCTTACATTTCTAGAAATGAATTAACAATTTAGTTGACTGGAGAATCCAATTTTATTCTCTCTCTCACGTTCTATCGATTCCGGATATTCGACGTCTCGGCAACATCTAATTCTGTTATTTCGCGCGATTACAGCGCTCAGCTACTAGTGGCCAAGTAAAAAATAGTTTTAAGTCATGATTAAATGTGCAGCTGCGATAAGAAAATTATTGTAGGGCCAGAAAAATGGGGTTTAAATGTTAAAACTTCAATTGAATCTCGCCAGACGATAAAATTCACTTTTTAATCACAAAGTAAAAAATAAATTGAAATTTTTCTATTTAACTTTCAATAGAACTTTTACACTAAGCGTACAAAAATAATTTGTTAGAATTTTGTATTTTCACTTTAAGAAAAATTTTATGTTATTCCCAAAAAAATTGTCAACTTTTTTTCACACTATATTTCCCATCATTTTAATACACGTAATTGTGTAAATTCTACAAATTTATTATGTCATGTCGAATTTAACACATAAAATTTATAAATTTTACCAAACTTTTATGCCACTTTCAATGTAACATTAAAATGTGTAAATTCTACAAGCTTTTTATGTCTCTTCGAATTTAGCATAAGGATGTGTACATTATACGAAACTCGTCTGACTTTTTTGATGTTACACACAAAATATTAGTAAATTCATCAAAATTTCCAGAATCTTTTAACTTTCTGAAATTACCATAAAATCCGAAGAATACATAAAAAAATTCTGTCAAATAAGTACAACACAAATGTCACTTCCGAAAACATATTACTAAGGCTGCACGTGATAGCAGCAGCTATTGATCAACTATTGATTTTTCAGTGAAACTGATAGAATATTCTTTAATTTCTTTAATTTATTTATTCCGTATAAAATTATTTATTCCATAGAAAAAATGTCTAGTTAACGTGACTAAATCCATATAATTAATTTGACTTCATTCCCATTAACTTAAATGTGATATATATATAATATTTATTTATTTGAATCAACCATCATATAATAACGTTCGCTGAAATAAAATTCAGTTTAAAAACTGACTTGAAATAGCGGTATTCATTCCGTCTTATTTAATTGAACTAAAATTTGCTTTCAATCCAATACATATTTATTTGTTTCAATTATTGTGGCACATTCATCCGAAATAAATGTATTAATACAAATCAGCATTTACTTGATAACATTTAATTTAAAAAATATATATTTACCACTACTAAACATTCAAATACAATAGTTTATTTACGTTAACTGAAATTTAGTTTCGTCTACGAGATATTTTATTTCTGTGTGTGAGTTTTTCAATCAATCCAAACAGCACAAAGTAATGAATCGCTGAGGCGTTTAAAAAAACGCAATTTTTCTTGAAGGCAAAGTGAAGGGTTGAAGAGGTCAGCAAACGTGCAATATGTCTTGACGACAAAATCCAAGTATAGAAAATCAAAGCAGCTCTGCAGCGAAGTGCCGAGGTGGCAGGCGCAGTCCAAGCTAGACATCTGGCAAAGTCGATAGCCCAGCAATAAATTTTCTAGGTTAGACTTCCATTGGCAAGCAGAAACACCAGCAGCAGACGGACAAACAGAGAGACCCAGAAAAAAGATCTTGTTAAGGTAGTTCTATCGGTACGCCGGAGTCATAAATCTCAGAGTCTATATGACATTAAAAAAATAATCATACGCATCACTTTGACTGCCGCAATAATAATATAAAAAATAATCGAGAATCCTTCGAAATTGTCGTAATCAAATTAAAACGATTATTTGTAAATAGTTGATATGTTTAGTGCGGATTTGACTTCATTTTTACCATAATTAGGTTAGGTAACGTCATTTGGCCCGGTATCGTGCACTTTGACATTGGTTCAATTAAACATTATTCCGGAGACTTCACCTTTTTTCATGATGCATCAATTCCCGAATGATTTGCGAATCCGTAGTACTTTTTATTTTTTCTCTATCTTTGATCTAAGTATGTTAATTTTCGATTTAAAGATCAATTTTTCCAGCTCTCCCGTTAGCGCCGTGTAAAAAGATCGATTTTCAAGTTTTAATTGTTCATTCAAATACTCGGTAAAAGCCTTCAAGATTTTGTGCAAGTAAAATTGAATAGCTAAATTACAACATGTCAAAAATTCATGCATATGAGTTTGGATTGCCTTCACGACAGAACTACCTTAAGGTAGTTCGGTTGGTACACCGGAGTCATAAATCTCAGAGTCTATATGACATTAAAAAATAATCATACGCATCACTTTGACTGCCTCAATAATAATATAAAAAATAATCGAGAATCCTTCGAAATTGTCGTAATCAAATTAAAACGATTATTTGTAAATAGTTGATATGTTTAGTGCGGATTTGACTTCATTTTTACGATAATTAGGTTAGGAAACGTCATTTAGCCCGGTATCGTGCATTTTGACCTTGGTTCAATTAAACATTATTCCGAAGACTTCACCTTTTTTCATGATGCATCAATTCTTGAATGATTTGCGAATCCGTAGTACTTTTTATTTTTTCTCTATCTTTGATCTAAGTATGTTAATTTTCGATTTAAAGATCAATTTTTCCAGCTCTCCCGTTAGCGCCGTGTAAAAAGATCGATTTTCAAGTTTTAATTGTTCATCCAAATACTCGGTAAAAGCCTTCAAGATTTTGTGCAAGTAAAATTGAATAGCTAAATTACAACATGTCAAAAATTCATGCATATGAGTTTGGATTGCCTTCACGACAGAACTACCTTAAGGTAGTTCTGTCGGTACACCGAAGTCATAAATCTCAGAGTTTATATGACATTAAAAAATAATCATACGCATCACTTTGACTGCCGCAATAATAATATAAAAAATAATCGAGAATCCTTCGAAATTGTCGTAATCAAATTAAAACGATTATTTGTAAATAGTTGATATGTTTAGTGCGGATTTGACTTCATTTTTACGATAATTAGGTTAAGAAACGTCATTTGGCCCGGTATCGTGCATTTTGACCTTGGTTCAATTAAACATTATTCCGGAGACTTCACCCTTTTTCATGATGCATCAATTCCTGAATGATTTGCGAATCCGTAGTACTTTTTATTTTTTCTCTATCTTTGATCTAAGTATGTTAATTTTCGATTTAAAGATCAATTTTTCCAGCTCTCCCGTTAGCGCCGTGTAAAAAGATCGATTTTCAAGTTTTAATTGTTCATCCAAATACTCGGTAAAAGCCTTCAAGATTTTGTGCAAGTAAAATTGAATAGCTAAATTACAACATGTCAAAAATTCATGCATATGAGTTTGGATTACCTTCACGACAGAACTACCTTAAGGTAGTTCTGTCGTGAAGGCATCCAAAACAGAACTACCTTGAGGTAGTTCTGTCGGTACACCGAAGTCATAAATCTCAGAGTCTATATGACATTAAAAAATAATCATACGCATCACTTTGACTGCCGCAATAATAATATAAAAAATAATCGAGAATCCTTCGAAATTGTCGTAATTAAATTAAAAGATTATTTGTAAATAGTTGATATGTTTAGTGCGGATTTGACTTCATTTTTACGATAATTAGGTTAGGTAACGTCATTTGGCCCGGTATCGTGCACTTTGACATTGGTTCAATTAAACATTATTCCGGAGACTTCACCTTTTTTCATGATGCATCAATTCCCGAATGATTTGCGAATCCGTAGTACTTTTTATTTTTTCTCTATCTTTGATCTAAGTATGTTAATTTTCGATTTAAAGATCAATTTTTCCAGCTCTCCCGTTAGCGCCGTGTAAAAAGATCGATTTTCAAGTTTTAATTGTTCATCCAAATACTCGGTAAAAGCCTTCAAGATTTTGTGCAAGTAAAATTGAATAGCTAAATTACAACATGTCAAAAATTCATGCATATGAGTTTGGATTGCCTTCACGAACTACCTTAAGGTAGTTCTGTCGGTACACTGGAGTCATAAATCTCAGAGTCTATATGACATTAAAAAATAATCATACGCATCACTTTGACTGCCGCAATAATAATATAAAAAATAATCGAGAATCCTTCGAAATTGTCGTAATCAAATTAAAAGATTATTTGTAAATAGTTGATATGTTTAGTGCGGATTTGACTTCATTTTTACGATAATTAGGTTAGGTAACGTCATTTGGCCCGGTATCGTGCACTTTGACATTGGTTCAATTAAACATTATTCCGGAGACTTCACCTTTTTTCATGATGCATCAAGTCCTGAATGATTTGCGAATCCGTAGTACTTTTTATTTTTTCTCTATCTTTGATCTAAGTATGTTAATTTTCGATTTAAAGATCAATTTTTCCAGCTCTCCTGTTAGCGCCGTGTAAAAAGATCGATTTTCAAGTTTTAATTGTTCATTCAAATACTCGGTAAAAGCCTTCAAGATTTATTTATTTGAATTTGATTTAAATAAATAAATATTTTGGAAATAAAAAAACTGAAAAATTGAATGAAATACATATTTGTTGGAGGGAATGTAAATTTTCGTTGATTGAAATAATTAAATGTTGAATAGATAATTTTAGTTAATATTACCAAATCTTTTTTCTGGGTGAGAGATTGAAAGAGCGAGGAATGTCGGATCACATTCTAATGAATGTCTTCTTATCGATTCTGCAAATTCCGATGCGCCCGAGAGACATTTCGTTTCTGTCCTTTTAGATATCTATGTGCTACCCGAGGACTCTTATCTATTGGCCTCTTACTATTGTATGCCCTTGCATCTCGTTTCGCTCCGATACGCTCCGCCGGGTCAGTACGACGAAGACTCAACCGAGAAAGACAGATGTTATTTCCTTTCTGTGCTGGCTGACTTTTTTACAGCTTGTTCACAGAACTATTGGCCACTCAGTTGTATGGCATAGTGAGAGGGTAGGGATCGATCGATGTCGAAAAATCAATTATCGATTTTGAAAAAGGTTCTCAAACGCTTTTCTCATATGCAACACGTCTTTTCAATCCTTGACGTTGCAAAGTGTAAAGTACGCTTTACTGATACGCCCACAACTCTTATCCGACTTTAAATCGTTCCTGTTTACTACCTTGTATGGCACAGTAAAAAAATTTATGTGTAAAATTGGAGTAAAATCTTTTTTACTCCCGACTATCTACAAGGTAAAAGTCGGGAATATGTGTTTCACTGATATGACGTGAACCGAGATGTAAATGCCTAATACTTATAGAAATAATGATGATACGATCAGTTCTATAATTATGATTTTATAATAATAATATGTAGTGATTGTAATACGATGATTATATATCTAATAAACTAAATATATAATAAACTTTGGAATGGCTGCAAAAATTATTATTTTTCAATAAAAATTTACGGTAATCCTTTTGAAAAAATGGAAAAAAATAAGTAATGTATTAAGAAAGTAATGCATTACTTATTTCTTCCATTTTCTCCACTATTTCTTGCAATATTAAAGCGAAAAATAGTATTTTTTTCAGCTATTCAGATGTTTACACTCTATTTTATAATCACTACATATCATTATTATGAAATCATAATTACAAAACAAATTGTACTGTAAACTATATCTTATGAATTAATGGGGATTTACAATTCTGGACGTGAATATACGTATTTCTATTAGTACAATGTTCTCTAAAATGGTTAAAGATGTCTTAACAGAATTTGGTGCACAATTTCTCTGTATCGATTCATATGCTTTTTTTAAAAATAGATTGTATGTATTAGGTGCGATTCCTGCACTAAGAGAAAAACATAGTAATTTAATAAAAAATATAGTTAGTCCGATGATAATTTAATTATAAATTATTTTATGGTTGTAGGAAAAAAAATATAGTAGCAATCATCAAAATGATAATAATATCAAATATGGCGTTTTCTTGTATATACGATTTCAACGTTTGTTTCCAATAACTTAGCAAGTATCGTTTATTGAACTATATTATCATCGCTTCAACCATAAAACATTGCAAGCCTTCCTATATTCGTTTTATCATGTGAAATTGTTAAATCAACGATATATTTTTCTCTCAGTGCAAAACATATAAGCATTTAAACAAAGAGTCTGTTTGCCTGTTTGAATATATCGAAATGCTCCAAGATGGCCGCCATTATTTCGTATTCTGTAACTCATTTCACAGCGTTTATGGTGAAGTATTAGAATTACTTTAAAATCGATGGAATAAAAATAATTTTATGAAAATTAAAAAACTCCCGACTGAAAAAATGAGAGTAATTAATATTTAAATTAGCTAAATGAAAAATGGTTAAATAATAATTATTCGTATATTATAGTCAGGAAATTACCACACTCTTAACGAATTAATCTCCCGACTATAATATGCAAATGATTCTTATTTAACCATTTTTCATTCACTTCGATAAAAAGGTATAAGAAAGATTATAATACATTTTTAAAAGCATAGTTTTGTCAAACACACATACTATTCATAAATTTGCAAATCGTATTCAGGAATTTTACTGTGATACTTCATTGTAACACATAACCATAAATTAATTCATGAAACTAATTTTCCATTCATGGAACGATTTTTTTCATAATAATAGCCACCGTTAAGTTATTCGTCTTGTAGCATTCGCACTCGACTGGCTCTCACACTGGCATTCATTTTTTTTATCACGCAACACGCAACACAAACCGTATTTAAGGGGAGGGAGTCATGTGAAAATCAGTGATTTTAACATTGAAATATCTTGGTTTTTGGGATGTAAATATAGTTTTAAAAAAATAGGCGCTTTTTAACCTTCAAATAAAGAAGATTTTGGTATGTGCGAAGAGCATATAGTTTTTTTAAGTATCCCAAAATAAATGAACGAATTTTTCACACTAATGATACTCTTAAAAGAACATCAGTCAATGAATAATTCGCAAAAAAATGGGTTTTTGTGTATAAGATGTATCATTTCGACATAAATATAGTGATTTTTGATTAACGAAAAATTGATGAAACGCCTAAAACTTAGAGATTTTTACAACTATATTGACAAATCAATGACTACCAAATTTTACGAGAAAATAAATAAAAACGAAAATTATATCCAAACCGGAATAATACATTTTGTGCAGAACTTTCCATTTTTTGGGAATTATCTAATGACCGGTTTTTTTGTAAATGTGTGATAAGAAAAAATCATTATTTTATTTTAGGCCGTTCATAAAAGCTAGAAACTCTTCGCACATACTAAAATATTCGTTGTTTGAAGGATCAACGTCAAATTTTTAAAAAATTATATCCACAGCAAAAAAATCAAGATATGTTAATATATAAATCACTAATTTTTATCTGACTTCCTCTCCTTAAAGGTAATGAAATATTCGACTTCTGACTTCTCGACGTTCGCATATACATATGAGAAATTTATATGGCAACAAAAGATCTGATATTTTCTCTCCGATTTAAATTTACGTACTATTTATTAATATCCATGCATTGTATTTCTTTATATTTATTTCCGAGAGATGTTTTCCAAAATTAACTTTATTCCAAGAATATTTATTTTCGGATACACAATGTTTTATATCCATAAAAAAAAAGTTTGTCAATATCATCCAACTTCCAGGAATTAATAATCATAACCTCGTCAACACGTCACATAAATGAAGCTACATTTTTTTTTATTGCACATAACATGATTAACATAGCCTGCAATGATAAAAGAGCATGAGAAAGCAATATGCAAAATATTACTCGTAGTCGTGTTCCCAGTGGATCTTGCGGTACGAGAAACAATAACATCGTTATACCCATCGGTTTTATAGATGTTGAGAAAGGAACACGAGAAGGTGTTTTATGTTTTTCAATGAATACCAGCACAAAGTAAAAGGGACACGTCATATGTGCGGGAATAGCAATACCGACCGTAAAATTCGAGTTCTATAATACCGTGCAACTGAGCACGATAATGCACATCGAACTACGAAGACACGATGTGCATAGGTATGCAAAAAAAAAAAAAAAATAGAAATCGATATTCATAAAAATGTTCACTTTCAAGCATGAATAAATGTTCCACTATTTTCGCTGCACTTCTGCGAATGCGACCCAAACGTCCGAGGCATATGCACATTTTTTTTACGTGCCCTGAGGCGTAACTTGCTTTCGTTTATTTTGTACATTTCGAGAAAAATCGAGGATCAAACGAATGGTAAATTTTTATTTTTTTTTATTTTTTATTACTGCGCAGCGATTGCACTTGCATATATATATTTGAGTGCATGTTTGATGTATAACTGGGGGTACTTCTTGCATATATATATATATATATATATATATATATATATATATATATATAGTGTCGTATATATGCATCATGTTGCGACGAGAGATGCGGATAAAAAGAAAAGTAGGGCAAGCCTAGCAGGAATTCGTGAAAATTCACTGTTTCCCAGTGAGTTTAGTGTGTCGAACGGAACTTCTCCATGGCATATATCTCCAGCTTGTCTCACTCTCTATTCCTTTAGCCAGTCTTTTCATTCTCGCCGAAGAGCTGTTTCTCTTTCTTTTTTTTTTTTTCTTTTACGTTTCTACTGCTTTCCTCCCTTGCCCGTTCTCTCAAAGCGTCACTCCCTGTGCTGGCATTATGCGTCTTATAAGTTGACGACGACGATATCAAACGGAAAATTCACGGTCGCTCTTCGACACAGGCAAACGTGCATTAGAGACCGAGATAGAGCTCGACACTCGGCCAACCACAGAAACGGAAATATCTTAAAGCGGAACGACGACGGCAACACTTTCAGGCTTCGAACTATTGTTATTGACGTTTAGCAGTGTCAGGATAGAGCATTTCTTTCGAATTGTGTCAAATTAATTTATTAAAGAAAAATAACGAAATTGTACTATAATTCATGTTGTTGCTTTCTCATAGAGGAAACTTTGTTTTCCTGAAATTTTTTTTTCGTGATTTTCATGTCAGTACACTCAGAATGGTCCAAAATGTCGAAAAAAGTGATTTAGAAAAAATGTCTGTATGTGTGTATGTTACACGCTCAAAAAATGTAAACCTTTATATAACTCGGGAACGCCTCGAGATATAGAGTTAACATTTACACCATAGATAGAGGGTCTAATCCTCATCGTTCGTACCAATTTTTGTTAAAATCTCCATGATCGTTAAATTTTTACGCGGTTTTGAATTTTTTCAAAAATGTCTGTTAACGCGATAACTCTTTTAATTTTCGAGATATTAAGCTCAAAATTGGTATGTATGTGAGCTTTTCATACACCGGTGATGCCTATTAAATTTTGTTAAGATCGGTTGAAACGTTAAAATTTTATGAGATTTTGATTTTTTGAATTTTTGAATTTTTTTCTGCGATGCGAATTTTGGTATCAAATATCAAGCTGGGAGTTAAATGTGTACCAAATTCATGATTAACAGAAAAATACGTCAAATGTAGCCCAAAAATGGAGAACTATACTATATTTTCATAGCGATGTTGTACAGTCTATATTGCGAAAAGTAGCGATTTATGTTGTATAAACTATCCATATCCTTGCTTCCCAATGAAATTTCGGAAAAGACCGGTTTCTATCGTGTTCTACAAAAAAAAACAGAGAAGATAGAATATTCGAGGGACTTTCCGGACCGTTTGTCCTTATTATATTTTTACAAAGCGGGAATGTGCGCTTATTTATTTATTTAAAACAAGGATGCAAAGCAGAACATTGCACATTGCTTCCTCATTATATTTCGCTTTTTACAAAGTTTCCTCTATGAGGAAGCCAAAATCAATTACCGTACTTCCTCTTAGAGGTTGCTTTGTAAAAAGCGAAATATAATAAGAAAGCAATGTTCAAGGTTCTGCTTTGCATCCTTGTTTTTAATTTGCTTTTGTGAATTATTGAGAGATAAACAAAACTTTTGAAAATATTTTGTATCAGCTTCCATTACAGGTAAAGGAAGCTGTTTTACATAAACTGTATATATTAAATTTGACATACAAGTGAAATGTCGAATTACAATATTTTCTACTAAATCCTATGAAACTCCAGAAACTTAATATGAAAAATAGGAAATTTCATATAAAAATTTGTAATTTTGCAAACAAATTTCTGCCAATGTAAATTTGAAAACATTTTTAACAGTAACCCTTGCCCTTGACTTTTTAATTTATTTTGACAACTTTTCTGAATTACAATTATTGAAAAATTCACATTTCATATATAGACTTTTTTTCTACGAAGTAAAAAAATGAGGGCGTCATTTTCAATCAAATTTAGCTTTTTGTCAAATTTTTACAAAACTTTTTTATTGTTATTTTGAAAAATGATTCGAAATTTAGGTTTTCTCACAATATTGTAAATTGTGCTCTATTTGCGATTGCGAGGATTAATGATAAGGGGAATTATGGTTTATGCTGTCATATGTATATTTTGTACCAGAATTGAATTTTTTTTACAAAACGCTTAGCTGATCATTAGCATGTTTATTAATTTATATTCGTACTATTTTAGATTACGCAACACATTTGGAAGGAAAATACATTTTTTAAACGACCTTATTTTCTAAAAAACGATTTGGAAATAATAAAAAAAAATTCAAAGAGTTTATGTGTAGCGCTTGAAAATTTGTAGTAGTGGGAAAAAAGTAACCTCGTAGATTATTTGTCTAAAGTTGAATAATAAATAGGCTGAAGAATTTTGGTTAATGGGCCATTGGCATTATAGATTGCAATTTATGTCAATATACAAGTACAAACGTTGCATCAAATTTTGTCTAAAAACAAACTTTACCAATTAAATCTATTGTAACGTTTAGCATTTTAAAAAACCTTGAAAAAAGTTCTTAAAATCCTGGTTTGAATTTTTAATCAAAAGCGAACAAGCGACAATAGCTATTAAATAATTTAAAAAACAGCATTGCGTAGAATAGCAAAGCTTAAAAATGTATTTATAAGAAGCTCAAGTGCATAAAAGGTATCATACTAAATAATATTTCTTGATAAAAAGCATTTATAGAATGTAATTTATCAGAATCGTATTTCTTTAATCTTTCCAGAGCTTGAAATTCCATTGAAAATCGTTTTATTGATTTCACCTAATTGTCAATTGTCGCCTACGCAAAAAAAAAAATCGCTTCCTCGTGACTTAATCTCTCGAATAATCGTTACTATGGTAATATCGGTTTCGATTACGAGACGCTAAGGGAGAAGCGATAAACGATTTTGTTGCTTGCTCATGCATGGAACTAGTTGGATGCGCCGCAGAGTTAATAGAACGAAAAACGTTGGTTGCGATAATTTTTTAAAATAAATTTTGACCTAATTACCGTTGCAATTACAAAGAGAATTACTGATTAACCGTCGGGAGGTCAATTATTAGCTAATTACCATTTTCTCTTGACTCTGTGAAACGCGGAGGTAATCGCATTAAACTATGATTATCATAATTATTATAATACGCTTTACAGATTATATTACGTATTTAGTTGGGGCATGTATATACTATATTTTGTACATATTATATATACAGTTTATTTATATATATCTATATATACGTATCTATACTCTATGTAAACGTAACGAGAAATCAATGTACCCAATACTCGCAAACCTTCAATGTGCACGAGCGAAATGTATTTTCCTTTCTCACTATTTCCTCTTCCGTTGTTTATTCTGCCATTGTCGTTACTTGTGTACCAATAACGACCTCTCTTTTTCCTTACCGTGTCCCGGATTGATAACGACGACACGATTCGACAACTGTCATGCCCGAGATTTTTTAAAATTATATTGGTGCAAGTTAAAGGGTTAAAGAGAAGGTGTATTGAAATATTATGTTCATTGCGATATATTGACGAGTTTCGCAATTTTCTACTTATTCATTGTTCCAAAAATGTCGGATATTACAGCTATTGAAAAACCTGAAAAAAAATTATTAACAGAAATAACTTGGACAGACAATATTGATATAAAAAGTAAATGATAGACAATATTGCAATAAAAATGTATTTTGAATTGGATTGTGTATGAGTAATTATACAAAATAAAGTTAAGGGGAGGGAGACAGGTAAAAAAAATTGATATTGGAAATTCAATATCATCCAAATCCTATTGCATATAAAAATGCCCAACGCACTATATTGTTGGTACTCGATGAAAGGATTTTTTACTGTCGTCTGACTTGCATATGCTTTTCAATATTATCTTAAGCAAAGTTCTTAGGTTTTCCATTCTGCGCATGATTCAGATCAAACTACAAGGCAGATTGGAATGGATGACATCTCATTTTCTTCTTCATGAAAAGATACACTGGCTAAATGGAGCAAACTATTTTTTTTCATTCTGAAAGCAAAGTTAATCGCTGATTTAGAAAATAGCATAAAATTTATTTATTAATAATTATGTCACTTAAAAAATATTACCGTTTATTAACATTTGCTCCATTTAGCCGGTGTATCTTTTCATGAGGAAGAAAATGAGACGTCAACCATTCCAATCTGCCTAGTAGTTTGATCTGAATCATGCGCAGAATGGAAAACCTAAGAACTTTGCTTAAGATAATATTAAAAAGCATATAGTCAGACGACAGTAAAAAATCTTTTCATCGAGTACCAACAATATAGTGCGTTGGGCATTTTTATATGCAATAGGATTTGGATGATATTGAATTTCCAAAATCAATTTTTTTTACCTGACTACCTTCCCTTAATAAGGTCGTCACTGATTTTTAGAAATTGTGAATGAATTGCTTGCAACAATGTTCGGTCATAGGGCAAAAAAATGATTTTTTTTCTTTTTATTTCATAACGATTTATTGAGATAGTAACAAATAAATTTATAGAAAAATTATATAATTATAAAAATATTGAAAATATTTTTTTAATTAAATAAAACATATTTTGCAAATATGCCCAAATTGGAATAAACAATCTTTAAGAACATATTCTCTATTTATTATTTCATTTTTATTCTATAAGTTATTATTAATGCTCTTATTATTGGTAATTCGAAAACCAAATTAATTTCTTTTTTATTGTCACCTTTTTGGGAGACGGCGGAAAATAGGTAGCAAGAAAAAGTCGTTACTATTTAGTAACGACTTTTTCTACTAACCGAACATACCTATTTTGTAGGAGCCCAAAGTTCAAGTACACCGTCGACTTCATATATAATAATTTGTATAATTACTATTATGCATATTGCATAATCTCTTGTACGTGATACGTTGATTGAAGTGTCGTGGCGTCAATAATCAACCAGTTTTTTGCTACGCAATGGCCTCACATGTACCATCTTCCTGTAGTTTGTCAAAAAAAAAAAAAAAAAAAAATAGAAATAGTGAAACCTACCATAGCGCATTCTCTCGTGTGCATTGTAGGTTGCTCGGATTGGCACCGGGGCTAGGACATCGGGTGCATTTCACGGAGGGAACGAATTTGCGATGCCGCGAAGATCCGAAACCCGAGGAATCGGAAGAAAGGTTGGCATTTGGGCGCTTTACGTGAATAAGATCCACGTACGAAGAACTGAAGGGAATTTAATACACAGAATATTAATGTATTTGGAATGATACACAGAATCGGAGATAAATTGTCAAATAGATATTCGACGTTCATAAATATACATGAGCATTCATTTTGGTAATAACAGTAAAAAAAACGAAAGAATCGTAGCGTGTTTCCACTTTCCGGAGATTCCATATGGATTTAAGGGGAGGGAGTGGAACCCAATTCGGTTATATTCAATAAAAAGGTCTTTCTTGTTTGTATGTTGATGTCATTAAAAAATATATATTCTTTTGAATCGCGAAACAAATTTTTTTCCCTCTATGGCAAAAGTATCTTGTTATTGCAAATGAGCTACGGGATATTGATGGGTTTAAAACATTTCTTCTCAGTTAAAATAACTTAAAAAGTGAAGTTGAAATACCAAGGATAAAAATAAGGAAAGAAGGCGATAGTAACGAAAAAATAATTCAACATAATTCTTTTTATATTTAATGTTGATCAATTCCTGTTAAATATATTTTTCATATAGTACATTAGTTCGAATTTGTTACAACCATTTTAAAAATGTCATATTTTTAGCGGATTTTTGAGGGGTTCAATGAATATTAAATATCTTAGATAAATTCAGCATTTTTTTGTAATAAGTTTTATATAAAATCAAGTAAAAATTTCTGTGCGGACTGAAAATTGTGGTTAAAAGTGGAAATATGTTTTTTATTGCTACTATACATTAAACTATTAAAAAAGACAAAATTATAAAATGGATTATAAAATTAGATATCAGATAGTTCACAAAACAATGTTTTATATTCATCCTATGATTATTTTTTTAAAAATCCTAATGAAAAAATAATTGGTGTTATCAACTTGTATTTATTAATATTAAAATTGACAATATCGATAATAATTTCCATAACAAGGTCGAAACGTACCGAATGTACATATCGGGATTACACATCTCATCCATATTCTAGCGATACGTTATAAAAATATATATTTCGTCTATTCATTTTTCTGGCCGGCAATGCATATTGGAAGAACAAATATTCTCTGCATATAAACTAGAAATTCAGCATTTTGTATTTTGTTGGAGAGGAATTTGAAGAATTTCTGAATGAATATATGGGAAATTCTAAGCATAATCTTTAAATGTAGAATACAAAATTATTCTACAATTTACCGAATATAAAATCTCTTATAAGACTATTTACTAATGCTTTTCTAAATTGAAATCGTCGAAAAAAAGGAAACGCCAAAGGATACCAATGCGATTTTTTGTTTATGATAAAAAATCAATAATGCGTAATTTTTTTTTCAATTTATTTTGTCATCAATTTTTTTTTCACTTTTAATATTGGCAGACCCTGACGAAAATGTATTTTTTAGATATGTCAGTGAAATAGGAAGAAGTCCAATTAAAAATATGAACGTTCGTCGCGTTGACTTGGAATCCAGTATATATTGCTGAAAATGGGTGTCGGAAAATGAAGAGCTCCTGTACAGTGCAAGCTCGATCTAATTTTTTATTTAGCTTCGTCCCACATGACGTCCAATGAAAGCTCAACCAACAAAACATACATTTAAATTATTGTCGGACAATTACATTTCTCTCATAAATTATTCCGCACAATATAGAAAGCTCCGTATAATTACCGTTGTTAAATTAAAACAGCGTTTAAGTATGATGAATGTTTGAAAAAAAAAACGCCACTGAATAGAGCAGTTGGATTACTCGAACAATGCCAAAATATACTTTATAACAACGAGTAATCACAATAATAATTTGACTGTTCGTTGGGGTATCGAGTTTCCCTTTGTCTACCGATTACACATGTAAAGCAAAATGATACGTCTGTAAAGTGTTCGATATACAGTTTCACCAACAATGTGTACACGATTCAGCCGATGTTATGAGCGTTGGGGTCCAGTACAATCGGAAATTATTTGCAAACATGTCAAATAACGAATGTGGCTTTACATAAGTTCAAAAATGTACAAAGGTTACAAATTTGGCGGCATACGCAACATATGTGTTCGTACACCGAGAGAAAATGTTTCATTGATTCACGGAAATCTTTGCCAATGAAATGAAATACTTGAATTTCAATACTATCTTTTCTTTGAATGATCTCCAACTCAATGAAAAGTAGTGACATTGTTTCGAAGAAACATTTCTTTAAACCAATAAACCTTTTTCATTGATTTCAAAGATATCGTCTCGGATTTAATGAAACCTTCTTCTTACCAGCTCAAAATTTCGAAACCTATTTTTTCCTGAAGTACGCGGCAGATAAAGCTCAAATTTTGTGAGTATGTAAGGAAGTACGGCAGAAATAGGCTAAGCTTCTGACTCCTTGAAACTCGAAGCCGTTCGTTCGGGAGAATCGGAAAACAAAAAAGTGAGGTTAGGTGCGAGAGAGAGATTAATGAAAACGTTTCTTTGAACCAATGAAAACGTCTCTTTAAAACAATAAAACTGTTTCTTTATTATATGCTCACTAAGTAAATCTTTATTTACAGGCAATGAAATGTTCTCTTTGAAATTCAAATGCACTATTTCATTGAAATCAAAGAAATATTTCGTTGAAATCAATGAAAAAAAATCAATCCACCCATTTCTTTGGCGTCAATGAAATCTTTTCTCTCGGTAGTATATAAATTATTGATGATTATGGATTTTATGAAAAGTCTTAATTAAAACATACATGTTATCATCAAATCATTGAAAGTTTTTATACAACACCTAATTGAACATTAGTATCTCCATTACTTTATATTCATGGAATTTTAGACTGTATAACAAACAGATCTGATTAAGAGTCGAGGTTGTCTGACTCCAACAAGTATTTATTGACATTTTTTAAACGAGCTTATTTTCTGAAAAGCAATTTAAAAATTTTTTACTTCAAAGAGTTTGTGCGGCGCTTGAAAACTTATAGCAGTAGATAAAAATTTCATCTCGTATAGTATTTGTTTAAAAATGAATAATTACTTTAAATCACTGTTTGGTAAGAAAAAAGGTCCTTAAATAAAGTTCTTGAAATGCTGGTTTGAATTGTAAAAGAAAAGCGTCCAACCCCAAATAGCCATAACATGATTTTTAAAAAACTGTGTTTTTTAAAGTAGTGGCTAAAATTTATAAAGGTTAGAAATTCTTCGGGAATATACAAAATGTGTTCGGATATAAATTATTGGTAATTATAGATTTTATGAAAAAAAGTCTTAAGTAAAATATAAATTTTATTATTAAAGTATGCAATTTGAATACTGAAAGTTTTTTTAATTAGTGGGATTCTTAATCGGACTACCAAACATCTGCATACCAGAACTTAATTATAAAAAGATATAGACCGATAGTGTGGTAGGAGCTGATGAGAATCGACTTTTTCAGTACCAAATACTGAATACAATACAAAACCTCATAATTGGTATCGAATTTTTGAAGTTGAATAATTTTCGAAAACTTTTCAAAACAATCTCATGATATTTGCGTCATTCTCTTTTTTTCGCGAGATGTTTTGAACGAAAAAAGAAAGTAAAATAAAAAACCGGTGAATCGAAAAAAGTGTTATTGCCCGTTAAAAATTCCGAATTTTCTTCATTCTGATTTTTAGTAGGTTCAAAGTTGAAAAAAAGAAAGTTTCGAATTTTACAGCATATTGAAAGTTCATCTTATCGGAAATTTGATGCTAATTACGATACTATAAATTTTTTGTCGATTACAATTTCTTAAAAGTCGAAAAAAAATTGTCAACATTGAACTTCTCAAAAATCAGGATCACGAAACGTCGAAATTTTCAATTGGCGATAACTTTTTTTTGAGTCGACCGATTCTGCTTTTTCTTTTTTCGTTCGCAAGAACATACGAAAACGAAGAGAACGATGCAAATATCATATTGATATCTGGATTTTTGCGCCCGTGAGATTTTTATAGAAATGACCGAAAATAAGTAAAAGGAGAATGTATGCAGAAAATTTCAAAATTTCGATGCCTCAACTAAAAAATTCTGTAAAATACCAATGTACTTTTCCGCGCTGGATAAAAATTGAGTATTCGTTTTTTTAAGAAATCGAACATTTTCATGAAATATATTTTCATAATATTTATTTTTAATAATATAATATTTTTATAAATATATTTTTTTAAATAAAAAAAATATTTTCATTGAGCAGTTGACTTGAATTTCTTCACATCACTTAAGCAGATAAAAAAATGAAGATCACCTGCTACCATATTTTGCTCCTAAATGAAATTAATCTGGTATTTGCCGGTCTCGTCTATCCCGATCAATTGAAATTCTGCTGTAAAAAAAAACGCCGCTTTTTATAACTTTTAACAAGGCCATGAATGTAAATAAACATTGAAAACCCCTTACATTTCCCTAGCATTTTGCACGTTGTTACGTAAAATCTTGATACTCAACAGTTCGGTCCCAGCGGGAGTGCCTCAATATCACTGTGCCGAAGGGTGTACTGCATAATTAACGCTTAGTACCACGAGCCATAAATAATTAAAGAGCAAGTCTAAAGTAGTTTTGCTGCCCGAAAAAGTTATATATGACGAGATAGGGGGTAACGTTTCTTTTTTACTATGTGCGCTATATATATGTATAGGCTCGACCATGGTTACCGGGGCTAATTGGTCCAGGGGTAAGTTGGGCTAAGCAGGTTTAAAAATCGACAATCCCATGAAACATCTCGCAGCTTAGAGGTTTTTTATATACATGAAAAACCGATTCGTGGAATAAAAAGTAAAATATGTTCTGATCGGAATATAAGACTTCTAAAAGAGTGAATATTAAGGATATGCAGTTAACATTTTTTTATTCGAAGACTGAGTTATTTGCCTACGGTTAAAGACTAGTTAAAACTCATTCGCTTAATTAGGTCCAGAGGATTTTTGTATAGTACTGACTACTGGAGTATGGGGTAAATGGATTCACTGTGGACGGTGCGAGTTGGGTAAATCCGTATTAAAAACTTCACTTCAATGTGCGATAATTGCATGTCCGATGAGACTACATTTTGTCCTACATTTTGTCCTTGCAATAAAAAGCGGCTTCATTTTTAGTCGTTTATACATTTTTGCGGTATAATAATTAACGCTCTGTATATGGTTTGTTAAGCTCTAGACAAAAGTAAATAAAGTTTTATTTTCAAACTGTGTACTGTATTTTTGTGACATATTTTAGTATGCATTTCATTATTGACTCCATTTTCTCCGGAGCAAAGGACTAGAAAAATTAAATTATCTAGCTAATGATCCATGCAAAAAAATAGCTTTACCTCTAACCCGATCGATACAACCAAGTATTAGAAAAAAAATAATAGGAAAACCGACTCAACTAGCCCCGGTCTCATCAATAATTTGCCCCTGAGCGGCAAACGCGGTCATGTAACCACCTCCTATGCAAATGCTTATCCTGATGATCCTTCCGAGAAAGGAGCTTTATCTTTCATCCGATCTATGCAGCTAAGTATCAGAAAAAAAATCAAAACCGAAAATTGACTCAACATGCCCCGGTCTCCCCTATATTTTTACCTCGAGAAAGAATTTCGGTCTTCTTACCCACCTTCTATATGACTCCTTATCCTGATGACCCTTGCAAAACAAGACCTTTACCTTTACCTTTAACCCCATCTATGCAGCCAAGCAATAGAAAAAAAACAAGCCTGCAAAGTGGAACTTTGCAAATTGCTTTCTCATTATTTTTCGCTTTTTACAAAGCTACCTCTGTGAGGAAGTATGTTCATCGATTTTAGCTTCCTCATGGACGAAGCTTTGTAAAAAGCGAAAAATAATGAGGAAGGAATTTGCACAGTTCAACTTTGCAGGCTCTAGACATTTTTCTAAAAATTCAAAGTGTCGAAGAATTTTAACCGTGTAACTGATTTTTCTCAAATTTGTACTAAAACCTTGTACCATGGTAGTCCATATGTGAACCAAATTAGAACCTGGTATCTCATAATTTGCACGAGACAACGCGAGAATGAGATTTTTCGAAAAATTTAAAATGCTATAAATTTGAACGGCTGTACAGATCTGCTTTAAATTTATACTCAAATGTTTTTCGATGATAATCCATATGTGAACAAAATTTGCGATAAATCTGTGAAAAATAAATTTTTAAAATTATTTCGTGACGACATTTTTTCCTTTTTTATTCACCAAAATTGAAATTTATCGACATATCGATAGTTCCTTTGAATAAATTCATCATTAATAATCAATAATCGTAAAATCATGTCGAAAATTGCAGTCGGATATGTCAGAATTTACAGGGGAAGTCTTTGCATACCTTTAAAAAAAATTGAAATTGCAATAAAATTAGAACCACCCTATCGATTCTCGCCAAATTTCGTACACATCATGGTTTGATGGTAGTCCATTTACGTACAATATTTCAGCTCGATATACCTTAATTTGCGAAAGTTATAGCGTAAGAAGGCAATACGTCGTTTCTACAGAATCCAATTCTACACATCACCGACTCAACACCATCGACTCTACACAACGGCAATTCGACACATGCCTCGATTTAACACAACAGCAACTGTACACATCACCAACTCGACACATGCCTCAATTCGACACAACCCCAATTCTACACAGTCACAACTGTCACGAGCCAAATGCACAACGGCAATACTCTACACAGCCCCGATTCTACACAGTCACAACTGTCATGAGCCAAATACACAACGGCAATACGCTACACAGCCCCGATTCTACACAGGTACAACTGGCACGAGCTAAATTTTCCAAAGTCCCGATTCAACACATCACCGATTCTACACCGTCACCAACTCACATCCAATCTATGTATGTCGTTCAAGCATTCCAACTCATCGGCGCACTATGATTGGATGTGAGTTGGTGACGGTGTAGAATCGGTGATGTGTTGAATCGAGACTTTGGTGAATTTAGCTCGTGACATTTGTGCCTGTGTAGAATCGGGGCTGTGTAGAGTATTGCCGTTGTGCATTTGGCTCGTGACAGTTGTGACTGTGTAGAATCGGGGCTGTGTAGAATTGGGGTTTTGTCGAATTGAGGCATGTGTCGAGTTGGTGATGTGTCGAGTTGGTGATGTGTCGAGTTGATGATGTGTTGAGTTGGTGATGTGTCGAGTTGATGATGTGTTGAGTTGGTGATGTGTCGAGTTGGTGATGTGTTGAGTTGGTGATGTGTCGAGTTGGTGATGTGTCGAGTTGGTGATGTATACAGTTGCTGTTGTGTTGAATCGAGGCATGTGTGGCATTGCCGTTGTGTAGAGTCGGTGGTGTTGAGTCGGTGCTGTGTAGAATTGGGTTCTGTAGAACCGACGTATTGCCGCGTGAGAACGATATTTTCAAAATTTTCAAAATGCTGTAAAATTTGAATTTTCCAGCCGATTTACGTCAACTACAATCCCAAACGTTGATGTACGACAGCCCACTTGCGTGCCACATTTGACGCAGATACATCTATAATTACGACAGTTATCGTGCTTACAACAAAATCTACACACACACACACACATACAGACATTTTTTCTAAACCACTTTTCTCGACGTTTTGGACCATTCTAAGTATCTTGACATTAAAATTTCGAAATTTTTTTTCACGAAAACAAAGTTTCCTCTATGAGAAAACAAAAATCAAACACTCAACTAGCCCCGGTCTTCCCTATGTCGGTATATACTTGGAGAAGGTTGATTGAGCTATATCTTTCCACTTTCCTACATCCGTGTGAGTCGTCCCGAGTATCGAGTGAGTAGCAGCAAACCGGAGGTACCAGCGTGACGGTTGTCGCCTCGAGCTCCATACATATTACATATTACACGGACGCGCGTGCGGCAACTCATCAACGAGAGGGCGGTAGTCGCTCGACCTACCCCTCATATATACAATGTATATGCATAGACCGTAGCATCCATATGTAGGTATACTATAGGGATATCAGGAGGTCGTGAGCTCAGCTAGCATACCCTCACATCTTGTATAAATCCCTGGTAGCTATCTTGGCGTAGACGCGATGTAGTACAGCATAAACATGCTGTATCCGTTGCTCCGTAATGCTGACCAAGTTGCTGCACACGCCGGTGACATTAAGGAGTATGGGGCTTTAAGAGGGTCAATGTAAAGGATCGAAAAGTGATGCCAAGATGAGTGGACTTAGAATAGCTTACTATAAACTCTAGAACGAAGCAATTAGCTTGAATGAATGTGTCAATCATTTAACAAAATTAGACGAGAGAGTTATTTATGATTTTGCTAAACAGATGCTATGAATACCGTATAACTGTATTCTGCTCTGGATGGAATTGAGTATGAATTAATGTGTGCGGCAAATATTTTGTTATAATTAGACAGGCGGGAAGCCATCAAAAGAATTTTTAATTAATATTCATGACACATTTGCAAGAGTGATTTCGTGTGTTAACTCAAAACGACCCGTCAAGGGAGGCAAATATAGCCTCATCACGATCATTCATGGTCCGAGATTCAGAGTTATTAAAATAATTAAAATATAAAGCAAAAGCTAAAGATATGATACGTTAATAAAAATACATTGCAGTGTTTATAAACGCACAGTTGTTTGCATTACGACCTCTTTGTTACCTAATTTCTGCGGTATTTTTTTAATTCACTCATCCTGGAAATTATTCTGCTAAACTGATAAACAACCGAATAATAATAAACATTTTAATAACGTATGTTTGAACTCTGCAAACCTGTTTGCTCATTTTGGTTGGAAGCGTCTCATCTCTGCTGTTAACTAAAATAATAAACCTTAATTATATTTGCAAAACGATTGTAATTAACGTAATGAAAACTTAAAGACAACACGACGATTTTTCTAGGCGAAATTTATAAAAATACGCTACTCCATTTATGAATATAAATTTTTTATTGTAAAGTTGTAATCTGGTTTTTTTTTACTAAAGCTCTAATGATCCTCGTTGACGAATCCACTAAAAATCATATTCGAACAATATATTAAATATGTTTTCGAAAATAGTATGATAAATACTAAGTTGTTCTTAAGAGGACAAATTCTGCCAAATAATAAAGATTTTCTAATTGCGATTTTTTTTCAGTAAACTGGTAAATGCTATACAAAATGTATAAATCGAACATTGGAATGAGGAATGTTTTTGACATGGCAAAAGCAATTCAACCAATTCTCTCACAAATTCGTTTTTGGCTTTTTCAATTCTGTGCGTGATTCACATAGAACTACGTTGTAACAACATTCTACAATGTTTGAAGAAGGATTTTTTTCTAGAGTGTCTGGCAAACGGTCCATCAACATTGATCTAACATTTCGTAATACGACGGACAGATATTGAACCGCGTATTTCGATACGATCCCACAATACACTAAAAAAATATTTATCGAATGTATTTTGAGATTACAATATAGCGAATACATATGTTTCAAAATATATCAAACGTATATTTTAGTATATTAAACGTATATTATCAGTAATAAATTACACACTGAGAGAAAATGATGGTATTAGTAACTATAAAGTGACAACTATTCATTTTTAGTTCGTACGATAAATTTTTGAATAGTTGCCACAATTATCAAATAATTACTATAACTAGCAAATGGTTATCATAAATATTTTCATGATTACCGTAACTATGAAAATAGTTGTATGGACTAAAAATTAATAGTTGTCACTTTATAGTTGGCTGTACTATTACGATTTCTCTGAGTGCATAAATTTGTTATTCCATGACGAAAAATCCACGTATTATCATAAATCACAGTGACGTTAATTCAATTTTGGGAAAAGAACCTGTCGTTCGATAATGCTCATCCAAGAATAATCGTGTAAAAGTGGATGTCGGAAGCCACAGCGAGACAGAAAGCTAATTAAACCAAAAAGGTTTATTTTCAGCAAAACCGTTCCAATTATCTCTCAGATGACCCGCATTCACCTCGGCTGCACTGTCATAAAATACCCGAGCAGAGACTATAGCATAAACCTCTCGTCAGCATCACCGAAAACCCCAGTTACACTAGAGTAGCAAATATAAAAAAAGGGAGAAAAAAAAGCAATACGACCTACGCTACCGGTGCGCCGGCTCCGCAGGGGTTGCCAGTGGGTGGTGTCACGTAGGCGGAAAACTGGGTATAAAAAATCTACATACGAATTATACGAGTGTGTATACGGCAGCTCGCTCATATACATAAAATCCACATAAACGCGGGCTGACTCTTTACATGTGTCATTCCATACCAAGTCTACCATTCATTTACCATCACGTCAATTTTCCCATATTTTCTAATCATAATAATAGAAATTCTATCAAATTTAGAAAAAAAATCGTAATGCCCTCAACGAAAAAAAAATATTATTACATTATTTTGTCAAAAATCGATGAAAATTTTTTGCCCAGTTATGGACATTTTTTTATCAAAAAGTACATTCAAAAACTCAAATTTTAAACAGTAACAAATTTTTCGTACGATCGGTAATTTTGTCTATACAGCGAATTGAATAAAAATGAAATAAAAAAAATGTTATTAAATTTTGGGCAAACTATAGGTGCGAAAATTCTGAAATAATTTATGGATGTTGGTGATACTTTAAGCAACTTTTGAAAAAAATTATTAACACTTTTTGCGACTGTGCTAAATTTGGGTGGCCCACTTTGTATGGAATGATCCATATATATATATATATATACACATATATATACACACATTTATAGTAGCAAGTAGTAAAGGTCGGTATGCGCATGGCCCGACCACACTATAGTATGCAGTACTACAGGTACACATCAAGCTACCGTCGAGTCGTGTACATATAACCCCCAAGCGCAGGGCACTCCTGTTGAATACACGTATTCACTGCGCATGTGCCACTATATCCTCTGGGGGTGAAGCGGGCAAAATACTATATAGCAAAGCGTCCTACACATACACATTGCACACGAACGTTGATCGTATACAAGTACATACAAATTGTAATATCCATGAAACATCATCCACGTACCTGTTCTGCACCTGGAGGGCATTAAGAATATGAGCTGTGTGTGTGTGGCGATGCGCTTCACCGCAAGCGGATGGTATGTACTTTATCCAGTACCTGCGGATTGAATCAAAGATCAAAAGCTATCCATCGAATATATTATACTAAAATACCCTAGGTGAATTTGTGCTGAAGCTTAGGTATATTTGACGTTCAGTTTCTGTGATTAATAATCTATAAAGCGAGTTATAATCATCAAGTACTTTTCGTATATAAGGGAAAACTTGACAGCGTGTGAATTGCATTTACTAATTATCTAGCGATGTTAGAGGAATCAAAAATATTTCAATTTTTGCTGAAGTAGCAGCATTGAATGTGGAAAAAAGTTTCGGAATATTTCAACGTCTGGTTAGTGAGATATTGCGTGTAATGGAAAAACTTTCAACAAAAGCATATAAGGCGCTACGGGGAACTGAACACCGAGCTCTAGTTTCCTCAGTGTTCGCACTCCGCCGTGACTATTTCTACTACTTTGCAGCGCTGTATTGCGTGATGCTACCTTTGGGCAGCTCGTACTCATAGACCTCTCGGATATATGGGAAATTCCGGGAAAAATCTACAGGAACGTGACTTTCGGATTTTTTGTACTTTTTTTTCCTTTTGGTATCTATGGTATGAATAAATATTCAAGTAGGTGCAAATAATTCAGGATATGTAGGATATTTATGCAATGTTTTAGTTTGAGGACTTTTTTTATTGCCAAAACCTGCACGGAAAGTAATGTTTGGTTGTGACAACTACGTTTCCAATTTGCTGTAGACAATGTTTCAAAAATTAGTTGCCTCAACCATATGGAATAGTAACCTCAACTATTCACGATTAGTTCTCGCGAGATTATTGAGGTTAACCAATCCAATTGTTGGGACTACCACTCGAATAGTTGGGACTACCATTTGAATCGTCGGTATTACCATTTGAATCGGTGACACTACCATTTGAGTTGTAAGGGAAATAGAATAATCGAATTGGTTGTGTCAACTCATTTTTTGGTTATGGCAACTAATTTTTTTTTTCAGTGTGTAATCGGTCGTCAATATAATTAGATATACTAAGGGTAGGTTGGAAAATAAAGACCAAATTGTAATAAAATTCGCAATACTTGATCGATTCTCATCAAATTTAACACCAATCATGGTTAGATGATAATTAATTTATGTATAGAATTTCAACTAAATATATTAACATCTCAAAAAGTAACAGCGCAAAGAATCTTTACACGGATTAAAAAACGCCATAAAATTCGAATTTCTCAACTGATCGCGCGTCAAATATAATGATTAACGTTGTTATGTGACAGTAAACTTGTGTACCAAATTTATGTGTGAACATTTATTAAACATATCGTACCACCAAGAAAAATGTTCGAAAAAAAATGTTCCAACGCACATTGCTCGACCTCATAGACCATTTTGAGTCTACTAGCATGAAAGTCTCGAAAAAAAAGATGTTCATAAAAACAACATTGTTATATGACAGTTAACTTCTACAAAAGCAAAATTTAAAACAATTGCTATTATCGTGACGAAACACGTTAGAGTTATGAAGTTAGTTTGTGGAGATAGTTTGCAAATTTAGTTTGTGAAGTTAGTTTCTGAAATGATGATAAGAAATTAATGATGCAGAGTTGAAATAAAGAATTTTTGTAGTTCAGTAAATCTTTTTAGTTGTATCAATTTTTTAAATTAAATTAATTATTTTATTTGTCAATTATTATGCGTTTAGTTAACTCGTTTTTTTATTTATACTGAAATTAACATAGCGAATAATAAACCTTCACAAAAATCAAACTTCCTTTATAAGAGAGCAAAAATATTATTATGTATGATTATGCATAGTTCCAAGTTTTAGAAAAGCGTGCGTAAAACCGCGTTTCTCGCATCGAGTGAAATAAAAGATATTTTTGTTCACTGCTCATTTGCTGGTAATTCTATCTGTACGTGTCAGACCGAAACATAATAACTATTATATTAGCTTGCGATCCAAAAACGAATGAAACATTTCGTTTTTATTTTTTCCTATTTCAGGTAAAGTATTAGAATCAGTCCAGATTTTCGATTATATTTCAATACCAAAACTAAATTTTAAATGTAGAAGGCATACACCAAATTTCACTGCGATCCACAGCTTTTTACTAAAGTTATTGTATTTTCGTACGATACAGACAAAGTAACAGACAGACAGACAAAAACGTGCGAATGCTTTTTTTATAATCTAGGACGCTCAAAACATGTATTTCCATCAAAATCTTACTGGAATTTTTTTTATTGCAATACTTTCTCTCTTACATACTTTGTATGTGATGAGAAAGTAAAAAAAATACGAGACACTGACCCTTTGTCCTGGAACTCGTACAATACAAACGGAGTAACAGACAGAACCGAGTGAATGCCTTTTTATAATCAGAGATCCTCAAAACTTGTATTTCCATCAAAATCTTACTCGAACTTTTTTTGGATTGCAATACTTTCTCTCTTACATATTTTGTATGTGATGGAATTTTTAAAAAAATACGAGGACACTGACGATTTGCCCTGGAACTCGTACGATACAAACAGAACAGACAAACAGAAACGAGTGAATGCCTTTTTTTATAATCTGGGACCCTCAAAACATGTATTTCGATCAAAATCTTACTCGAACTTTTTTTGGATAGCAATACTTTCTCTCTTACACACTTTGTATGTGATGAAAAATTGATAAAAAATAAGAGGACACTGACGATTTGCCCTGGAACTCGTACGATACAAACAGAACAGACAAACAGAAACGAGTGAATGCCTTTTTTTATAATCTGGGACCCTCAAAACATGTATTTCGATCAAAATCTTACTTGAACTTTTTTTGGATTGCAATACTTTCTCTCTTACATATTTTGTATGTGATGGAATTTTTAAAAAAATACGAGGACGCTGACGATTTGCCCTGGAACTCGTACGATAGAAACAGAACAGACAAACAGAAACGAGTGAATGCCTTTTTTTATAATCTGGGATCCTCAAAACATGTATTTCCATCAAAATCTTACTCGAACTTTTTTTGGATAGCAATACTTTTTCTCTTACACACTTTGTATGTGATGAAAAATTGATAAAAAATACGAGGACGCTGACGATTTGCCCTGGAACTCGTACGATACAAACAGAACAGACAAACAGAAACGAGTGAATGCCTTTTTTTATAATCTGGGATCCTCAAAACATGTATTTCGATCAAAATCTTACTTGAACTTTTTTTGGATAGCAATACTTTCTCTCTTACACACTTTGTATGTGATGAAAAATTGATAAAAAATACGAGGACACTGACGATTTGCCCTGGAACTCGTACAATACAAACGGAGTAACAGACAGACAGAACCGAGTGAATGCCTTTTTTTTTAATCTAGAACATTCGAAACATGTATTTCCATCACAATCTTCCTCGATTTTTTTTTTTTGGATTGCAATACATTCTCTCTTACATACTTTGTATGTGATGAAAAAGTAAAAAAAAATACGAGGACAGTGGCGATTTGTCCCGGAATGCCCTATACATACCTATATACAAGAAAACCGTCTCCCGCCAGAGCCATGAGGCTCTCGAGTACGTTCCGAGAAGCATGCTCGAAGCGTGGTTAGTAGTGTTAGTGAGCGAGGGAGCAAGCAAAACCAAAGGATCGTGCGCCCTGTGCTCGGTTCACACAAGTACAAGCGAGCTTTCACGCTTCACACAGACACACCACTTCGTGTATCCCGTCTCTGTGTGTCGAGAAGGTAGGTTAAACCCGCACGAACGTTGCCCGGTGCGCATACACGGACCCGTGAGGTGTTGAAGGGCGCATGCCCGTCCGAAAGGGCTGTGAAAGCAGAGACTCTCGGTGGGGTACGAGCTCCTGGCAGCAGCTTTACTGCCCTCACCCTCCCACCGAATATCCACCTCCTCCTTCTTCGTCCTCTCCTTCCCCTCCTCTTCCTCCTCTTCCTCCTCTTCAGCCACTAGCAGCATCAGCGGCCGAAGCGGCAGCGGCTAGCAGGCAGCAGCAGGCAGCCTCGGCACAACCAACCCTTCGTAGCCTGGTCGCTGGTGCTTCTAGTCCATCCTGCCGCTTCTAGCAGCAGAGAACGTCCTCCTCCGTAACGCCGCGGTTCCGCGGAATATTAAAAAAGAGAAAAAAAGAAAAATAACGTATTATCATTTATACTGCTAATTAAAACAACAATAAATGAGTACTAATGCTAATGAATGGTGCGGATAAATATGTGGCGTTTGGCAGTGATTTATAATGTAACACAGATGATATTTATTAATTTTGTTAATACAAATACAACGAGTCCTCAAACGAGGACTCAACAGTAACGCACTTTCCGAGGAACAGAAACGCTGTAGAGGTTACAACAACGTGTTGTGACACTATGCGAGCTATTATCGTGTAGAGCCTCGTGCACGAAATTCGTACACATAAGCATATTAATATACGTGGAAAGGGCGTCGACTCGAGGGTCGAGACATAAAAACATCGTTTCAACAACAACGGCCTGATAATATTCGTATTATACCCAGATTATATACACCTTGTTGCTGCCTATCTGCTCGCCCTTTTTTTCCTTTCTTTATTCAACCCAATACGTTTTCGCGGCTCTACTATCGCGATCCTCGCGATAACGTGACTGTCGCTTTGAAGATGGAGATCACCTGAGTGTGTGACAAACGCCAGCGAGGCTACTTAAGTGCGATTGTGTGTTACGAAGCGTGTTTGTGAGTCGCTTGTCTCGTATGGTATAAGCGACGGGGTGAACGCGACTGTGCGACGGTGAATGACACACGAACCAACCTTCAAGCAACTCTGCGACTAGGTGCGATGTACTTGACGAAGAGGCTATAGAAACGCAAGTGCAACGACGCTTTGTCGTAACCTCGTGGCCAAGTTGCCTGACGTTTTTTACTTTTCTTTTTCTTTACGACAAAAGAAGCGAATGAGATAATAATAAAAAAAATAGGTTTGTGGTGAATAAATAAATAAATAAACGTCGAGAGTTACTTACAAAATCTATGAACGGGAAGTGAGTTCAAGTGCGGACAGCGATATCCAAGCAACGTGTACAACGAGAGAGGAAAAAAAATACGATCACGAGAGTGATAGACAGGGGTGGGAAATTAAGTTACGGGACTGGATGCCCACGGATCGATGGTGCTGCTGGCCTCACGTTCTCTCGTATCTCGTGTGGCACTAACGCTGCTCTGTGTGCTGCGAGTAAGCCGAAGCATCGACGGCCCTCGTGCTGTGCTGTTGCCCCTGCTCCTCTCTCGTCCTCGAGGTCTCTCGCTCTCGTGGGCAACCGGTGCTGTGACCTTGAGAGCATCAACATCAATGACTCGTTATTTTAGTCTGTCTGGACCTAAAACAACGTTACTGCAAGAAGGAAGTAAAGGGATAGAAATATAGAGAAGAAAAAGAGAGGGCGAAGACATACCTCATCATCGTAGAGTGGTTTGCAGTCGAAAACTTTTGGACTTTTTGTCTTTTTTTTCTTTGTCAGTAAAAGAACATTTCACCAAGGAAAGGGTGGTTCAATCCTGTGAAAGAACTGGTTAAAATACTAAACGGAACGGAAGAAGTTTTATGGCCTCAAAAAGCACTTGTAATCCACTTAATCTACAAACATTATGATAAATAAGACAGAGGAAAATCAGTATAAAACGCTGTGGAATTAATGAGCGGTGTGATATTATAATAACGACGGGGGATTGTCGAGCACGTTGCTGTCGCTTCAGCGATAACGATCTGACGACTCGCGGGTCTCTCTAACGGTGCCTTTGGCAGCCGCTAGAATACATAAAAGAGAGAAAGTCCATAGGGGAGGCTATTTTTTTCATTTCCCTCTGACGGAGACCTTTTACTCTGTAGTAATTTGCTAATTAGTCGGGGCTACTTTTCCGACGTTATAATTCTACTAGCGTGAACACAACTATAGCGTGTAAGATGGACATATCGAGCTTTGGCATTGAGAATATAAGCGCTGAGGGACCAACGTTTTGCTTGGGAATCACTACCGAGAAATCAGTAAATATAGCTTAAGTCGTGGGATTTAAAGAATATAAAATAACAAGAAATAAGAGCTGGAAACCGAAGAGAAACGACGAAGAACTCGGAGAAGCAGAAGTGGCAACGTCATTCGTCAATTATCGGCCAATCTCTGTTTCCGACTCGCAAGCGCATCAGCTGAAGATCCGTTCGGCGCGGACCTAAGACAATTACGCGGTACGACGCTAATGGGATAAGCCGGGCAAAGCTGCGTAAAGCTCTAGTCGTCGGTATCGTCGAGCCTCGCGGGCAGATAAAGAGAGAAGTCGTTTTCGCTTCGTCGAGTCGCTGTTCTCTTAAGACCATTATCAGCGAGATCGATGCAGTGCAGGTCATCACCAGTCTCTCGAAACTAACGATTACCGAAGGCTAGCTAATGGCAAATAAACGTAAGGGCGAAGGTAAAAGCTGAAGAATCACTGAGGAAATATTTGAAGCGTACTTCAAGCCCGTGACGATCCAATAATCGCACAGGTATATACAGAATGGCTCGAGTGGTTCGCGACTGTTAATTCCCATTCGTGAATATTTTATAGACAATCGGACGGATAGCAGAAGAGGGAGCGAATCGAAGTATCGTTTAACCAAGAGTGCCGATGGAACGACCTTCAATCTACTCGATATTTAAGGCGAAGAGAGTCTCGCAGGTCTTTGATCGGCCGACGGTAAAGCAACGAACATCCGCCACCGTCAACTGCACATATAGCATAGCCTCTTGGAGCCCAAGGAATTATATTGCGAGCAGCAGCCAGCGAAGAAGCTGCTGCAGCCAAGAAATCACATCTGCGACGAACTCCTGGCGCTGGTTGTCGGGCAAACCGAGAGCGAGTTGCCTGAAGGCAGTTTAGGATGGGCTGCAGATCAGCAGCTAACACGAGGGTGGCCAGGGAAGGGTGCAGCGATCGTCAGCGAGGGAAGAACGACGCGACGATTTTAACGACGACAACGTCAACGACGACGACAACTACAACAACGTCAGCGCCATTCGCGCTCGACCTTAAAGTTGAGACAAATCTACTGGCGACGAGGTTATTGGCCCAAGTTGCCGAACGGAAGGGGTTCACTTCTAACGAACCGAGCGAAGAAGAAGAGGAGGAAGAGGATAACAATAGAAAGAAGGCAGAGAAGAAAAACGACCAAGAAGACAATCCAAAAGGGTTTCATCCAACATCAGCTGAATCCATTGCGAAACCTTTAGCGAATAATCTCGACGTCAGACGAAGCGACGAGAGCCATTGTCTCGGAGGAAATCACCTCATCAACGTCAGACTGCACAATAACAATATAAATCTCGAGTACAAACTAACTGAGTCGTTACTTCAGGCTTGTGTCGCGTCGTTGTTCTCGAGAAGATCTCTGCTGCTGCTGCCGTTGCTGCTGCTTCTGCTCCAGGTGAATTTATCGCCTCGAGGAGAATCGTCGACGGTGAAAATCGACGAAGAGACGTGTTGCAGGTAGCCGCGTCAGAGATAATGCAGAGGCTGCGTTCGACCTTCAAGAGGTCGCGCACGCCGACGGGGGCGGAAATGAAGTCGCAGTCCAGCCTCGAGGTGCCTAAGCAGGTGCGTTCAGCCTCCTTCGACGAAATTCAGCTTGAAGCGAAGCGTCAGGATGACGCAAAGGATCTTCTACAATGTCAGGACACGATATCATCCACGGGAACGAGAACGACATCTTCGTCGTCTTCATGTTCACCATCTTCAAGACCCTCACAGGAATCAAAACGTCTTGCGACACTCAGAGTACCGCAATTGCAGAGCGGTCAGAGATCCAAAAGCTTTGACGTTTACGAGAGAAGCCCTTTGTTGTCCATGCGAATGATCACCGGTGGTAGATCCAGCGTTTCCATGGGCTCCGGTCGTTTATCATCCGCCTATAGAGACGCACCGATTATACAGGTTTCCGGTTGTTATCATTGCGCTTGCGTCGAGGAGTACAAGAATTTGTATCTTAGGAAGGAAGACGATGATGAAGATTCCTCCAGAGAAGACGACGAGGCATCCGGACCACCTGATGAGGAACTCGTCGACGATGAGGATCTCGCTGAGATTATTCTTCAACAGGCTTTTGGCGATGATGAGGATGACGGCAACGATGGCGGGGATTTTAGACGTCGCGATGGAAGTCCCGAAATCAGGGTTACATTGACCACTAATTATCATGAAAAATCGGCGTCCGAGGTTGATACCGGGAGTTCGGATGGCTCCGAGGTCAGGCAACACGACTTCGTCCCTTGTGACAGACAACAGAGAAGAAGGTCCGTGGCCTCGCCGAGGCTTTCGCGTCAGGAGGCTCTGACCTCGTTTCCCACCGATCTCCCGGCGATCCTTGGATCCAATGTTGAGGATGACGAGGCCCAGATGCGACTCACTGCTGCTGACGATGATGAGGATTACTCCTGTCCGGAGTCAAGAACAACTGCCGCTGCTGTTGCAGCTGCTGCCACTGCTCAATATCTCGGCGATAAGGGTAAACTCGTAGTTCGCGATATTTTCCTAACGGTACCGGAACTCAAGAGGGATCGAGCCGCGTCCGTTGACTCTTGCTTCAACAACAACAAGAACGGTAAGGGTAGCGGAACCGGCGATGACGCGGACTCACTCGCCGTACCGCAACAGAGCATTAGGTCGAAGAGCGTTGACATCGTACTGCCTACCGAAGCACAGACGAGATACACCGCGTTACTACCACCGAACGACGCACGTTCTTCGAGAGGGTGGGTACGTCAGGAAAATATATGTCTCGTGTCTCTCGCCTTCTCTTTATGCTGTACGTGTTACGTGTTCTCGTGACGATTGGCAGGTATCGTTGAAAACTCCACACAAGGGGTTTGCTTTAATCCGTGATATAAACATTTCTGGAAAACAATTTTGAGATAAATATGAGGTATAGCTAGAGGATTAGGAATTAAGAGGATATGCAGGCACACATTGCTCGAAAATTAATATTTGGTTTTTCGCTCGGTATACGACGGTGGAATATGACGATTAGTATAGAGTATATAGTTTGGGAAAAATTTATTTGTAATTAATGACAGTTTTAACGACTTAGATACGAGGGGAAAATATTTATATGATTATTTTTTCCACTCGGTTTTCAGCCAATCAGAGCGCAGTGTTTGAAGCTACCCAACAGTTTTATATCGGAAATTTCTTAAAAATTTCCGATGAGCTTTCATATGTTTCTCCTCATTTTCGGCGTATTTCACACTAACTATTCTATGTGACATAAAAAAATGGGGTTACTTTAAACGTGATTGAAAAATGAGTTGCTCTGGAAAAGTTTCTCTAAAAAATATCCAGATGCTGTTTCCTGCACTCTGATTGACCGAAGTCCGAGAGGAAAAAATAATCCGTCAAATACCACTCGTGCTTCAAAATTAATCGGATATTTTCCTCAAGCTTCCCTGCCTAGGACCGAGTTTTTGCAAATTTTGCAGAAAAATCCCTCGTGCTTCGCACTCGGGATTTTAAACCTGCAAAACTTGACACAATCGTTCCTAGGCAACGACGCTATCGGAAAATACCTGATAATTTTGAAGCACTAGTGGTATTACTACTGAATTTCTTACTTGTAGCGAGACCATCTAAATAAAAATTGTAGCTATAGTTCACTGTCTGACTATCCGTTCCACACAAGGGGTTTGCTTTAATCTGTGATGTAAACATTTTTGAAAAACAATGTTGAGATAAATATGAGGTATAGCTAGAGGATTAGGAATTAAGAGGATATGTAGGCACACATTGCTCGAAAATTACTGTTTGGTTTTTCGCTCGGTATACGACGGTGGAATATCACGATTATGTGATGAATATGAGCTACAGTATAGAGTATATAGTTTGGGAAAAATTTATTTGTAATGAATGACAGTTTTAACGACTTAGATACGAGGGAAAAATATTTATATGGATAACTTACTTGTAGCGAAACCATCTAAATAAAAATTGTAGCTGTATTTCACTGTCTGACTGTCCGCTCCACACAAGGGGTTTGCTTTAATCCGTGATGTAAACATTTTTGGAAAACAATGTTGAGATAAATATGAGGTATAGTTAGGGGATTAGGAATTAAGTGGATATGCAGGCACACATTGCTCGAAAATTAATATTTGGTTTTTCGCTCGGTATACGACGGTGGAATATGACGATTATGTGATGAATATGAGCTACAGTATAGAGTATATAGTTTGGGGAAAATTTATTTGTAATTAATGACAGTTTTAACGACTTAGATACGAGGGGAAAATATTTATATGGATAACTTACTTGTAGCGAGATCATCTAAATAAAAATTGTAGCTGTATTTCACTGTCTGACTGTCCGTTCCACACAAGGGGTTTGCTTTAATCTCTGATGTAAACATTTTTGGAAAACAATGTTGAGATAAATATGAGGTATAGCTAGAGGATTAGGAATTAAGAGGATATGTAGGCACACATTGCTCGAAAATTAATATTTGGTTCTCGCTCGGTATACGACGGTGGAATATGACGATTATGTGATGAATATGAGCTACAGTATACAGTATATAGTTTGGGAAAAATTTATTTGTAATTAATGACAGTTTTAACGACTTTGATACGAGGGGAAAATATTTATATGGATACCTTACTTGTAGCGAGACCATCTAAATAAAAATTGTAGCTATGGTTCACTGTCTGACTGACCAAAATAGTGGGATTAAGTAAGAATGTGATTTAGGTTATTGGAGTTGAGGAAGAAAAAAAAATTAGCGCGATATATTGTATATCTTGCGTGTTATTATGAAACAAAAATTGGTCGTTTGTCATAAGTAACGTCATTCGGTAGTGAGGAAAGACACTGGTCCATATAGAAAGAAAAAAAGGGGAAAAAGTCCATTCATAAAACTCATAGAAAGAAAGGGCGGAAATGTTACAATATTTCCCTCAGAGAACAACAATGTTTTTATGGTAACTGCAACAATAAATAAAATGTAAACAGCAAATAAATTATGCTGCGATTAAATCCTAAAAATACCATTTTACCCCATCAATTCTTCTCAGTGTAACTTTGCAACAAAATATCTACTGACACAATATTTCATGAAAATCAATCACAGGGGCATTTTTTGACAGAAATGGAATCGGTAGCAAAAATTGTACTTTGAGGGAAAATTTGTATAACTATAAAAGAGTGACACACATATTATTCAATTGACTGTTACGTCTCCAATTACGGTAGTTGTAAAAAATATGCTAACAGCTATAAAAGGAGTTTCACTATAAAAATTGTTGCATTAATTAACACGTTAAAAATAACACGTAGACGGTGAAGAATTGCGTCTTACATCTTTTAACATATCACCGAAACTTTATTATAGTCTCGATATCTCATATGTATCAGTGCTAAAATACGCTTCGTGTACCTTTTCTATTATACCGGATTATTCTTTAGTTGGCATGTCGCACACGATGTCTCCTCCTGATCTATTTTCGCTAAACTATCGATTCCCACAAGTAGGTTATACTGTTGTGTTATTTAATGATAATTAATCTAGCAAAAATAGCTGATTGCTCACTGTCCCCTTGTATGATACATTTTAAGAAGGTCCTACTGTACAAAATATCTGTAGTGAATTTCATCAGTTGACTAGATTAGTTTAGTTAGTTTGGCGGTTTTTAAATTTTTATTCCATACCAATAGAAGTAATCTTTTTGGGGAGTTTATTTATCATGGAATATTTAGCTGTGAATATATTTTGTCGTAAGCATTTTGTCAGGCGATCAATAATAATTGTTCCAATAAGTAACACATGCAGCTTCTTTATTTAATGATAATTAATCTACAAAAAAATAGCTGATTGCTCACTGTGTCCTCTGTATGGCATATTTTAAGGAGATCCTACTGTACAAAGAATATGTAGTTAATTCTTCGGTTAGTCAGGTTTAATTAGGTAGTTAGACTTTTTCTATTCCCATTCCTTATGAGTAGAAGGACGAAGCCATATTTATGTTACCTCGCAAATTAATTTTGTTGGAAAGTTTATTTACCTTGAAATATTTAGCTGTGTACATATTTTGTCGTGGATATTTTGTCACGAAATCAATAGTCGTGGGTGGCATATCTGTCCGAATAATGGAAAAGAAAAGCGTGCATTCTAAAAATAAGAAATCCATTTCTGAAGCAGAAAGGCAATATGTCGTTTCTACAGATCCCGATTCTACTCATCACCGACTCAACACCACCGACTCTACACAACGGCAATTCGACATATGCCTCGATTCAACACAACAGCAACTGTACACATCACCAACTCGACACATGCCTCAATTCGACACAACGCCAATTCTACACAGTCACAAATGTCGCGAGCTAAGTTCACAACGGGAATACTCTACACAGCCCCGATTCTACACAGGCACAAATGTCACGAGCTAAATTCACAACGGCAATACTCTACACAGCCCCGATTCTACACAGGCACAACTGTCACGAGCTAAATTCACCAAAGTCCCGATTCAACACATCACCGATTCTACACCGTCACCAACTCACATCCAATCATAGTGCGCCGATGAGTTGGAATACTTGAACGACATACGTTGATTGGATGTGAGTTGGTGACGGTGTCAAATCGGTGATGTGTTGAATCGGGACTTTGGTGAATTAAGCTCGTGACAGTTGTGCCTGTGTAGAATCGGGGCTGTGTAGAGTATTACCGTTGTGAATTTATCTCGTGACATTTGTGCCTGTGTAGAATCGGGGCTGTGTAGAGTATTGCCGTTGTGCATTTGGCTTGTGACAATTGTGCCTGTGTAGAATCGGGGCTGTGTAGAGTATTGCCGTTGTGCATTTGGCTCGTGACAATTGTGACTGTGTAGAATCGGGGCTGTGTAGAATTGGGGTTGTGTCAAATTGAGGCATGTGTCGAGTTGGTGACGTGTCGAGTTGGTGATGTGTACAGTTGCTGTTGTGTTGAATTGAGGCATGTGTCGAATTACCGTTGTGTAGGGTCGGTGGTGTTGAGTCGGTGATGTGTAGAATCGGGTTCTGTAGAAACGACGTATTGCCAGCAGAAAATGTTCCGTGTCGTTTTTTTTGTCTGGACCTAACGATTGATCAATCATTTTATACCTTGTCTTTTGCTTCTTGCGTCAATCTGAAAGCCACTCGACAAGAGAAAGAATTTATGAACTACAGAGGATATAACGTGTGCATAGAATCCTCGCGATTGGCTGACCCGTTTGGTATCTGGTCTTTCGTTCGGTAAATTTTCTATCGTTCGATGGACCGTGAGAATAGATACAAAGAAAGAAGATTATTGCAAAAAAATATTATTCTTGTCTTGAGACCTCTGCAACGCTCGACTTGAGATCCAGCTTTACTTATCGCTCGTAAAACATGAATGGCAGAAGATCGATCAGACGCGTGGGATTCTATTTCGGTTCGATGCACTCGTTCTTTCAACTTTATCCACGGTATTCGATAATAGGATATAGCCGAGTACGACTGGCCAATCTAAGAGATTGTCCAGGTCGCTTCTGCAAGAAAGTCCGAGGAACAAGTTTCGAAAGATCATGATGCAGTCCGTTTTAACGACATATCTTGATAGTCCACATTTATTTTTCCAGCCGCTCGATTTTATGTTTTTGCAGTGTTTTTTTTTTAAATTATTTTCAAATACATTTCCATTATCCGTATTATCGTTACTCCACAACGCGATTATACACACTATTTTAGTTATTTCCATACTACACAATCCGATTATCCACATTTGATTTTTCATAAGCTTGATTCTACGCACTTTTTTACAACGCATCTCGATTGTTCATTCTCTCGTTATTCCTCACCATCAACATCAGAGTGAATCAAAAGGGAAGTTTTGCGTTCATTCTTTTAAACCTGGTATTACACAACCAGGTTTGTACTTTCGATTTTCCACAAACTCGGTGCAACACGGTTTCGATTGTCCACGTTATCCGATACGACTTATCCTGATTCTCCACATCCTAAAAATACATAAACTGTTTTGCCACATGCACCCAGAAAAAAAGTCTAGTTACACGGAGAAAAAGGCTTAGTTAGATTCAGAGTTGTAAATCCCCATTAATTCATGAGATATAGTTTACAGTACAATTTGTTTTGTAATTATGATTCCATAATAATAATATGTAGTGATTATAAAATAGAGTGTAAACATTTGAATAGCTGAAAAAAAATACTAATTTTCGCTTTAATATTGCAAGAAAGAGTGGAAAAAATGAAAGAAATAAGTAATGCATTACTTTTTTTTCATTTTTTCAAAAGGATTACCGTGAATTTTTATTGAGAAATAATAATTTTTGCAGCCATTGCAAAGTTTAATCATCGTATTACAATCGCTACATGTTATTATTATAAAATCATAATTATAGAGCTGATCGTATCATCATCATTATTTCTATAAGTATTAGGCATGTACAACTCTGGTTAGATCAACCAAGGCGCTTGGTTATATATGCCCCAACTAAGTTATTGGTTAGACCAACCAAGTTATTGGTTATACCAACTAAATCATCTCGGTTAGTCGATCAATAACTTGGTTGGTTAACAAATAACTTGATTGCTCTAACCAATAACTTAGTTGGCGCATATATAACTAAGCGTTTAGTTATTTTAACCAATCCTTTTTTGCGTGTAACGTGACTGATTCATATATTTAATTCGTCTTTATTTGTATTAACTAAAATTTGCTTTCCATGAAACATATATGTATTTCATTGAAATGTGCAATGTATTGATTTCGACCATATTTATACATTTGAATCAACCCTCATATCGGTCACTGAAGAAGAATTCTATTTGTTGCTACTTAATTCATTGTTTATCCGGTAAATTCTAATTAAAATGATGAAATTCCTGTACATTCCGACTTATTTAATTGAACTATTCAATCCGGTATACGTTTGTTTGCTTTAATTATTGCAGTACATATGACCGAAATAGATTCATTTATTCAAATCAATGTTTATTTGATAACATTTGTCTGTGGACAATTACCTTCTTTTTCTAATGTCAATAAACACTAATATTAATAATATTAGTGTATTATTATTAATATTATATCACTAATATTAATAATATTAGTGTTTATTGACCCATTATAAAATATAGTCCTGTACTTGCTTATTAATTTACACAGAGCATGATAAAAAAAATTGTTTAAATCGAAAACGTATTTATTTCACGTTGATTACTCAAATGGAATAAAATAATTTACTTAAAAAAACAGTCCTTAGGCCGACATTCAAATAAGAAAATTTATTTATGTCAACTAAAATTTAGTTCGGTCTACTAGATCTTTTTTCTGGGTGTATCGATACTCCACAAGCGTTTTAGACCATATACTGATACACTACAAGGTTTTTACGCCACAAGTTGAATTTATGAGGTATAAAGAAGTGGCATAAAATTGAAAAAATTAAGTAAAATAATTTTTCGACTCTAATAAATAAGAGAGGAAAAAATGGTGTAGTGTTAAAATGTGGCGTATAGAGACTATAAACATGGTCCCCTGAGAGGACAGCAATGTTTTTATGGTAACCCCAACAATAAATAATGCAGCCAACAATAGTAGTACCAGAAATCATTTTTATAATACAACTGGCTATATTCAGTATTCGATCCTATACATTTCCTGGGTAAAGAAACGGGATGTAGGGTAACAGTTTGTGTTGCCCAGGGAATAAGTTTATTTTGAAATGTTCTATGAAGAAAAAGTGTCATACTGAGCTTGTGGAAAATCGGGTTGTGTAGGAAAAAAAAACGATTGTGGGTAATCGGATTGTGAAGCAAGCGGAGTGTGGTCAATCAGGATCTGTCGTAAAAGAAGTGTATAAAATCCAGCGAGTGGGGAATAGAAAATATAGAGTACCGAGATGTGTCGTAAAGAAGGGCGACTGAGCATACGACAGATATACCCATTCAGGCCAAGTGAATCCATGTGCTTCCCTTCAAACTCGTATCCTTCGAAGTAAGACCAACGAGATAGTTTCGAAAGAATTTCCCAGCTCGTATTTCGGCTCTTCTAGAAGTATTCTGAAAGTAATTTACTTTCGAATAGCTTTCCTTTCACGATAGTCATACCATCAGGATGTTCACTAAATCTGATGGAAAAAATTCCCTGACATTGGAGAAAAATTCCCGGATATAAACTTCAGAATTATAATTTTCAAAAATCACAACGTACATTCATTGGTATTTTTGATTCTCTATTAACAAAGTTCGAATTTAATTCGCTCAAATATTTTTATTCTTTTTGCGATTCCAATATGAAGATCTAAATATCCTTAAGAGTTGAGAAATATCATTTAGAAAAAAATTTCACTTAATCTGATGAAAAAAATTCCCTGACATTGGAGAAAAATTCTCGGATATAAACTTCAGAATTATAATTTTTTTAAATCATAACGTCCATTCATTGGTACTTTTGATTTTTTTATTAACAAACGTCGAATTTGATTCGTTCAAATATTTTTATTCTTTTTGCGATTCCAATATGAAGACCTACATATCCTGAAACGTTGAGAAATATCATTTAGAAAAAAATTTCACTAAATCTGATGAAAAAAATTCCCTGACATTGGAGAAAAATTTCCGGACATAAACTTCAGAATTATCATTTTTTTAAATCATAACATCCATTCATTGGTACGTTTGATTCTCTATTAAGGGGAGGGAGTCAGGTCAAAAAAATTGATTTTGGAAATTCAATATCATCCAAATCCTATTGCATATAAAAATGCCCAACGCACTATATTGTTGGTACTCGATGAAAGGATTTTTTACTGTCTGACTTGCATATGCTTTTCAATATTATCTTAAGCAAAGTTCTTAGGTTTTTCATTCTGCGCATGATTCAGATCAAACTACTAGACAGATTGGAATGGTTGATGTCTCATTTTCTTCTTCATGAAAAGGTACACCGGCTAAATGGAGCAAATGTTAATAAAAGGTAATATTTTTTAAGTGACATAATTATTAATAAATAAATTTTATGCTATTTTCTAAATCAGTGATTAACTTTGCTTTCAGAATAAAAAAAAAATAGTTTGCTCCATTTAGCCGGTGTATCTTTTCATGAAGAAGAAAATGAGACGTCAACCGTTCCAATCTGCCTAGTAGTTTGACCTGAATCATGCGCAGAATGGAAAACCTAAGAACTTTGCTTAAGTTAATATTGAAAAGCATATGCAAGTCAGACGACAGTAAAAAATCCTTTCATCGAGCACCAACAATATAGTGCATTGGGCATTTTTATATGCAATAGGATTTGGATGATATTGAATTTCCAAAATCAATTTTTTTAACCGGACTCCCTTCCCTTAACAAAGCTCGAATTTAATTCGCCCAAATATTTCTATTCTTTTTGCGATTCCAATATGAAGACCTAAATATCCTGAAACGTTGAGAAATATCATTTAGAAAAAAATTTCACTAAATCTGATGAAAAAAATTCCCTGATATTGGAGAAAAATTCCCGGATATAAACTTCAGACTTATCATTTTTTAAAATCATAACGTCCATTCATTGGTACTTTTGATTCTCTATTAACAAAGTTCGAATTTAATTCGCTCAAATATTTTTATTCTTTTTGCGATTCCAATATGAAGACCTAAATATCCTGAAACGTTGAGAAATATCATTTAGAAAAAAATTTCACTAAATCTGATGAAAAAAATTCCCTGATATTGGAGAAAAATTCCCGGATATAAACTTGAGACTTATCATTTTTTAAAATCATAACGTCCATTCATTGGTACTTTTGATTCTCTATTAACAAAGTTCGAATTTAATTCGCTCAAATATTTTTATTCTTTTTGCGATTCCAATATGAAGACCTAAATATCCTGAAACGTTGAGAAATATCATTTAGAAAAAAATTTCACTAAATCTGATTCAAAAAAATCCTTGACATTGGAGAAAAATTCCCGGATATAAACTTCAGAATTATCATTTTTTAAAATTATAACGTCCATTCATTGGTACTTTTGATTCTCTATTAACAAAGCTCAAATTTAATTCACTCAAATATTTTTATTCTTTTTACGATCCCAATATGAAGACCTAAATATCCTGAAACGTTGAGAAATATCATTTAGAAAAAAATTTCACTAAATCTGATTCAAAAAATTCCTTGACATTGGAGAAAAATTCCCGGATATAAACTTCAGAATTATCATTTTTTTAAATCACAACGTTCATTCATTGGTACTTTTGATTCTCTATTAACAAAGCTCGAATTTAATTCGCTCAAATATTTTTATTCCTTCAGCGATTCTAATATGAAGGCCGAAATATCCTGAAACGTCCAGAAATAGCGTTCAGAAAAAAATTTAGTAAAATTTGTTTTCGGTCGATTGTAGAAGAATTGTATCGATTATTCACGATGGTTTCTTTCCGTGAAAAAAAAGTATTTCGAAGTTTTACGAGTTTTCCATTCCGGTGGCCATTCTGTAAGGTCGACATTGAAAATTAATATCTTTTAGAAGTGACAAAGAGCGCAGTTCTCTGCCTTGAAGCGTCGTGTCAATTGAAATATTTAATTAGCGGTTAAAGAGAGCATCATTTTACGTAGGTAATTGCAGCGGGAAATTCTCGCGAGATCTTGCCAGTTGGTTGGTGGTAAAGCGAGGTAACGTCCAACCCAGCGTCAGCTCCCTCGATCTCTTGTCTCGTTTCGCTCAACTGCACGACCTACTTATTAACATTTATCTGGGAACTCTTTAGAACTGCCCTGCTGTCTGTCGTGACTCCTCCCCTACTCCATATCTCATTCATTCGTTGGCTCTGGTCGGTCCCTCGCACTCAGCGAAATTTTTAACTTGCACAGCCTCGCCTCAACATTCTCTAAGCTCCGTATCTCTCTTTTCCGGAAAGTGGAACCGCAACCCGTAACTTAGAGGAAAGGAGAATACTCGACTTTTCTTTTTTGCGTGAACTGCAACCCTCGCGGGCTTCGCCCCGTTTTTATACACTGCATCGAAGAGCAAAGCGATATATAGCGCATCGTCGACGGTAAATGCACGCCTGGAGACTCCTCTCCCAGTAGATACTTTTAAAAGAACCTGCTCGTTTAACTGTTGAAATAAAACATATATATATATGCGCGTATTCAGTCGGAGAGAAATGTTGCACTTTTCGCACGTTATATACAATGAGCGAAGCTTTTACGAAATCCGCTTTTCCACATTTCTGAGTTGTTGGAAAAAAATGCTGACCTCCAGTAGTAGCTAAATATCCGTTAGAAACTTTTTCTAATTTGCGATAATAGTTTTTGTTATAAATAAAACTGATCATGACTTTGATTGATTTTTCGGTTAAATCTGCAAAATGGTTGTTTTTCTCAACCTTATTTCCGAATTCGAGGCAGTAAAAATATTTTTATCATTCGAACATTTGAAATCTCTTTGAATACGTGTATTCTATTGGAAAAAAAAATGTTGACCTCCAGTAGTAGCTAAATATCCGTTAGAAACTTTTTCTAATTTGCGATAATTGAATAGTTTTTGTTATAAATAAACCTGATCATGACTTTTATTGATTTTTCGGTTAAATCTGCAAAATGGTTGTTTTTCTCAACTTTATTTCCGACTTCGAGGCAGTAAAAATATTTTTATCATTCGGACATTTGAAATCTCTTTGAATACGTGTATTCTATTGAAAAAAATGTTGACCTCCAGTGGTAGCTAAATATCCATTAGAAACTTTTTCTAATTTGCGATAATTGAATAGTATTTGTTATAAATAAAACTGATCATGACTTTGATTGATTTTTTGGTTAAATCTGCAAAATGGTTGTTTTTCTCAACCTTATTTCCAACTTCGAGGCAGTGAAAATATTTTTATCATTCGAACATTTGAAATATCTTTGAATACGTGTATTCTATTGAAAAAAAATGTTGACCTCCAGTAGTAGCTAAATATCCATTAGAAACTTTTTCTAATTTGCGATAATTGAATAGTTTTTGTTATAAATAAAACTGATCATGACTTTGATCGATTTTTCGGTTAAATCTGCAAAATGGTTGTTTTTCTCAACCTCATTTCCGACTTCGAGGCAGTAAAAATATTTTTATCATTCGAACATTTGAAATATCTTTGAATACGTGTATTGTATTGGAAAAAAAAAGTTGAACTCCAGTAGTAACTAAATATCCGTTAGAAACTTTTTCTAATTTGCGATAATTGAATAGTTTTTGTTATAAATAAAACTGATCATGACTTTGATTGATTTTTCGGTTAAATCTGCAAAATGGTTGTTTTTCTCAGCCTCATTTCCGACTTCGAGGCAGTAAAAATATTTTTATCATTCGGACATTTGAAATCTCTTTGAATACGTGTATTCTATTGAAAAAAAATGTTGACCTCCAGTAGTAGCTAAATATCCATTAGAAACTTTTTCTAATTTGCGATAATTGAATAGTTTTTGTTATAAATAAAACTGATCATGACTTTGATCGATTTTTCGGTTAAATCTGCAAAATGGTTGTTTTTCTCAACCTCATTTCCGACTTCGAGGCAGTAAAAATATTTTTATCATTCGAACATATGAAATCTCTTTGAATACGTGTATTCTATTGGAAAAAAAATGTTGACCTCCAGTAGTAACTAAATATCCGTTAGAAACTTTTTCTAATTTGCGATAATTGAATAGTTTTTGTTATAAATAAAACTGATCATGACTTTGATTGATTTTTCGGTTAAATCTGCAAAATGGTTGTTTTTCTCAACCTTATTTTCGAATTCGAGGCAGTAAAAATATTTGTATCATTCGGACATATGAAATCTCTTTGAATACGTGTATTCTATTGGGAAAAAAATGTTGACCTCCAGTAGTAGCTAAATATCCGTTAGAAACTTTTTCTAATTTGCGATAATTGAATAGTTTTTGTTATAAATAAAACTGATCATGACTTTGATTGATTTTTCGGTTAAATCTGCAAAATAGTTGTTTTTCTCAACCTCATTTCCGACTTCGAGGCAGTAAAAATATTTTTATCATTCGGACATATACAATCTCTTTGAATACGTGTATTCTATTGGAAAAAAAATGTTGACCTCCAATAGTAGCTAAATATCCGTTAGAAACTTTTTCTAATTTGCGATAATTGAATAGTTTTTGTTATAAATAAAACTGATCATGACTTTGATCGATTTTTCGGTTAAATCTGCAAAATAGTTGTTTTTCTCAACCTCATTTCCGACTTCGAGGCAGTAAAAATATTTTTATCATTCGGACATATACAATCTCTTTGAATACGTGTATTCTATTGGAAAAAAATGTTGACCTCCAATAGTAGCTAAATATCCGTTAGAAACTTTTTCTAATTTGCGATAATTGAATAGTTTTTGTTATAAATAAAACTGATCATGACTTTGATCGATTTTTCGGTTAAATCTGCAAAATGGTTGTTTTTCTCAACCTCATTTCCGACTTCGAGGCAGTAAAAATATTTTTATCATTCGAACATATGAAATCTCTTTGAATACGTGTATTCTATTGGAAAAAAAATGTTGACCTCCAGTAGTAACTAAATATCCGTTAGAAACTTTTTCTAATTTGCGATAATTGAATAGTTTTTGTTATAAATAAAACTGATCATGACTTTGATTGATTTTTCGGTTAAATCTGCAAAATGGTTGTTTTTCTCAACCTTATTTTCGAATTCGAGGCAGTAAAAATATTTGTATCATTCGGACATATGAAATCTCTTTGAATACGTGTATTCTATTGGGAAAAAAATGTTGACCTCCAGTAGTAGCTAAATATCCGTTAGAAACTTTTTCTAATTTGCGATAATTGAATAGTTTTTGTTATAAATAAAACTGATCATGACTTTGATTGATTTTTCGGTTAAATCTGCAAAATAGTTGTTTTTCTCAACCTCATTTCCGACTTCGAGGCAGTAAAAATATTTTTATCATTCGGACATATACAATCTCTTTGAATACGTGTATTCTATTGGAAAAAAAATGTTGACCTCCAATAGTAGCTAAATATCCGTTAGAAACTTTTTCTAATTTGCGATAATTGAATAGTTTTTGTTATAAATAAAACTGATCATGACTTTGATCGATTTTTCGGTTAAATCTGCAAAATAGTTGTTTTTCTCAACCTCATTTCCGACTTCGAGGCAGTAAAAATATTTTTATCATTCGGACATATACAATCTCTTTGAATACGTGTATTCTATTGGAAAAAAATGTTGACCTCCAATAGTAGCTAAATATCCGTTAGAAACTTTTTCTAATTTGCGATAATTGAATAGTTTTTGTTATAAATAAAACTGATCATGACTTTGATCGATTTTTCGGTTAAATCTGCAAAATGGTTGTTTTTCTCAACCTCATTTCCGACTTCGAGGCAGTAAAAATATTTTTATCATTCGGACATATACAATCTCTTTGAATACGTGTATTCTATTGGAAAAAAATGTTGACCTCCAATAGTAGCTAAATATCCGTTAGAAACTTTTTCTAATTTGCGATAATTGAATAGTTTTTGTTATAAATAAAACTGATCATGACTTTGATCGATTTTTCGGTTAAATCTGCAAAATGGTTGTTTTTCTCAACCTCATTTCCGACTTCGAGGCAGTAAAAATATTTTTATCATTCGAACATTTGAAATATCTTTGAATACGTGTATTCTATTGGAAAAAAAATGTTGAACTCCAGTAGTAACTAAATATCCGTTAGAAACTTTTTCTAATTTGCGGTAATTGAATAGTTTTTGTTATAAATAAAACTGATAATGACTTTGATTGATTTTTCGGTTAAATCTGCAAAATGGTTGTTTTTCTCAACTTTATTTCCGACTTCGAGGCAGTAAAAATATTTTTATCATTCGGACATATACAATCTCTTTGAATACGTGTATTCTATTGAAAAAAAAATGTTGACCTCCAGTAGTAACTAAATATCCGTTAGAAACTTTTTCTAATTTGCAATAATTGAATAGTTTTTGTTATAAATAAAACTGATCATGACTTTGATTGAATTTTCGGTTAAATCTGAAAAATGGTTGTTTTTCTTAACCTCATTTCCAACTTCGAGGCAGTAAAAATATTTTTATCATTCGAACATATGAAATCTCTTTGAATACGTGTATTCTATTGGAAAAAAAATGTTGACCTCCAGTAGTAACTAAATATCCGTTAGAAACTTTTTCTAATTTGCAATAATTGAATAGTTTTTGTTATAAATAAAACTGATCATGACTTTGATTGATTTTTCGGTTAAATCTGCAAAATGGTTGTTTTTCTCAACCTCATTTCCGACTTCGAGGCAGTAAAAATATTTTTATCATTCGGACATATGAAATCTCTTTGAATACGTGTATTCTATTGGAAAAAAAATGTTGAACTCCAGTAGTAACTAAATATCCGTTAGAAACTTTTTCTAATTTGCGATAATTGAATAGTTTTTGTTATAAATAAAACTGATCATGACTTTGATTGATTTTTCGGTTAAATCTGCAAAATGGTTGTTTTTCTCAACCTCATTTCCGACTTCGAGGCAGTAAAAATATTTTTATCATTCGGACATATACAATCTCTTTGAATACGTGTATTCTATTGGATATAAAATGTTGACCTCCAATCTTCGCTAAATATCCATCAAAATTTTTTTCTAATTTGCAATAATTAAAAAAATTGATCATGTCTTGAATTGACTTTCCAGCTAAATTTTTAAAATTGTTGTTAATCATGTTTCAACCTTATTTTCGATTTCGAGGCATTAAAAATATTTCAATCATTCGAAAATTTAAAATGTCTTTGAATACGTGTATTCAATTGGAATGAAATCTTGCGCCTTTGGTACTTTATATACAATGTGCAAAGGCTTTAGAGAATCTGCTTTTCCATAGCTTTGAATTGTTGGAAAAAATATTCAGACCTCCAGTCGTCGCTAAATATCCATTAAAGATTTTTTCTAATTCGCGATAATTAAAAATAGTTTTTGTTATTTAAAAAAATTGATCATGATTTGGATTGACTTTCCGGCTAAATCTGCAAAATTGTTATTAATCACGTGTCAACCTTATTTCCGACTTCGAGGCATTAAAAATATTTCAATCATTCGAACATTTGAAATCTCTTTGAATACGCGTATTAAATGGGAAAAAAATGTCGCGCCTTTGGTACTTTATATACAATTGAGCAAAGGCTTTAGGGAATCCGCTTTTCCACAGCTTTAAGTTGATGGAAAAAAAGTTCTAACCTTCAGTCGTAGTCAGAAAACCGTTAAAGATTTTTTCCTAAATTGCGATAATCAAATAGTTCCCGCTATAAAAATGTATTTAATTGACGACCCTATAGCCCTAAAACTATATTAAAAATTCAAAATCGTATTCACGCGTACTCAGTTGCAGAAAAAATGTTTCACCTTCCGCACGTTATATTCAATAAGCAAATCCTTAACAAACCCGGCGTATCCAAAGTTACAAATTATTTAAATAACATTCTGACCTCTAGACGTAGCTGAAAAACCATAGAAGATTTTTTTTTAAATATGCCATAAATTTATAGTTTTTGCTATAAAAAGCGTTTGGTCATGTCTTTGATTGTCTCTCCGGCCGATCACGTTAAAAACAAATTTTAAACTCTAGTTCAGAACTCGTGAAAAATTTCTTTTCAATTTGCAATAATCAAATCGAATTTCTCAAAATAATAATTGATTAAATTCCGTCCTTATCTCCAACTTTGGCATTGAAGATATGGTAAAGCACTTGAAATATGCATTTTTTTAATTTACGAGTAATACAAAAATGTATTATGCAGTGTTATTGGCAAAAAAAAATAACTCACCGCGCTGACTTTCATTAACCCTGTGTATGAACTTAGCTTTAGTAAAGGGTTGAAGCGAGCTGCTTCACTCACGTCGCTTTAAATATTTAAAATACTACTTGATGTTAAAAAAAAGGAAAAAAAAAAGAAAAGTGAAACAAACTTTTTCAATTGATTTCAGAGGTAGAGAAGAGGGTGGTCCGAGCGGCAGCCAACGAGAACCTCGATCAACACCGGATTGGGGCACTGGTGCTATTAACGGCGAACACCTTTGGGTACCGACAGCTGCCTCCGGTGACTTTTGCTACACGAACGAATGCGCGGTAAGCCAGCAGCAGAATTAATATGCATGTATCACAATATGACCTGCAGCATATAATGTGGTGCTCTTGGGCACAGACGTGTGTTGCACACCGTTGCGGGAAGCAGCAAAGAGCGTGACTAATAGGTACACAGCTCTCACTGTGGTCCACACCAAAGAGAGTCAAGGTTCCTTTAATCAATGATTTAAGAGGGAGTGAAAAAGTGGAGAAACACGTGTAGCATTGCATTGCGCAGATACTGGCGTTGACTCGCTCATTGAAAAAATTTGCAATTCATAATTTTGACCCGTTTTAAACTATCTTCCATTCAATCATCAATTCCTCGTGACACGGTCACATTTCTTCGACTGTCTCAATTTTACTTTTTACTTTGCTCGACCTATTTTTGTTAACGATCCGTCACTAAGATACACAGTTCGAAATTTTTCTATGAAAATTAATATAAAGTATTGGAAGCTTTTTTTGCGGATACGCGTATATTAAATTTAATACACAAATGTTAATTAATGTACAAAAAAATTGTTGTATAATTAATATACAGTATACTAAATACGTCATAAAACTTGTGTTCCCGCGCAAAAATGGAAGTATGAAAACAGTATTTGCCAAATATTAAAAGTGTCTTGAATAATAGTATGCCAAGGTTGACGTAGTGAAATAAGACATACGGAATAATATTTCGCCCAAATAAAGAAGGTATTGAAAATCTTTCCAAAAGTAAAAAGTCTTAAGTGTGATCTATTGGACTGAATAATAGTAAAGAATATTGCACCGTTTTATTAGTTTTTATGGTCCAGGTCAATATTTCCATGGCTTTCGGTGTCCAGCTCGATATCTCCATGGCTTTCCGTGTCCAGGTCGATATCTCCATGGCTTTCGGTGTCCAGGTCGATATCTCCATGGCTTTCGGTGTCCAGGTTGATATCTCCATGGCTTTCGGTGTCCAGGTCGATATCGCCATGGCTTGCACTGTCCAGGTTAATTTCCCCATCCCTTTAAGTGCCCAGTTCGATATCTCCATAGCTTGCTGTGTCCAGCTGTCAAAACTGTTGAAAAATATACCCAGACATCGGAAACTATGGAGATATCGAACTGGTCACTGGAATCCGTGGAGATATCGACCTGGATACAAGAAACCATGGAGATATCTACCTTGACCCCGTAAGCCATCAAGATATCGACCTGGGCACTGAAAGCCATGGAGATATCGACCTGGATACCGAAAGCCATGGAGATATCAATTTGGACACTGAAAGCCATGGAGATATCGGCCTGGACACCGAAAAAGCCATGGAAATACCTACCTGGACACCGAAAGCCATGGAGATATCGACCTGGACACCGAAAGCCATGGAAATACCTACATGGACACCGAAAGCCATGGAGATATCGACCTGGACACCGAAAGCCATGGAGATACCTACCTGGACACCGAAAGCCATGTAGATATCGACCTGGACCATAAAAACTAATAAAACGGTGTAATGTTCTTTACTATTATTCAGTCCAATAGATCACACTTAAGACTTTTTACTTTTGGAAAGATTGTCAATACTGTTTTAATACCTTCTTTATTTGGGCGAAATATTATTCCGTATGTTTTATTCCATTACGCCAGCTTTGGCATACTATTATTCAAGATACTTTTAATATTTGGAAAATACTGTTTTCATACTTCCATTTTTGCGCGGGTATAATATAATTATTGGAATTTTACGACATATCTGTATATTAAATTTCATTTAATATGAAATATTAAAGTGGAGTATATTGAGTGAAATTTAAATTTCATTTTATATACTGTATCTGAAAAAGAACTTCCAATACATATATTAATTTTCAGAATATTTTCAACAGTGTATATTGTAAAGAAATAACAAGATTTATTTTTTTAAATACGTGAATATTGATTTTTTTAAACTAAAAGAAACGACCGTGAAAAAAAGTGATTTTTACAATTTGCTGCAACGATCAGCTGTACACCGAGAGAAAAAGTTTCATTGATTCACGGAAATCTTTGCCAATGAAATGAAATACTTGAATTTCAATACTATATTTTCTTTGAATGATCTCAAACTCAACGAAAAGTAGTGACATTGATTCGAAGAAACATTTCTTTAAACCAATGAACCTTTTTCATTGATTTCAAAGATATCGTCTCTGATTCAATGAAACCTTCTTCTTGCCAGCTCAAAATTTCGAAACCTATTTTTTCCCGAAGTACGCGGCAGATAAAGCTCAAATTTTGTGAGTATGTTAGGAAGTACGGCAGAAATAGGCTAAGCTTCTGACTCCTCGAAACTCGAAGCAGTTCGTTCGGGAGAACCGGAAAACAGAAAAGTGAGGTTAGGTGCGAGAGAGAGATCAATGAAAACGTTTCTTTGAACCAATGAAAACGTCTCTTTAAAACAATGAAAATGTTTCTTTATTATATGCTCACTAAGTAAATCTTTATCTACAGGCAATGAAATGTTCTCTTTGAAATTCAAATGCACTATTTCATTGAAATCAAAGAAATATTTCGTTGGAATCAATGAAAAAAAATCGATCCACCCATTTCTTTGGCGTCAATGAAATCTTTTCTCTCGGTGCAATAAAAATTTCAAAACTTGCACGATACTTCGGGAAAAGTCATGTATGTTGGATAGCAATATCCAAGTGAGTTAAATAATTAAATATCAATTTCACAACGTTTGTCGGAGACGTCAATGTCCAACTATAGAGGCTTTCTATTATATTACTCAACGACCTCTCAGTAACGTCATTTTTCATTTTTATATACGGATACGCCCTTATCCGGAGCCGCATATATCTACATATTCAAACCCTTTCCACTTTCGTTTACAGTATATTATACGAGTGGCTGAGCAGCTGACCCAAGCGACACGCGAGCGAATAATAATAATGTGCCTCGTCGTTTGTAGAATCTTATTAAAGTCCCACTTGCATAAAATTACGGAGAATAATTGCTGCGACAAGTGGAGTGGCTTAGGGGAGTCGCGGGGAGGTCGAGCTCAACGTTTCTCGAATGCCTGAAACAACACACGTATACAATCTATACGCTAAGTTCCATGCTCTTCGTAAGCCAAAACGCTAAATACACATACTTAAGGTCTCTGCGTCTTGTGGGATGAAAAGACGTCTTGCGTAACGCGCAGTCTATTATGTGTATATTCCTCTAAGTGGTATAAAAGAGATGGACGCGAATAATAGACCGAAGAGAGCGCCCTATTTATTCATCCCTCAAGGGAAATTTCAAAGGATTTTGCTGAATTGAAGGATGGTAACAATAATTCCGAGCCGCAGGCTTCGTAGAAGCTTTTAATATATTGAAAAATGGTACATTATCACTTTGAAATGTGCTTAAATGGTACGTCGCCTGCATATTATATTTCCCTGAGCGAACGTCTCGTGATATTGTTTCTTCATAATGTATGATTATTAACTACACTCTAATCGCATTTGCCATTTTCCTTCCAACAGTCTCGAGAGTAATAAAGCATAAACGTTCCGGAAAGAAAATATTTTGGGATCGTAGACTTCACTGCTGACTTACTTAATATTTCCATATTTCCTCATATTATTAATTTGAAATCTGTTTTTGTGAATCAAACAAAAATAAGAATTTCCACGATTTCTATTTAATTACAGCTATTTAGGCATAACGATAATAAAAGATACGGATAATGAAGATTCGGATTTCCTGTTCAACAAATTACCTTCACTTAAGGAGGTTGGAGCGCTCCACAGTAGTCAAATCAGTGCTAAATTTTTAAAAGCGTTTCTACAATTTCAGATGGCTTAATAATCTGTTCCAAGGTGTTAATCACATAGTAGCATTAGTTCTTAATATTCAAATGCATTCACACCTGTGATATCAACAGTAAATCGATCAATATCTGCAAATTTCCGATGTTATGTTTTTTCGTCCAGTTTTTTAAAAGGGTAAACCGTAAGATCAGTCCGATTATGACGACCAATAGCTTATTTTGTTTACTAAAAGATATTCTATCGATTGGCCGTCTATTTTTTAAAATCGTATTAGTAGTTCAAAAGATACAAACGTTTGTTTATCCTATCATAACCTAACATCAAGTATACAAATGGCTGTAACTTTTGAACGCCGGATACTATAGAAAATCCGGACGGTCAATCGAGTAAGGATGTTCCACTGATCAAAATGAGCTATGTTTCGTCATAATCGGACTGATATTACGGTTTACCCTTTTACAAAACTGGATGAAAAAACATGACATCGGAAATTTGGAGATATTGATCGATTAACTGTTCATATGACAGCAGTGAATGTATTTGAATATCAAGAACTAATGCTGCTATTTGATTAACACCTTGGAACAAATTATTAAACCATCTGAAATTGTAGAAACGCTTTTAAAAATTTAGCACTGATTTGTCTAGTGTGGAGCGCTCCAACCTCCTTAAATAACTTTAGAATTGAGGAATTATTATGGAAATGAGAGAACAATTCGGGAAGTTTTGAACTGGTTAGGTAAAATTATGGGTGGTACGAAATGGGAAAAAAACAAAGCTTCTTTTATGCGGAAAAAGGGCTTCGAATTTTTATTCCTACATAAAATTTACACGTTGTTTAAAATTTTACATGTCGGAAATGTTTACATAAAACATTTCCTACATTCATGGCATAAGCTGAATCTTAAATAGTTGACGAAATCGCAGTACTACCATTATTGCGCCTAAGTTGTTCACTCTATGTATGTAAATTCCTCATTCAAAGTCAAATTAAAGACTCCATATTTTCTACAAATTTTCTATTCTGTCGGTGTGGCTTGACGAACATTCGCATTAATGACTGCTTTGGACAGTTGATGTTTTATTTAAAAGATTAATTTGTATTTACTGTTAAAAATATTTTGAACATGAATATATGTATTGGAAGTTTTGTTGCAGATACGCGTATATTAAATTTCATTTAATATATAGATATGTTGTAAAATTCCAATAATTATATTATAAGCACAACTTTTATGAAGTGTTTAGTATACTGTATATTAATTTTACAACAATTTTTTTGTATATTAATCAATATTTGTATATTAAATTTAATATACGCGTATCTGCAAAAAATTAATTTTCATACAAAAATTCCTAACAGTGTTAAAATATCTAATAAAATATCCTGAAAGTTTCGTAACGAACATCGTAATATTTTCTTCGAAAAAAAATGAAAAACGAAATCTAAAAAAACTTTGTAAATTGCTTCCTCATTATTATTGGATTTTTACAAATCAACCTCTATGAAGAAGCATGTTAATCTATCTTGGCTTCATCATAGAGGAAGTTTTGTGAAAATCCAATAATAATGAGAAATCAATTTGCAAAGTTCTACTTTGCAGCCTTGTTTTAAAAAATGTTAAGTGGCATTAGTTTTGAACCTCTTGACAGATTCTCGCCAGATTCGAACTGATGCTTAGTTTACCCACACTGTACTTCGGGACCAAATTTGAGCCCGATATCTAAAAAATTGCAGAAGCTAGAGCACGAACAAAAAATTCAAAATGCTATAAATTTTAAACCCCTTAACGGATTGACGTCAAATTCAGTCCCAAACTTTATTTAATAACAGTCCACTTGTGGACCAAATTTGATCCCGATATCTTAAAAATTGCGAAAGTTAGAGCACGAACAAAAAATGTCGAAAAATTTAAAAATGCCATAAATTGTGAACCCCTTAACGGATTGACACCAAATTTAATCCCAAACACTATTTGATAACAGTCCACTTCTGGTCCAAGTTTGAGCCGGATATCATAAAAATTGCGGGAGTTAGAGCCTGAGCTGACATTCTCAAAAAAATTCAAAATGCCATAAATTTTGAACACCTTGATGGATTAACTCCAAATTCAATCCCATACCTTGTTTAACGACAGTTTACTCGTGGTTCAAATTTGAGCCCGATATCTTAAAAACTGCGACAGCTATCGTGCTAACAAAAAATTGTGCACATACGCACACACACACACACATACATACATACAGACATTTTTTCTAAACCACTTTTCTCGACGTTTTAGACCATTCTGAGTGTCCTGATATGAAAATCTCGAAAAAAAAATTCCACGAAAACAAAGTTTCCTCTATGAGGAAGCAAAAAAACACGATAGTTTCAGCTTCTAAAACGAGGCTTCCCCTTAAAACGAAGTTACCTGTTCAAAGTGATATTTTACGGGTGTAAAAGTGAATTCGTACCAGGACACGTACCGTGACTGAGACTCCCACGTTGCCACTTACTCACGAGATTGAATGAGCGACGGAGCGTGTCAATCGGGAATTACGAAATGCAATATTGGCTAATTACTGTAGAAGTAATTAGTTGGAGGTTCTATTAATAGCAGGTATATTACATCGTAGTTCTGAGCTCGGGGTGACTACAAGCGGGTCGTACTACGCACTAAGCATTATATATGTTATATATATGAAGCAGCACAGATATCTACTTATAACTCATGCCATTGGGGGTTGTTTCTTTTTTTTCTGTTACAGAAACACGGCCCACGTCTAAAATGCGCAGCGTGTCGAGTGGTCGCCCATGCCTGTTGCGCAGGCACATTGAGCTTCGCTTGCAAGCCGAGCTTTCGGGACGTAGGCGTACGTCAGTACAGGGAACAAACATCAACGCATCATCATTGGGTTCATCGAAGATCGCAAAAGGGCAAATGTTCGAATTGCGGAAAAGCCTTTCAGTCGAAACTCAGTTTCAGCTCGAAAGAAATTGTCGCTGTGAGTTGCAGCTGGTGCAAAGCCGCTTATCACAACAAGGAGGCTTGTTTCAATGTCGAGAAAATCGGCGAAAATTGCGAATTAGGTTCGCACGCTTCGATCGTCGTGCCACCATCGTGGATTGTAAAGTTACCCCGAAAAGGTAGCTTCAAAAGCAGTCTGAGAAAGTCACCGAGAAAGAAGAAATCAGGAGGTGGCACTGGTGCCTCAAGTCGACGAAAGGGCAAAGAGAAGGACAAGGAGAAGGATGAAAAGGATCAGGGAAAGATGTGGGTCGTCAAGCCTATTCCCACGGCCACTGTCAGACCGGTTCTTGTCTTCATTAATCCAAAATCCGGTGGTAATCAGGGCGCGAAGCTTCTCCAGAAATTTCAGTGGCACTTGAACCCCCGTCAAGTGTTCGACTTGACCCAAGGTGGCCCCAAGATGGGGTGAGTTTAATCGTTAATGCTTTAAAGCCGCTCACCTTCGGATCCAGTTTCGCTTTACTGCCTCGGGAAATGTGGGACGGAATTGAAATAATATTTATGCAAGCTCAGAAATACCATAATTAATTAATACACATTATAATATAGATTAATAACACCGGGTTATGAATAATGACAATGTCATTAATAAAAGGAAAATATTAGTTGGGTATATTCTGTATTAAATGAGTGATGGCTTATTTAGAGTTTATGAGCTTCTGACAATAAATTACTATACCGATTTTTTGTTGTTGTTATAGAACAAAGTTGTAAATGCCTAATACTTATAGAAATAATGATGATGATACGATCAGCTCTATAATTATGATTTTATAATAATAACATGTAGCGATTGTAATATGATGATCAAACTTATTATTTTTCTTAAAAATTATTATTTTTCAATAAAAATTCATGGTAATCCTTTTGAAAAAATGGAAAAAAATAAGTAATGCATTACTTATTTCTTCCATTTTTTCCACTATTTCTTGCAATATTAAAGCGAAAATTAGTATTTCTTTCAGCTATTTAAATGTTTACACTCAGTTGTATAATCACTACATATTATTATTATGAAATCATATTTACAAAAAAATTGTACTGTAAACTATATCTCATGAATTAATGGGGATTTACAACTCTGTTATAGAAGCATAATTTCGATTAAAAGTTTAGACATGATTTGCGCCCGTTGATGGACGGGTATTCTTTTCGATTTTTTGTTTAAAAGACATATAATAATTTTCAATATTTCGGCAGTATTCTATATTTATTTTATTGTTTATAATTGGTTATAGACAATACGTTACAATCATGTTCATTATTACATTTTATTCACAATATTTAACGTGTTTATTAAAGAAACAAATTGTAACCTATTATATTTTATGAAACCTACTTTAAGGATCCATTTTGACATTTTTACCAGTTACAAATTTTCTGTGTTATGTTGGTAGTGACATAAGAAATTTATAGCATTTACACATATTATGTGCTCGATCAGAACTGACCAAATGAATGTGTGTAACATAAAATAAAAAAATAATGTCAAAGTAAAGTAGTACATTTTTTTTGGTCAAGATATGAGAAAACATTTCGCTCATTATATGTTTTTTCAATCAGTTATTGTTATAAAATTGACAATATTTTATTGTGGATATTTGTGGACACAACATTTCTGTGTAAGAGTAGGAAATTTTTATTTTTACTGTGTAGACTGCATAGATCGAATCAGAGTTGTAAATGCCTAATACTTATAGAAATAATGATGATGATACGATCAGTTCTATAATTATGATTTTATAATAATAACATGTAGGGATTGTAATACGATGATTAAACTTTGGAATGGTTGCAAAAATTATTATTTTTCAATAAAAATGCATGGTAATCCTTTTGAAAAAATGGAAAAAAATAAGTAATGCATTACTTAGTTCTTCCATTTTTTCCACTATTTCTTGCAATATTAAAGCGAAAATTAGTATTTTTTTCAGCTATTCAAATGTTTACACTCTATTTTATAATTACTATATATTATTATTATGAAATTGTAATTACAAAACAAATTGTACTGTAAACTATATCTCATGAATTAATGGGGATTTACAACTCTGTTATAGAAGCATAATTTCGATTAAAAGTTTAGACATGATTTGCGCCCGTTGATGGACGGGTATTCTTTTCGATTTTTTGTTTAAAAGACATATAATAATTTTCAATATTTCGGCAGTATTCTATATTTATTTTATTGTTTATAATTGGTTATAGACAATACGTTACAATCATGTTCATTATTACATTTTATTCACAATATTTAACGTGTTTATTAAAGAAACAAATTGTAACCTATTATATTTTATGAAACATACTTTAAGGATCCATTTTGACATTTTTACCAGTTACAAATTTTGTGTGTTATGTTGGTAGTGACATAAGAAATTTATAGCATTTACACATATTATGTGCTCGATCAGAAGTGACCAAATGAATGTGTGTAACATAAAATAAAAAAATAATGTCAAAGTAAAGTAGTACATTTTTTTTGGTCAAAATATGAGAAAACATTTCGCTCATTATATGTTTTTTCAATCAGTTATTGTTATAAAATTGACAATATTTTATTGTGGATATTTGTGGACACAACATTTCTGTGTAAAAGTAGGAAATTTTTATTTTTACTGTGTAGACTGCATAGATCGAATCAGAGTTGTAAATGCCTAATACTTATAGAAATAATGATGATGATACGATCCGTTCTATAATTATGATTTTATAATAATAACATGTAGCTATTGTAATACGATGATTAAACTTTGGAATGACTGCAAAAATAATTATTTTTCAATAAAAATGCACGGTAATCCTTTTGAAAAAATGGAAAAAAATAAGTAATGCATTACTTAGTTCTTCCATTTTTTCCACTATTTCTTGCAATATTAAAGCGAAAATTAGTATTTTTTTCAGCTATTCAAATGTTTACACTCTATTTTATAATTACTACATATTATTATTAAGAAATCATAATTACACAACAAATTTTACTGTAAACTATATCTCATAAATTAATGAGGATTTACAATTCTGGATCGAATGTACTTGACATTACGCATTTCAAAGGGATTTTAGTCCCGTTTGGTAATTTCTAGCGAATTTGATGAAATATCTTTATGTATTAGCTCGTATTAATTTGCAGATTGGAGCTCTTCAAGAAAGTTCCAAACCTTCGGGTCCTTGCTTGCGGGGGAGACGGTACGGTTGGCTGGGTGCTCTCGATTCTGGATCAGATCGGAGCTAATCCGCCTCCGGCCGTCGGTGTACTTCCACTTGGCACGGGTAACGATCTCGCGAGAGCACTCGGATGGGGTGGCGGTTACACTGACGAGCCCATCGGCAAGATTCTATCCAACATCGGCGAGAGCGAGACGACACTTCTCGATAGATGGCAACTGAACGTCGAACGAAATCAGGACGCTTCGAACGACGATGACGGTGGAAAGGGCAAGGAGAGTTTGCCGCTCAACGTTGTTAATAATTATTTTTCACTCGGCGTCGACGCTCACATTGCGTTGGAGTTTCACGAAGCTCGAGGTGAATTACCTTTTTATATCTCGCTCAGTCAGTGAGTCATAATCTCGATGACTTTTCATAGAAGTTCACCGTTTAATTAAAAAAATAAAAAAGAAAATGAATGACATTCATTTTTAAAAATATGATACCAAAGCAATTAAATTCTGCCACTTAATGAAATTATGTTTATTTGTAAAAAAAAAGAAAATTTATGACATTAATTTTTTTAAATATGATATCAAAGCAATTAAATTCTGCCACTTAATGAAATTATGTTTATTTGTAAAAAAAAGAAAATTTATGACATTAATTTTTTTAACTATGATATCAAAGCAATTAAATTCTGCCACTTAGTGAAATTATGTTTATTTCTCGCAAACTACTCATTTATTAAGGGAAAAAATCGTCTTACTAAAATAATTATATCTAAATGTAGTATAACGACTTTAAAAGATTAAGTTTAATAATATTAAAATCGTAATTATCGTTGATTATTCAATTTGCAGAAGCGCATCCGGAGAAGTTCAATTCTCGATTGCGAAACAAGATGTTTTACGGTCAAATGGGAGGCAAGGATCTCGTGAGACGGAAGTGGAAGGATCTCTCGGAGTTCGTGACGCTGGAGTGCGATGGCCAAGATCTGACGCCGAAGTTGAAGGAGCACAGAGTTCACGCGATAGTCTTTCTGAATATAGCGTCGTACGGCGGCGGTACACATCCGTGGGGCGCGGCTAGCGGAACCAAAGAACCTTCCACCGAAGACGGTCTCATCGAGGTCGTTGGGCTCACCACCTATCAACTTCCGCTTCTTCAAGCCGGCGGACACGGCACCTGCATCGCTCAGTGCAGCAAAGCAAAACTAGTCACGACGAGAACCATTCCCATGCAGGTATTGTTGGACTATATGTATTAATAAAAATAAAAAATAAATATCGACCATGTAAACGATTTCCTTTCGTTCCGGTCAGTCGATCTAATGACGAAATCCTTGCACGATAAGAATTTTATAAGATACTCAGTTACTCGACGCGGTTATTTTTATAAGTGCTATTTAATCGTTGACGTAACTTGCTAACTAATTAGTTGCAACTACTAATTGTTTGTTGTAACTTAAAAAATCGTCGCCTGGGCCACTAATAAATACTTGGCTCTTAATAAATGTCAATGATTTTCCGTTTTTTTTTGTTTCTTTGCAGGGAAAGCTTTGTTTTCATGAAAAAAATTGTATGTTTCATTTTTGAGTATGTGACAAATGCAGATAACAAAATCACTGTTTTTTAAATTGAAATCATTCGTATGCAGGTTCTGTTATACTATATTCAATTAAAAAAATATAAATTACTTTTATTCGTTCAGGTCGATTGATTTAAAGGCGATGTTCCGACAGGAAGCGAATTTTACAGAAGATATTATTCTAAAAATACTCGTGGTTAATCAGCGTGACTATTTTTACAGTACCATTAACTGATTAAACGTTCACGTAGCTAATGCAATTAGCTGCGGCTACTAATTAGTTCGCACAGCTATGAAAAACGTCGCTTGAGCCACCGACAAACACTTGACTCTACGTAGTTCCTAGTGATTGTTTGCGTTTTTCTTAAATTTTCTCATAGACAATGCTTCGTTTTCATAAAAGAATTGGATCGATAAAATTAAGCAGCGGTTGTGAAAAATACAGATGATAAGATTTGTATGACAAACTGGCTTCTAGCCACAAACCCACTACTGCCTTTATCAAAAGCTCACACAAAATTTGCAAACTAGAACTTTACACACTATTTTCTCATTCTTTTGACGCATCGTCGACAAAGCTTCTTCCATAAGGAAGCCAAAATTGAGCAAAGTACTTTTGTTATAGAGAATGCTTTGTGGCTCACGAAACAAAAGAATTGGAAAGCAATGTGCAACGTTCTACTCTCTAATTTTGTTTTCTTGTCTTATTTTACATTTATCTCAATATCTTCTTTTATATAGAGTCAAATTTTCCTTCGTTTTCATTATATTTTTGTCCATTACTTTGCAACTCAGTATTAAATCTTTAAAGGTTTAACTTCAGCCTAAAGCACAAATAGAACATCTTTCTATACGAAGTAATGATTTTCTTGAAAAGGTCGACGGTGAAGCTTGTCGACTGCTACCATCGATAATTGAGATGAGTTTGCTGAACAAGGCAACGATGCTGGCGAAGAGAAGAAGCACCAGCAAACCTCAACAGAACGTAGGGGCAAAACTCGAGAGTCTCAAGTTACCGGTTATGCGAATCAGAATGTCGGATTACGAGACCTATCATTCCGACAAGGACAGATTGAAGAAAGCAGCGATTGCCTGGCTTGCGGAGCCTCTCGATCTTGATGCAACCACGGATCTTGAGACTCTAAGAAAAATACTTTCCAAGCAGCAGTCTATGGATTCTTGTTGCTTTCTCGATTGTAAGTGGATAATTATCGGAAAATCACAACTATCGGAAAGTCGCAAGGGTAGACTTTAATACTTTAATATTTCTTTGCGCAGCTTGCACTGCTGAACGTTTCTTCAGGATAGACAGAGCTCAAGAACAGCTGCACTATGTGACTGACGTGGCTGTCGAGGCTGTGTATATTCTTGAAGAAGGTCCTTCCAATCAGCTGTCGAATGAGACTGACGCCGGCAGAAATAGCCATCATCCGGAACCCGAAACTGCTCAAGCCTCACCGAGGTGAACAATTTATTCTTTCTTTTTTTTTAATAACTAGCAAAATTCGACGTATCGAACATTATCCTAGCAGTATAATTGAATTGAACACCTGTAAAAACATGCCGAATAATGCCTCGTTTTATGCTTCATTCTTAAAAACCACTACTTTTGAAAGACCTTTTGAGAGGTCTTTCATTGTCATGGATACTAAGTTCTGGAATTCAATGCCTCGAGCAATTACTGATGCTCTTCATTCCAGCTTTTCTTTAAGCTTTGTCATCGCTACTTAATAGAGGAGGAAGAGGAGGAGCATGAAATAATTCAGTCAACGTAAATTTATTTTATTTGCATTTTTATTTTTAGTAACGCGTATTTACGATGTTCCAGTCACGTATAGCATTTCTATTTATGTCAACATCATCTATTTTTTATGATACATTTTGTGCCTGATGTTGGCTCTTAAAGGATATTAGTCCTAAAGTCTTGTAATTATTAGACAATAATAATAATGCTTTTACATATATAAATATTAGAATTGTTTTATAATTTTGCAATGCCGTAAAATCGTTACTTTGCGTTGGCAGTGAGGAACGATCATCGCGAACCATGACAATGACCGAAGAAAAACCACCGCCAACTCCGCAACCGCGAGAAAATCCTCCAATTTCGAGGCAAGCATCGGACAGACAACCGGCCGAGCAAAAGTCAGAACCGGCGCCAGAACCCGCGGCTATGATAAAGACGGATTCGAAGGTGAAAAAATCGATGGATTTGGCACCGCAATCGTTGAAGAGCTGTGATCTTAATGAGGATCGAAAGATGCCCGATAGATTGTCGCCTAAGCAAAGCTCTTCCAAGTCACACAGCGGAACGACGTCGGGACAATCGCAGCACCATAACTCGTCGACGTTTATCAGGTATAGTAACACGTTCACTTGTCAGGGATATTATTGTTGGCGCGTGTAGTAAACGCGATAATAATTCGGTCTTTGCTCCGTAGTCCCCGGGATCGACTGTTTGGCCTGAGTTCCGACGTTCACAGCTTCAGCACTGGCCTACTCGAAAAAACTTCCGACGATATACTGAGAGCCGCAAAACTCGGCGACCTAAAAGCACTCAAGGAGCTTCACGAGAGAGGATACTCACTTCTGTCGATCGACGCCACCGGACAGACAGCTCTTCACATAGCCGCGAGACACGGCCATAAGGATATCGTGAGATATCTCATAGCGTGCGCACCGTCGACTATTCTTAATATGGTTGACAATGACAAGTAAGTTTAGCTTTAAAAACAAATCTACAGTTCCTATTTTTTTATTAATTACTATTAAACAAAAAAGTACATGCATTTTTCTATAAAAATGTATTTATTAATCTATATTAATGTATTACTTTATTTCACCTGGTACGAGAATCGACGTTTTAAGGTAGTTCTGTCGCGAAGGCAATCCAAACTCAGATGCATGAATTTTTGACATGTTGTAATTTAACTATTCAATTTTACTTGCACAAAATCTTGAAGGCTTTTACCGAGTAGTTGAATGAACAATTAAAACTTGAAAATCAATCTTTTTACATGGTGCTCATGGGAGAGGTGGAAAAATTGATCTTTAAATTGAAAATTAACATACTTAGATCAAAGATAGAGAAAAAATAAAAAGTATTACGGATTCGGAAATTATAGAGGACTTGATCCATCATGAAAAAAGGTGAAGTCTCCGGAATAATGTTTAATTGAACCAAGGTCAAAGTACACGATACCGGGCCAAATGACGTTTCCTAACCTAATTATCGTAAAAATGAAGTCAAATCCGCACTAAACATATCAACTATTTACAAATAATCGTTTTAATTTGATTACGACAATTTCGAAGGATTCTCGATTATTTTTGATATTATTATTGAGGCAGTCAAAGTGATGCGTATGCTTATTTTTTAATGTCATATAGACTCTGAGATTTATGACTCCGGCGTACCGACAGAACTACCTTAAGCCATGTAATGTCAAATTTTGTACAGTACTGGGTGGAAAAACTTTTTAAGTCGCGTGATTGCAACACTTGTCAGAAAAAATTTTACCGCACTTGTATCGTAATGAACTATTTTGTCTGATTCGAAGCTGTTTGAGAGTTTAGTTTAAATCTTAATTTTCAGCTTGAGTTACCAATTTCCCGATATTCGATGAAGAAATATTTATCCTATAAAAATGTCGACTTACTTTCTTTATTTTTAATTACGTTCATTATGTTTTCCGTATTCCTCCTTTATATATTTGCATTTGAGGCCGGGAATAATGACTTTTGTGGCCGGCTTTTGTGGTTCCCGCTTTCGCTCTCTCTCTTTTGTTTTCCCATCTGTGGTTTATTATGTTTTTATGTTTGGTCTCGTTTGCTCGCGCGTGCTTCGACTTTAATTTCATTACTTTTTTTTTATCTTTCTTCAGTTAATTTCTTTAGCTAACTTAAAAGTGAGTGGATCGAAAAAATGGACGACTCCTCGTCTGAAGGTTCTGTCGACGAAGAAGAAGTTTTAAGAAATTTTGACGAGGAGGCGAAAAAAAATAGTGCAAAGTGAAACCTACCCTAAAAAATCTTCTGATCGGTACCTGCTAATTTATAATAAAAAGTACTTATAAAAAGCGGCTAGAGGAAAACAAAAATTATTTTTTAAAAAGTATTATCTTATTATCAGACATTTTCCTCTTGTATGTCATTTTGGCCACTATATATATCACATACGCCAGGAAATCCAACTTTCTGGCCTAGGGTCGTAATATACTAATTATGCCTATTCACTGCACTTAAGAATGGACCCCGATTTTAAAAAAGCGGGGAAAAAGTCTTTTTTTATGAACTAGAAATGATTATTAATAGCTATAAAAAAATATGTGGATGACATTTGAAAAAAAAAAAAACCAGATAAAACTGAATTTCTAAAAAAGACGTCCTTCTTTAAGTACAGAAAATAAATAGCAAATCAATTTTTCAGAGGGCAAACCGCTCTGCACAAGGCAGCTCAGCAGAAACGCCGTTCAATATGTTGCATGCTGGTTGCTGGAGGTGCAACACTAACGGTTCGGGATCGTCACGGCAACACACCTCGTGAGCTCGCTTTGACAGCCGAGGATCGCGATCTCGCTGCCTATCTCCATAGTAAGTTTTCGCCTATAACTCAATTATCTTTACGGCATAAAGACTGCATTTTTCGGACGTGCAGATTAAATGCAACAGTCGTTGAATTGTCGTCCGCAGGTCAGGAGCAGTTTCAGCTAGTAACCGAAGACATGGATAACGGCCCCTGACCTTTTGGGCTCTGCGGCAGAGCTTGAAAAGTAACGAATCTCGTGCATAATTGCGGTGCACCTGCGACGTCTACACAGACACACTGGATCGGGCCCACGACAATGGCAAATTAGATTTTTACCGAATACAATGGATAAAGGAATTATATCGATTGTTCAGCGTGAATTCGCTGTGAATCCAAAAGTGTAGCAGATCGAATATTATCCTTGGATTTAAACTGATGATATGACATAACGATACGATAAAGAAAAATTAGGATAAATAAATTAGCGGGGCCATTGATTCCCGTTTAATTCGCGGGAGGCAAAAGTTTTCCTCGATTCCGTCGATTGATGATAATTTAATTCGTAGCAGTAAGCATAATTAATTCAGTAACTTTTTTCATCGACAGCAAAAGAAGAATCATCTATTTTTAACTACCTTGACGCAACTTTTACCTCCCGGTAATCGCGGTCGAATATCCTATACATATTTATGTAGACGTGATAATCTCCTATTCTGTCAATCGCGAATTTTTAAACAGAGTAATCGAGGCTCATCGGGTAATCCGTACGATAATTATTTCTTCCCGCGATTAATATATATATATATATATACATATATATATAGATAAAAATATATGTTATACGCTATAATAACGTATACCATAGTTCGTAGTCAAATAATTGCGTGACTTTCATGATTGAGATATCGAAAACTTAGAAATACGTTACGTTATTAACAAGGGAATGGGAGCATGAGGAGACACGGTAAATGGGATCAGAGTCCGTCTTAGTGTCTGGAACAACGTATTATTCTAGCTCGGGAGTAAAGAAAAAGAAAAGTATTATTCACATTCGATTATATCGCGCGCTCGAGTTCTCCGGCCGAAGCCAACTGTGCAGATACAGATATTATATAACTCTATACATATACTACTATATTATACTTACGTATACATACATAGATTGTACGCGTGTCTAATTCGTTTAGTCGGTATAAATTATTCAAGGAGGTGGAGGCGGCGAAGATGAATTATGATAATCGGTACCAAAATGAAAAAAATGGGGATCAACGTACGAACACCAATTAGTTCTTAAAGGCGGTCTATTGCTACTATACTGTTACTAAACTATTAAACTTAACTCCTATTGTCGCTGACGCTACGTCAGTTAATGTCCTCTCGATTATCGTATTTTTTATTAAATCTCCGATTTGTCCTTAAAAAGACGTTAAGTCATCAACAAACCGCGTCACTACTTTTGGTGTTTAATTCTATTTTATACCTCCTAGATTACGAAAACCTTTTTATTAATAATCAAGTGTTAAAGAGCCATTGAAAATCGTTGCCATTTGGTAATTTTTCAACTCATAGAATGTTTAATAACTATATATTTCTACCTCCTGGAATTCATGATCAGTACTTTCCAAGATTTTGAGTGTGTAAATAAATTATTCGTCTCGAATAAACGAATATTCGGTAATTAATTTCTCAAAAAGTGCTGATTGTAGAGTCTATTTCTATAGGACTAGTCCTCCCCTAATCTTTACAAAAAATTTGTAGTTTCTGAAGAAAAATTTGTAGTTTCTTCCTCTTTATATAACAAAAAAAACTTTCTATTGCCCACTTGGTTAATAGTAAAAGACGTACATTTTTTACTCGTACATTAAAACCAAAAGTAGCGACTAGGAAGCGATTTGTCTTTAAGAGAAATATGGGGGAGAGTCGGCGGTGGTCTTTATAAGTTCGCGAAACGGTCCGAAGACATTTTATGTACGGTTAGTAAGTGCTTTGGAGCACGTGGATAAACGAGCGGTGTCCTCCTCATCAAAGCTCGTCCTTATTTATGTTTTCTTTAATTAATAATACTCTCTTTTTACTTTCGGCGATCAGCCCTCCGATCGTGAAACGAACATCGTTTATTTTTACGGCGGCTGATGCGAGAGTCGCGATTCTCCTATTGTCGAAAATTTATCTTGAACGGTCTGTATAACGCGTTAAAAAACATATTACAACCGTAGTGCACACGATAATATCTTTGGTACCGCTAATAATCTGTTAACGAAGTATAGCGACGAGAAAAAAAAATTGACTCCGTGTACCATTATCCATGTGTCACTGAAGTTAGCGTGGATTCGTGTACTTAATGAGAAAAAAAAATAATGCCTTCTACGGTCAAAACTGTTTATACATATTATTATATAGATAGACACGAAGAAGAACGTTCAAAAACATACATTTAATCATCGTGAAATGAAGTTTATTGGAAAACTATGAGCTATAGAGATTTAAACACGTGAGGATGAGAATTATACTTCAGTGAAGATTAAATGAGATAAAAAGAAAGAGACATGAGATGAAATGTAAAGAGAGAGAGCGATAGAGAGATAGAAAGAGAGAGAGAGAGAAAACACAGTATTGCCTTCCTCGACGTCGTGGATTCGGGCCGAAATATTTTTTCCTTTACGTTATAGAGCAATAAAATGTTGGACAATCACGAATTTCGGCCCGAATCCTCGTCACGACCTTTTGTCTGTCGTTATCGTTTAATTCAGTACGTAATTTTTGTCAGACCAAGCGTGTAGCTGAAATTTTATTAGCTTTCTCTCGGCGTGCTCTATAGCGATGACCTGCGAATTGCGAGCACTCAGCCACATACACTTACACACTTTATAAGTACGGCAATTGGATTAGTATACATATATATATATATATATAAATATACACGAAATATATATATTTGTACTCTGCCGTCGCCGCGTACTGTTTTTCGAAAAATTTCATTACTCTGTCTTGCATTTAGTTCCATTTGTATTCGTGTGACAGGGTATAACGAGCATAGAACGAGCGCGACGTATAATCATCGATGACGCGACGAGAACGAAAGGAAAAAAAAACGACGAAAATTTGCGACCTTTTCATCGTTCCTGGAGCCTTTCGCACCACGGAACTTTTTGCGATTTTATTGATTCGTCCGCATAAACCCACGCTCTCGACGCGAAGCTTTATTTTCCTATTTTTTGTGGGTAACGCGCGACGATGAATGAATGTTGTCCGTTTTTTTTTCTTCTTTCCAATATTCGCAGGAATGCGAACGTTCGGCTCGAGGCATTCATGATTCATAACGACCGCGGATGGTGTCGCGGAATCACCCCTCTGGAAACAATCGTATTGTGAGAACGCTTATATTGCCATTGCCATTCGCGGCCACTCGACGCCCACAAATACTCGTGCTATCCTCACTTTACTCCGGGTATTCGAAACTCGCGCTCTCGTGACAAATAATTGTTCCGCTAAAACGTGCGGCAGGAAGGGAAGAATATTTAAAAAATGTAAAAAAGGAAAAGAAAAAAAATACAATTCCGTCAATGCGGTGAGATACGAGGAAAAAAAAGGCGCGTTTCGAACGAAAGATTTCTATTTCTATACGACACTTTACTGACAACACCAAATGCGCGTAACGAACTATATAAAAAAAACAGGAGAATAATAAACAAACCGTATAAATAAACGACCTATGCATGTATTATATAAAATAACGCATGTATTTTAAAAGTGAAGACGCGGCCTGTTGATATATCATAGCCATAAGAGATATGATTATTCTCATCATTAATAATTAATTATATTATTAATATTATTATTATTAGCAGCAGCTAATCATTGTTATAATTTGTTACGTTTATTTACCGCGATGGTTGATTATCGGCCGACGCCTCGTACATGTATATGTCAATGACAACTATATTAGATCGAAATACTTGTTTCTGTTTTGTCGATAAATGTTTTTTAATTCCTTTTTAAATTAGAGATCCGTAAATGGCCATAGAAGAAGAAAAAATCATTAGAAGAAAAAAAGAAAAACAGATAATATAAGGGATGCTTGCGATCCGGGAGAGAGATACATATTTTAGATTTTCATCATCGTAGGATGGTATAATTGTGTAATTAGAGTAATGATAAATCACCTGTTCGATTCGAATGCTATTTATTATTGGCAATTGCTCTTTTGCGTGAGCTCTCTCGTCGATCCGTTTGTTAATGCTGAGTGAAAAAAAAAAAAATACAAAATGAAAATTCTGAACGTAATATATACTTTAGCGTGTATGCGTGCAGGAATGGAATGTTAGGAATGAAAATTGAGATGAAGTCGAAGACAGCGAAGAAAATAAGATTCTAGCGAGCGCGTCGCATCAATATATTTCTATTATTGCAATTTCAATTGTATAGAGACGAGATACAAGTGGTTTCGATAACACTGTTGATATTATACATACATAAATATTATTATTATTATTATTATTATTATGATTATTATTATAGTAATTGCCCTATTAGAGCGTGAAAGATAAAAGAGAAGAAAACAAAAAAGAGAACGAGAGACGCGTAGACGTGATAATCCTGCTGTGACTCATTACGAATGGTAACGGTCTGTATCGAGCCCCGATTAGAAATTAATTCGAACGATTTATCGATTATCGATGCTACTATTTTTCATTATTATTATTCTTAAGAATTGTTATCAATCCTAACGAATCGTCATCGACCGCGTGATCATAAATTTTTCGGAGAGTAAAAGAGAAAAACATTATATATATATATATCTCGTTATTAATGTCATCCTTCATCGATTATTGATTATTAATTAAAATTTATTATTGAGAGTTTGTCGCTGGCGTGCCGACGAAAAAAAAAGAACAAAATATATAATAATAACGTGAACATCGCACGGGCGGCGAACTGTTTCGGTACTTTCCAATGGAATCTCAACGTACTTTGTATGTCTACTTATTATCGTAATCGTTAGTTACATTATTACGAACACTGAACCAATATATTTTTTTCCCTCGATTAGAGAAAAAAAAAACAAAAGAAAAATTTGTCTGTAAAGTTTATTAAATTTTACGATAATAAAGCACTTTACGAATAGTATATATCTATGTTGTTCGAAGGTGAAGAATCACGCCCCTCCTCAACCAAGAGTCACGCTCGTCCCGAGGGCATCCGACCGGAAGTGCACTTATCAATTCATTCCTCTGGAAGTCTCCGTATATTGGAATATCTAACAATTCTTCGCTAGAGTTACTTCCCTCATCGTCATGCATTGTTTCTGCTATGAAAGCGATTCTGCAATTCTGAATAGCTGCCACCGGCGATGATGTCGCGTCGAGTTCTTTGAGAATTCCGTTCTCGATGAGTGCACCTGTTCACGTAACGACGGATCAGCGTGATTGTAAAGATAAAGCGAAAAAAGAAAGGAAGCCAGTAATTATAATTTATAAATTTATAATCTACAATTATAACTATTTGGTATATATATATATTGAATCCTTTGACGGCCAAACCACTCACGAAATCGATTTAAAAAAAATATTTTAATAATAAAAATTTATTTGATTTTTACGTATAAAATTAAGTAGTGCCAATTGTCAATTCCGATTTGTCGAGAAATTTTTTGATCATTGCCAAAATTGTCGTTTTATAATTAGCGATAAATTTCCGATCAGATAGATTTTGGAAATTTAATAAAAAACCGGAATTTGTTATTTTGATTTCGAACCCCCGAAAAATGAAAATCTCAAAAATTCCGAATTTTCTATTAGACATAACTTTCTTTTCGGTTGATCGATTAAAAATTTTCTTTCTTCGTTTAAAAGAGCTTGTCCAAACGAGGACAATAGTGCCCAAGTCATAACGAAATTTCAATTTTTCCCAGTCATTTTCTAATGCAGCAAATATTCTATGTTGGCAGTCAAAGGTTTAATAAATATTGCTTAAATAATAATATTTATATATATATATAAATTTATATATATTTTATTATATATATTATATATATTTTATATAATAATGTTGCTTAAATAATAATATTTTATTATATATATTATATATATTTTATATATTAATAAGCACAATTTCTTGTCATATATTCTTACCGGAAATGAGTATTCCTTCTATGTTGACGGAAACTTTCCAATCTTCTTTTCCGGATGCTCCGTTCCAGTCAGCACGAAGTCGAAGTTCTTCCAATGGATTTCCGGATACTCGTGCGGTATGTTGTTTCAATGCAGCAAGAAAAGCTCGAGGTCTGGCCAGAGTAGCAAGATCTACACATTCGGGTAGACCCAAAGGAAGAGAAGCTATCGCTTGATGCCTGGCAATCAAACCGTTAACGAAGGGCAAAACTTCTCGAGGTCCGGCTGGCCATTCTTCTAGCCAGTTTTTCGGTGTCTTTGAACTTTCGACTCGCAATCCATCTACATCTGATTGTACGAGGCTGATTAATCGTCGCACAAGCTTTTTTTCGTCAGCAAAGAAACGTTCCACAGGATTTCCAGAATTTTTTGCAGACTCTTTGTTGGTTGTGTTGATAGCTGAACTTCTTTGCTCCAGGAAGTTTTTCAGATCGCGCTGGAACTTTGTCTCTGCTTTTCTGCTCGCTCTTCGGTCATTTCCACTGGCAGACTTCAATGTCATACCTGCAAATATATGATAAATGTATATTTTTTTCGTTTTACTAAACTATCATTAGGCAAGGTTTGAATATTTTCGACTTTATTTCTTACTATTAATTTGCTACACTACGAAAAATGTTCAGAAATTTACATAACCAGTAATTTTATTCATCAACTGATATATTAAATACACGAGTGTAGTAAAATTATAAATTTTTGTATTAAATTTCTTAATTTTCATAGGACTTAGTAGAAATAGTAATTTTATTATAATTTGACATCTCACTTGCATATCAAATTTAATATACCGATTTCTATAACTGAGCTTTCTTTACTTGTTATGGAAATTTACACTAAATATTTTTGACACAGTATCTCTTTTTCGATCGTGCAATAAAATGTCCTTAAAATTAGAAAAATCCCCCTTGCATATTTTTCTAAAAATATGTTTTTCAAAAAGCATATCACACGGTATTTGCCGTTTATATATTTTCCTTGTAATTAAAGTCTTTGCAAAATAAAAATGATATCTATTGAAGCGTTAAAAAAATATCAAAAAATTATATTGACATTAAAATTAAATTTTAATGCGTACACTATGAATAATGTTCAGGAAATTAATATACATTTATCGGTAGTTTTTACGAATAAACCGATGTATTAAACTTCATATACAATTATATTATAATTTTACAGTACTTTAATATTAGACATGACTTTGGCATCGTTTTTATTATGTCAATTATGAACTGTACACTATACATTTATTAAAATAATATCACCGGTTTATGCATAAAAACTTCCGACGAGTTAATTAAATTTTAAATTAAGAAGTAACTTTCATAATGAACATTTGTAGAGTGTATAATTGTAAGAAATATCAAGAGACGCGGTAGCATCTCGACGACAAGTATTAAAATATTACCTTTCAGAGACAATAGTGCGCTCTCAGCGGCTGCACGTTCCCAAGCCCTATGAGCGTTTGCAGGAAGCCCGAAGTATTCAAGGGGCGAGTCCAGGTCGGCGAGTTGTTCCACTGCTCTGAGAGGATCTCTCCGCGAGGCTTCCGATACCGGAAGTACTCCAGCCAGCTTTCGTCGACCTTCGAACACCTCTCTCGACCAGATATCGCGTAAAATAGCTCTCAGAGCTCGCATATCAAAGTTATCCTGAAGACGTCCTCCGTAAACAGCGACGTCAAGAAGTCCACGACCAGCATCCCAGTCTAAACGCCCGGTTGATTTGCCCCTCGAAACTTCCTGTATAAGCACGAGTTCTCGGGCCGCTTCAAGATCAGCTTCACTCCACTCGTACGCTCGGATCCATCCTTGAGGCACAAATCTTTCGAAAACAACAGGAGAAAATCAATAAACTGACAATTTCCATTTTAATGAAAAATTGAATAAGCTGATGGTTTTTTATGTTTGTCGTAAAATTAAGTAAGCTGATGGTTTTTTATGTTTGTTGTAAAATTAAATAAGCTGACATTTTGTATTTCTGATGAAAAATTAAATGACCTGATGTTTTGTATTTCTGGTGAAAAATAAAATAAACTGATGTTTTGTATTTCTGGTGAAAAATTAAATAAGCTTATATTTTGTATTTCTGATGAAAAATTAAATGAGCTGATGTTTTGTATTTCTGGTGAAAAAATTAAATAAGCTGACATTTTTAAATTCTGCCGAAAAATTAGGTATGGTAACATTTTTCATGTCTATCCGAAAATGAAATAAGCACTATATGTTTTTCTGAAAAATAAATTTCGGAATATATGTCAATGGAATTTCGAGCATTATATAGATTAAATGATAATTTTTAAAAATTGATTTTCTACTTATTTTCCATTCAATATGGTATATACATTTTGCCACTCTATCGCTTTTATTTCAAAGCATATTCAAGGGCAACATTCCTCTCATTACATTAATCATCATAATTCAAATTTTCAGAAATCTTGAAGATAACAAAGCAGCTAAAGTACTGATAATTACCGTCTTCTTTCCTGAAGAACCGCATGAATCCAAGCAAGAACAAGATTGCCATCGGCATTCCCGGATTCTGGCCGACGTTGTTGAAGTTGTTGCAATGATCTCATTACGTTTCTCTTCACTCCTTCGGGTGGTTCATACGCTAACTTTCGGCAGATACCAGCGAGACCAGGATAAAAACCTGAGCACTCTTCGGTCGTTAGCCAAATCCTCGTTGAAGAATTTTTGTTACGTGTGCATGCAGGAGATCGAAGAATACTTTCGAGTCGTGGCAGCCAATTTAGAGCAAGTTGCAAGTTACTCAGGAGAATCCAGCTTCCGGATCTGCAGGCGGATTCCAGAGCTGCTTCGGCTTGGGCAACTTGACCTTGACCCAAAGATACTTCAGTGAAACCCTCGGCATCTGCAACTCGACTTGAGGCTAAAGCTTCCAGTTCAGGACCAGGATCGGCTCCGGGCGACAGCAAAAGAAGTACCGGATGTTCACTGGCTTCTTCAGCCACTGCCTTCAAGCTCCAGGATGGAGGAGTCAAGTCCTTTAAGCCTGATAGATATACATATTAATAATCAACACTGAGAAAAATATATAGTAGAATGGTAGAACCGAATATACTGATATATTTCCCAGGAGACCCGATCATATCGATTTTTACAGAATACTATGTATTTGTTTTGTTGAGCTATAATTATGTTTGCACACTGAGAGAAATTGAGATGGTCCTGGTAACTATTTTCATAGTTATATTAACTCTCTTCACTATTAATGTAACTACGAAAATAGTCCCTGGTAAAAGTAAATGATAGAAAACAATTATAAAAAATTCTATCGTTCCGAATACGGACTTTGGTTCGTGAATTTACGATGTACTATCATAAATTTACGATCGAAATCCTATATGTTTCATCCATATCCTATAATATTATTATAAATAATATAATTTTTGTATTTAATTTAATAATAAAAATATACGATTGTACGTATATACCCATGATGTACTATTCCAAACAAAAAAAAAAAAAAAAGAAATCGACCGGGTAATTACGTTTTTTTTGTGGTCCCCCATCTTTGTAGTCGGCCCAAGCTGCTTAACTTTCATGATCTCTGATAGACTGCCTAACTATTCCATCCAAACTCGTTCTTGTAAGATAATATACATCAATAATATATAAGCCGCTTCACGTACTTATGAGTAACAACAGTAAATTGAGCAGTTTTTTAGCATCTTTCTTACTAAATTATTTATGTTAATTAACTCTATAAGAATGCTTCACGTATACATTCCTTACCGAAAGTTTTATTTTATCCTTATTTGAGTACTTCGCGATACGAGAAAAATCTAATAAATAATCAAGCATATCAAGATACTAATAAGAGCATTGATTTTGGATAATAAGAGGTCTAAGAATTTATTTAAAAATCAGTTTAAAAAAAATTATAAAATATTATAAATCCGTTAGTGTACCATACATCTCGATAACGTATCTATCGTATTTAACCAATAGAAAACGAAAACTAAAGGAAACTAATAACAACTATTCAATTTGTATAAATTGCTCAAAGTCCGAATAGATAGAGATGATAACATACGATTAAATCCCATTCAAATTCTATCGATCTCTATCAATCTCTATAATATATTTTTACCAGGGGTCACCTGGACTAATAAAATATAACTATCACTGAATAGTTACCAGGACCATCTCAATTTCTCTCAGTGCAGCTATTATTTTTGTCATTGTCATTACTATAAAATATAATCGGCGCTCCTGGGAATTATATTGTATGGTAATAGTAAACTATTATATGGTAAAAGTATAGTATTGTTGCTTTAACCATGTACTTTTCTCTCAGTGAATGGTGACCATTTTTTTGAAATATGTTTTTCAAGTAATCTCAAAATATGGGCATGTAGATTTTTTGGTGACTTTGAATTTAAAAAAAACTCGCATTTAACTTTTTACAAGATACACATGCACTGTCAGTGTGCTATTTTGTATGGCCACAATAATGGTGTGAGAGAAGAGTGCGCAATTTGCCATTTTTTAGGCTGTTCCATTCCCTTAAGCTTGTCATTTACCTAATAATTCCGTGGCCAATTTAGTAAGTGCTGTGTGCAAATGATCCGGACGTAGGGCTTGTACGGCCAGAGTCTTTTGAAAAGAAGTCAAACCCTGATCGACGTAAATATTCTTAGCATCATTGACCCAAGCGGGTTTCAATTTCGAAGCAACTTGAGGCAGAACGGAAGCCAGAGCCTTCACCGCCGATTTGCGTTCCGTGGGAATCCAATCTGGAAGCTTATAGTCCGAATTCTCATCATTTCTTAGAGAAGCTCCGTCTAGAAGGAGATTTCGCTCGAGCTCCGGCACCGGATTTAGCGAAAGTGCCAAATGCAGGGCCAGAGGAAGTCTGTGTCGTCTGTATGCAGAATTCGAACAGTGGTGAAGAGTCAGAGCGATAAGTCTGAAATGTATATAACAAAAAGCTGTACTTTGGCCAAATATAAAAATATTAATATAATTAAAATTAAAAAATTGTGAAAAGTCAATGTCCGTTAACAGTGGAATTTTTATTCTCGTTCGATGACTTTTCAAAATTCATTTTGTTTTTTTAGGTGAAACTAATATATTAAAGTAGTTGAGGAGTGTTGAAATAAAGTAATGAATCGAACGAAAAAATACATGTAAAATTTAAGGAGCGCAATAAAGTTTTTTTTTTAATATATAGAACAGGATTGTTATATATAAGCGGAGCCACATAAGCAAAGAAAATTGAAGGCCTCCCAAAAAAATATAAAAGAAAAATAATCGAAAGAGAAGAATATTGAAATTGGACTACTAACCGAGTAAGTACTCAAAATTAAAAAAGAAAGTGAAATTGCTGGCTCCTTAAATATTATAAGTAATCAGGCACTCAATCTATCCTTCTCGTTTACTAAATATTTCGAATTGGAATAAGTTCGTAAATAACACGAGTTTCGAGCGTTTACTTACTTCTTTTCTATCAAAGACTCCTGCTCCTTTCTATCCGAAGTGACGAAGTTTTCTCGACTGGTCTCAGCTTCCAAATAAATGTCTGTAAAGGCTTCAGCCGAGAAGACATACAGAGGGCTAAGATTACTAAGGGCTCTGACAGCTTTAAAAAGATGTGAAGCAAATTTGGCGAGTTTCTCGTGTTCCTTAGCTCGCTTAGTGACGTCCTCGTGACTTCTACGACTTTTCTCCAGTGCCAGAGCGATTTCTTTGGCTTTGGCCTGCGTAGCTTCCAGAGAAGCAAGAAGACCACCGCCTTGACCACCCTGAGATTCCTGAAGAAGATCCTGACCTCTGGCTGCGCCGAGTTGAGCCAAAAGATCAAGCCTCGCCTGGTCCCTTTCTCCAGACAATTGTTCCTCACGCTCCAGAGCCTCTCTCCTTTGTCCTTCGAGTTCCGGAGTTTCCTTCGTCAGAACTTTATCGATAAATCTTTCGGCCAGACTTTTGGAACCAGCGCCAAGTGTGATTTTCACGAGAACAGCGTCAGCCTCGCTGGGCAACGAATCCACAAGAGCGTCTCGTCTCGTTGCGAGAAATAATTTAAAACCTTGCTGAGCAGGCAGAATACGATCTCCCAATCTGAGAGGACGTTTTCTCAACAATGGCAACAGAACTGGAGGCAATTCCACAACTTCTTCGATAAGCAAAGGCTTGCCAAAACGCACGGCTAATTCTAAAGTTGTGATGAACTTTGAATCCTCCGGCTTTGCCACTTCCAGACGCGAGCCAGCGTTGGATTTTAACCAGGTCACAGCGACGCCGGAAGGATCAACGAAAAGTGGGACCAGAGGACCTCTGAGGGCACAAGCTGCGCCTACGAAACTTCCTGTGTCTGCTGGGAGATCCTGTGCTCGCCATATAAGCTTCTCGCGTTCTGTTATCAGCAGGTCTATCGCTGCCTTCTTCCACTTGTCGTCTCTGCCAGGATCCTACCAAATTTTACATAATTAATTCATTAATTCTATTTTGTTTAATGCCTCGCATTCCTTGATTGTGTTCTTATAAAACTGCCTTCTTTTGCTTCCTCATAGGGAAGCTTTGTTTCCGTAAACAACAATTTTTTCGACATTTTCATATCAGCACACTCAGAATGGTCCAAAACGTCGAGAAAAGTGGTTTAGAAAAAATGTCCGAATGTATGTACATGTGTGTGTGGCACGTTTGCAAAATTCAAACCGCCGTATCTCGAAAACGGCTTTAACAATCAAGTTGAAATTTGGCACGCTGGTAAAGGAGCAACGCCCCTTCCTATGTATACATTTTCGAAAAAATTTAAAAAGAAATTCAAATTTTATAAGCCTTTCAATTTTTCGAAAAATGTCTGTATGTTCTCTAGCTTCCGCAATTTTTCAGCTAATGAGCTGAATATTTCTGGACAAATAGAGAAATGAACAATGAAGGTCAGTATTGAATTTGAGCCAAATCCATAAAGCGATTTAGATTTGATGAAATTTTGAATTTTCGTAAAAATTTTGTTTTCGTTCTTATTCAAGTTAAGTTCGACCAAACCTGCTCAATTCTTTTGCAAGGTAAAATTAACATCCAGTTGTAGTAGATATCGAATTTGGTGAAGATTGGCAAAGTGGTTCAAATTTTATAAGACATTGAACTTTTCAAAAATTCTCGGTATGTTCTCTAGTTGCCACCATTTTTTTGATACTGAGGTTAAACAGTTTATGACGAGTAAAGCAATGAAAAATGACGATCGGCATTGAATTTAAGCGAAATACATAAAGCGGTTTAGATTTTATAGAATTTTGAATTTATGAAAATTTTTGTTTTCGTACTTCTTTAATTTGTATTTAAAATAAGGATGCAAAGTTGAACTTTGCACATTGCTTCGTCAATAATTTTCATCTTTTGCAAAGTTTCCCCTATGAGGAAGCCAAAAATAAAACAAAAAAACTTCCTCATAGAGGCGGAGTTGCGAAAGATGAAAACTAATGAGGAAACAATGTGTAAAGTTCTACTTTGCATCCTTTTTTACCCTTTTTGTTATTCCATTTCTTTCGTTACACAGACATTTCCGAAGAATTATCCGCAGCCATTATTTCCTAATGCTGCACTTTGCAGGGATTTTTTAAAAAATTCCTGCAATGAAATTCAATGCAATTTCCTTGCAGGGAAAAATTAAAAATACTTTTTGTAACAAATAACTATGATTAATTATTATGCAAATCTTTAAATTTTCGCCTATCTATAATAATTATGAATAACTCATGTGGATTATTCTTTTTAATGAATTCTAATATTCAATACATTTAATAATCGGTAATTAAATATCCATTTCCATTAAATAAATGTCCATTTCTTCTACTGCATCGCGTTTTCACAGGGTGAAAGTTATTTAGTAAACTCGAAATGCCAGTTTTCGTAATTAAGGTAGTATGAGCACAAACGTCACGATCAGAGAGAAAAGTGATTTTTTAATATGCTATAGAATAGGTTCAGAGGATGCTGTCTGTAAAATTTCAAACCATTTTACCGACCATTTACAATAATAGTTAATGTGCAAAATTGGGAAATTTAGTACATGTTATATACGGAAATTGCCCTGATAACACTTTGAGACCGAAATAACCATTCTTCAAATTCAGACACCGCCGTAAATAAAAGCTCGAAATACCGAGAAAACTGCTACGAACACGTACGTCCCTTAAAAAATATATGTTACCGAATATTTCGAATAGATATCATCGATTAAATTGACGAGTTTTCGCAAACCGGCATCAAACTGCCCGAAAACAGTTGACTATAGCGTAGCCACGCGTTCCTTGATTGGCCAAATGGCGGCCGGCTGGACAATCTGAGTCAAATGACACTCTTATTTAAACTACTACCGTTTTATAAATATACACACCTTATCATCACACACACTTCATAATTTTTCTCTCTTTATATTGTGATTTTTAAAATAGCGAAATGTGTGATACTTGGCTTTTTCCCCATAATAAAAAATATGGACTTTCTATTGACTAGGTACTCCGCTCATACTACCTTAACGAACCTGTTTTTAAAGTGATATTTTTTTAAACGTATTTGTTGTTATGTTTGAAACGTGAAATATAATAAGTCTCTTACTTCCGACTTAGTAATGTTTTTTCTCAGTGTGGATTAATTTGTCGTGAATGTGAAAAAGTTTCCCTTTCTGGAAAAATTAATTTATGTTTTTGTGGTAATAATTTGGTTTTGTTTACCTGATACACTAAGAGAGATGCTACTTCGGCAGCTTCCACATCCAAGCGCGTTTTACGCTCAGTCAAACTCTCGAATTGCGACTGCCAGTCGTTGTGCTCAGCGTCGAGCTTGCTTAGAAGAGCTCTTGCGGTTGCTAGACTAGCTTCAGTTGCTTCGGTTCGCAATTGTAGAGCCGCTGCTCCTCTCGAATGCTCCGCGAGTTCTTCCTGCAATTGCGCTACTCGACTCTCTACCGAAGTCAAACCCGCTGCAAGTCGGCCAAGCTGAGCTTCGGCTGCTGATAATCGTCTAAAAAATAATAAATTAATAAATTGTAGAGATAGGCAATATGACAAAATGGATCCAGAGTAGAAGCTTCGTCATTAAGTTTAATTTTTTTTAAATTTAGCTCTTTGAAGAATTACCATCATCAATTTTGACTTCCTCATAGAACAAACTTTGTAAAAAAATTAAAATAATGAAGAAGCAATATGCAAGATTCCACATAGCATCCATATTTTCAATAAATTTGAAAAACCAATGTTTAGCGATATTCTAGTCGTGAAGAAATAATAATGAAGCCAAGTTGCTATATTTCTTTTTTGTAGCGATCATATTTAGAAGATATAAATTTTGGTCGTAAATTAAGAAAAGTAATATGAAATAAATGATCTTCAAAAAAGTACTTTGCCGCACGTTTTTCTCCCTCTCGAAACGAAAGATCATTTACAATTTCATTCAAACTTTTCCCGCTGGATAGTTTAACATTACATAGAATTTTCTGCGCCTTTTAATAAAAACAGAAGAAAAGAAAATCCTAATTTATCCAAGATGTTTTTTTCGTGTGATTTTTTTAGAAGGGATAATTAATTATAAAGTGAAGTAAAGTAATTGCAGTGGCCAAGCTGAGCTTCAGCTGCTGATAATCGTCTGAAAAATAATAAATTAATAAATTGTAGAGATAGGCAATATGACAAAATGGATCCAAAGTAGAAGCTTCTTCGTTACTTTTAATTTTTTAAAAATTTAGCTCTTTGAAGAATTACCATCATCAATTTTGACTTCCTCATAGAAAAAACTTTGTTAAAAAATTAAAATAATGAAGAAGCAATATGCAAGGTTCTACATAGCATCCATATTTTCAATAAATTTGAAAAACCAATGTTTAGCGATATTCTAGTCGTGAAGAAATAATAATGAAGCCAATCGAGTTGCTATATTTCTTTTCTGTAGTGATCATATTTAGAAGTTATAGATTTCGGTCGTAATTTAAGAAAAGTAATATGAGATAAATGATCTTCAAAAAAGTACTTTGCCGCACGTTTTTCTCCCTCTCGAAACGAGAGATCATTTACAATTTCATTCAAACTTTTCCCGCTGGTTAGTTTAACATTACATAGAATTTTCTGCGCCTTTTAATAAAAAAAAGAAGAAAAGAAAATCCTAATTTGTCCAAGATGTTTTTTTCGTGTGATTTTTTTGGAAGGGATAATTAATTATAAAGTGAAGTAAAGTAATTGCAGTGGCCAAGCTCAACTTTGGCTGCTGATAACCGTCTGAAAAATAATAAATTAATAAATTGTAGAGATAGGCAATATGACAAAATGGATCCAAAGTAGAAGCTTCCTCATTAAGTTTAATTTTTTTTAAAATTTAGCTCTTTGAAGAATTACCATCATCAAGTTTGACTTCCTCATAGAACAAACTTTGTAAAAAAATTAAAATAATGAAGAAGCAATATGCAAGATTCTACATAGCATCCATATTTTCAATAAATTTGAAAAACCAATGTTTAGCGATATTCTAGTCGTGAAGAAATAATAATGAAGCCAAGTTGCTATATTTCTTTTTTGTAGCGATCATATTTAGAAGATATAAATTTTGGTCGTAAATTAAGAAAAGTAATATGCAATAAATGATCTTCAAAAAAGTACTTTGCCGCACGTTTTTCTCCCTCTTGAAACGAGTGATCATTTACAATTTCATTCAAACTTTTCCCGCTGGTTAGTTTAACATTACATAGAATTTTCTCCGCCATTTAATAAAAACAGAAGAAAAGAAAATCCTAATTTGCCCAAGATGTTTTTTTCGTGTAATTTTTTTGGAAGGCATAATTAATTATAAAGTGAAGTAAAGTAATTGCAGTGGCCAAGCTGAGCTTCAGCTGCTGATAATCGTCTGAAAAATAATAAATTAATAAATTGTAGAGGTAGGCAATATGACAAAATGGATCCAAAGTAGAAGCTTCTTCATTACATTTAATTTTTTTTAAATTTAGCTCTTTGAAGAATTACCATCATCAATTTTGACTTCCTCATAGAAAAAACTTTGTAAAAAATTTAAAATAATGAAGAAGCAATATGCAAGGTTCTACATAGCATCCATATTTTCAATAAATTTGAAAAACCAATGTTTAGCGATATACTAGTCGTAAAGAAATAATAATGAAGCCAATCGAGTTGCTATATTTCTTTTCCGTAGTGATCATATTTAGAAGTTATAGATTTTGGTCGGGAATTAAGAAAAGTAATATGAGATAAATGATCTTCAAAAAAAGTACTTTGCTGCACGTTTTTCTCCCTCTCGAAACGAGAGATCATTTACAATTTCATTCAAACTTTTCCCGCTGGTTAGTTTAACATTACATAGAATTTTCTGCGCCTTTTAATAAAATCAGAAGAAAACAAAATCCTAATTTGTCCATGATGTTTTTTTCGTATGATTTTTTTGGAAGGGATAATTAATTATAAAGTGAAGTAAATTAATTGCAGTTTCCATGAAGCAATATTTGAGTGATAATCAATTTACTCAGCAAGCACACGTTGTTCTCTCTCCAGTGGCGCGACTTGCTCCAGTATTTGTCCATACTGCAAATTCGCCAGAACCCAAGCAGCGAGAGGTGCAGCTGCGATCGACGCTCTCTTCGCAGTCTTTTCCTCAAAACTTTCCGGTCTTTCCTTCACTAGCTTCGATACAGCTTCCAGACTCGCTGGAGTGCTTCGTCTTGCATCCCAGGTTCTTATCTCGTCTTTCACGCCACGCTTGGCCAAAAATGTTTTCATACTGTTCCAAGATGTGTCTCGAATACCCATCAGTCTGAGGACTCCCTCGAGGACGTCGCGAACCGGTGCAGGAGGTGCTCGCAAGGATCGCACCTCGGCAAGTGCGTCAGCACCAATTCCTGCCACCGCCTGAGCTGCTTGCTCCACCAGAGGCTCCACCTTTCCTAATTCACCTTCGATATCGGCCTGAAAGTATAAAAAATGTAACCTATTTTGTAATTTTTGAAAAATGGATTCATTTATTTTTATTTTTAAATAACAATAAATTTTCTATATGTTTTTATGATACAAGAGACTTTGAATGAAATAACCCTTTAAATAGGAGAGCTATAATTATTAAAAATTTGTTTGCATCACTCAATTCCATAAAACAGAAAGCAAATAGATGTATAATTTTAGCAAATACTTATCAATCTTATTGTTGACCTCATTAAACAAGATGTAATGACAATTAAACTTTGACATGCTGTAAAAGCGTTAATCACAACAATTTTTGTCTCAAAAACTGACATGAATAAATGACACGATATATAAAATTGCTTCAATTCTCATCTAAATCGGAAAATCTGAGTTTATAAAAACGTTTGGGAGAGGGTTTTTTAATAATACATAGAAAATTGTTTTGGCCTTCTCCTCTCTTGTTAGGTCCTCACTTTAATAATTTATTTCTTTATAGCATTCCGAAAATCACAAATCTGAATAAGAAAATCGTGGCCATTGCAAAAAAACCGTTGCAATGTTAATCAATTTTTTAAGGTTTTAAGACAAATATTCGTCGTATAAATATTTTCCCCAAAATTCATACCTTTCGACGAGCGAGTTCAGCGCTTTCTCGTTCAGTGTCACCTTTTAAAGTGGTCATCTCGCCTCGTTGTCCAGTAGCGCCTCTCATCGTAGCAGTTATTTGTTCCAGTGCGGCGTTTGCTCTTCCTTTTTCCACCTCGAGTTCCTGTCGTTGCTTCGTCGCTTCGTCCTCAAGTTTTGCCACTCGTTCACCGGCTTCTCGTAATCTTCCAATACCAGCCTCAAGGCTGGATAATTTTTTCTCGACTTCTTCGCTCCATTGTTCTCTGAGATCCTTCCAAGTGTTGAGGAGAGCCAAAAACCGAGCTGGAGCTTGTTGTTGTCGAGGTGCTCGAAGATGAGCCTCCACCAGAGTGACGAGACCTGGTGAAACCTCGTCCGTTGAGTTGTCTTGAGGTTTTTCTGTCAGACGCATAGCTAAGTCTCTCAGAGATGATTCCAGCGACCACCACTCGCTTCCTGGACCCTCAGCTACAAGAACGCAGTGACGCAACAGTCCTGAACGGGTCAGCCATTCTTTTTTCGTTTCCCCGGTATCCAGAATCACGACAATTCGTAATAGTGAGCGAAGGCCTATTAACAAAAATTTATTTGCTCATTCAATTTATTATATCGAATTATTAAATTAGTTGAAAAATTTGATTTATTAAACATTATAGAAAATTTATTTCTAAATAATGACAATTACATTTATTTTCTTAAGCAATTTATTTCACTATTTTTAATAACAATTGGTGTAATACACACAGAGTTGTTAATGCCTAATACTTATAGCAATAATGATGATGATACGATCAGCTTTGTAATTATGATTTTATAATAATAACATGTAGCAATTGTAATACGATGATTAAACTTTGGAATGGCTGCAAAAATTATTATTTTTCAATAAAAATTCACGGTAATTCTTTTGAAATAATGGAGAAAAATAAGTAATGCATTAAGAAAGTAATGCATTACTTATTGCTTCCATTTTTTCCACTATTTCTTGCAATATTAAAGCGAAAATAAGTATTTTTTCAGCTATTCAAATGTTTACACTCTATTTTACAATCACTATACATTATTATTATGATATCATAATTACAAAAAAAATTGTACTGTAAACTATATCTCATGAATTAATGGGGATTAATAACTCTGAATACACGTATGGCAATAATGGTGTATTTTATAGAAATATGATGTATATTTTTGTGATTAATTTACTCTGAGATAAGCGAAAAAAATTACATCTATACCGTTCACAGTCCAAGAAAGTTCATCTTAATTCATGGAAATTGAAATGTAACTTAATTTTTGTTCCGAAATAATTCAGATTCATACTTTTTTAACGGGATTAATTTTAGATTACGTAATTTATACCCAACTCTTCATTCATACAAAAATATGACAATGGATTTATTTATGGAGAGATGATATAATATTGTATAAAAAGTGGCTTACGTTGATAAAGATATTGGTCCAGAGTTCCAGAAAAATCTTCCTTCCTGGCAAGATCCGCAAGCGGTGCAACGAGTCCGTCGAGTTCTTCGGGACTCAAAAGTCCAGGCAATTCTCCTCTGGACATTATGGCACCTGCCAAAATCGCCAAGCCTTCCTCTCTCACGTGATGTTCTTCGAGCAAAAGTAAACTCGGTTCTCCTTCGATTCCTGCTGCTTGTACCGCAGCTTTTACTGCAGCTCTGGCTCGACCTAACGCCAAAGTAAAAATTCATATAACATTTTTTTTATTCGAAATATTATACGTTAAAAAAATCTCAAATTTACCGGGTCCAGAGTCTATGAGACGTAAAGAGGAAACCGAAGCTGCCAGCTTCGTCGCAGCATTTCTTCCAGCACCAGGACGACCTGTGAGAGCAACACCTCGATGTCCGCTACCAAGAGCCCAGCTCAAACCTACAAAAATTGTATTATATCTTTTAATTTATAGTATTATTATTTACTGAAGCAATATTATAACACCGAATAAAAAATACAAATAATTTGTGGCGTAGTTCTAGACATAAAACATTTTCTTTAGTCTCTTCGCTTTGATATATTTTTTTCTACTGAAACCTATAAAAATTAATACATTGAATTATTTATATTATTCATTAAATAAACATTGTGTAACAGAATAAAAAAACGTAAATCTAAAATGTCGACTTTTGTTTTAAGTCAGCGTAGTTTTCATGAAAAATAAAATTTCCAAGATTTATCAGAATTAGATTTAGAGATATTGGCTTGAAATTTTCTGTAGAAATTGATTGACATTATAGGGAGATGGTTAGTCGGCTATTGGCGGTTGGATATGAGCCCTTCTTGTCGACGATGCAATAGAAATTTTAGTTTTTGTAAGCATTTAGTTTTCGCTTCGCTTTCATTTTTCCAGCATTTGTAGTCTTTGAGTGTTTGATAACCGAATTGTCGCTGGATGTTTTGAAAAAATGATTCCATGATCAATGTTGTTAATGATGTTGATTAAGTGGATGATTAGTTGTTTATCACCCGTTATGATATGATGATGTTGATTGTAGTGTGGGTTACTTGTTTATAGATATACAATTTGGCCACAGCACCAATAACACCAAGTTTATATCTGACTATAAACAAGTAACCTACACTACAATCAACATCATCATATTATAATCGCCAATAGCCGACTAACCATCTCCCTATAATATACGATTCGGCCACAGTACCAATAACACCGAAATTGACTAACTTTGGACAATTAATGGTAATTTTTTTTTCAAAATTTATCAAAACGGCAGTATTGCATAAAATTTGTATTTATTCAACTTTTATAAAAGTGAAAATATTCTGAATCGACCAAATCTTAAGCCTTTTCCAAACAATGTACACTGAGAGAAAATTGTGGTATTTGTAACTATAAAGTGACAACTATTCATTTTTAGTTCATACAAACAATTTTTTAATAGTTCCCACAACTATCAAATAGTTGCTATAACTACCAAATAGTTGCCATAACTATTTTCACAGCTATCGTAATTATGAAAATAGTTGGATGGACTAAAACTTAATAGTTGTCACTTTATAGTTGACTGTACTACTACGATTTTTTTGAGTGTAGGAAGTTTAACTCTGCGTTCTTTTGTCTTTCCACATGGAATCCCAATTTTTTTCTGTATTTTGATCTATATTTTTTTTTCTGATCGAAAAAAAAAACAGAATATTTTTTCGACTATTGCACTTAGATATTAGTAATCACCAGAAATAGTTTTGAGTAGATGTGCGGATATCGATGCCTGCACCGGTTCGCCTTCCCTCGCACATCTCGAAGCAGCATTTTCCACTTCTAATTTCCAATCCTCGGCTGAATACGGTGCCAATCCATTACTTCCTCCCTTCCAGATGTAAACATCATCCTTAAAATCTTTTAATTCGGGGACTCTTGAAATCATCGTCGATGACCAACGAGTCTTATCCTTTCCAGTAAGACGAGGATAGAAAAGACGACATCCAGCATCCCAAAGATAGTGACTCATATTCGTCTCGTCATCAGGTATTGGATAATATTTTAAAGAGTCTGCCCAAAGTGCCAAATCCTTTGGAGTCCAGTGAAACGTCGAGTCTCTGGAAGATGTGATGGATGTCACAGTTTCTGTCATCGTGAGAGCCATACGAGTGATCCAGGATTCCACTGATGGATCTGTGCTCTTCAGGGCATCTTTCAAGTGAAGTTCCACTATTGATATGATATCCTTCGAACTCGGATAGCTAGAAAAGTTTTTTTTTTCATGGTAAATAACTAAATATATTGTCTTTCTAAAGGGCTGTAAAACAAAAAGCTTACGGTAAATAATGAGTTGCCAGCAGTGCCTCCAATCTGGGATGAAGTCTTGTATTTTCGTCACCGGTGCACAAAACTGTAATTGGCAAACTCGCAAATTCCAGATCTTCCTCGTGAAAACCTCCTTCTTGAAGAAGTTCTCTAATAAGTTCCTGGAAATTATAGAATAGAGGGGAGTGATAAGCTGATAAGTTTCACTATTGTTGTGATTCAAATGTAGATACTAAATAATATAATTCGTTTCACTGCATTTATTGATTTATTACTGATGCTGATTTGTTGACTCTTGTTTGTAATTAGTAAATACTAGCAAAAAATGCTATAATTAGTTAGTATTAATATTTGTTTATTTTTTTCTTTTAAAAATATCAGTAATATGAAATATGCTAGCATAAAACTGAAAATAAATAACTTAAAACCAATAGATTTATAGAGATACTGGAATATATTAATATAAAGACCTGCAAGTCTTTTGAAGCCAAATGTAAGTCCTCCAGTATTAAGACCAAACGTGAGCCATTTCGCGGTCTGTAATTTCGGCCATTGGCTGAAGATTCAAGACGAATGCAGGATCTTTTGAGTCTTGTGATGAGATCTTGAGGACCGTAGAGAGAAGAGCCTCGTACGATGGACGAAGACTCTCCAAATTCGTCTTTCCTTGAAGCGAGTGCTGCGGATACGAGGCTGCTTTTTCCACAACCTTCGGGGCCGCGAATTATAGCAGGATGGCCAGATTCTAGCCAGGGTAAAATTGCTTCCAAGGCTCTTTTCACAGTTCCTAAAAACATGTGAAAATTTTTATTAATTGTGGTATATACTTTAACTAATGATATTTTTTTAAAACATTTTCGAAAGTAAATGTACCTGAAAGCGAAACTGGACCACTATCAGTTGGTATCGATCGCAAAGCATCAGCAAATGGCTCGAGACGATCTATTTCACGATTGTAGAGCACCGCGAACGGTCGCTGCGGATCAGGACACCTTGAATTTATTTATTAATGATTGCTGTTAATATTTTGTTACTATTTACACCAATTTTTCAGCGTAAATTTGTACGGTTCTTATTGTATAAGTTTAGGGCTACTGATAGAGCACTCAGTGTTTATATGAGAGTGGACCTTCAAATGTGTACACTAGGGCTGTTAAAAAAAAAGTAGAACCTTGCACATTGCTTCCTCATTATTTTTCGCTTTTTACAAAGCTCCCTCTGTGAGGAAGCAGTATGTTATTCAATTTTGGCTTCCTCATAGAGGAAGCTTTGTAAAAAGCGAAAAATAATGAGGAAGCAATGTGCAAGGTTCTACTTTGCATCTTTTTTTTTTATACCTTGTGTCTCTTTTGCAGAGGTGTTTTATACAGCTATAAATCACCTCTGCAAACACCGTTACATCTAATTTTGATTAGATACAAATTTTTGTCGTACTTTCTCAACTTTTCCGGAAGTTATAGCGAAAATCTACATTTTTTTTAAAATGAAAAATGGTGTAAAATCCGAACGACTTTACCGATCATCACCAAATTTGGTACATGGCATTTCTGAATGTTATTTAAAATTCGACGCTAAATTCGACGTAATTTAGATCAAAATCTATTTTTTTCGAAAAATTCAAAATTCTATAAAATCCGAACCGCTTTACCGATTTCGTCGAAATTCAATACCATACAACATTGAACGTATCTTCAGTTATGAAGAACTATTTAGCCAAATCGGCGAACTTTTACGAAAGTTAGAGCGACCACGCCCTTTTTTCAACAAATTAAAATCAACATAAAATCTTAATGACTTCACATATTTTGGCAAAAATCACAACATTCAAAGAGGGGTAGCTACTCTACTTGCGTGCCAAATTTGAGCCGGATCGCTCGAACGGTTACCGAGTGAGAGGAGATTGAATTTTCGAAGCCCAGCACACACACACACACACACACACACACACACACATACATACATACGGACATTTTTTCTAAACCACTTTTCTCGACGTTTTAGGTGATTCTAAGCATACTGACATGAAAATCTCGAAAAAAAAAAATTTCATGAAAACAAAGCTTCCTCTATGAGGAAGCAAAACATAATTTTCTTATAATCGTTTGCTCCTGAAATGCTGTATTCATTATCACAAAAAAAATGTTTTCGCGAAAGCTGGGAGTTGTGCGATGATATTAAGTACTGCCGTATCAAGGCCAAAATTAATTAAAAACGGCGATTTTTAGAAAAAATTTTTTTTACTTGGTGAAGCGCTCATGGAGATTGTGGTTGCTTTCGATAGACTATGAAATTGTGTAAAGGCAGAAACATGTTCGATAATGTTTAGTACTGCCTCATCAACATTGAAGTTAACAAAATAAAAAATGAAATCCTTTAAAACATTGAAATATTCATCTGCTCATCGACTATTTCGCGCGTTTTCAAATGAAAAAATGGCTCATGAAACGGGGGTCCTGTATTATCAAATTTAGTACTGCCGCATCGATATCGCAGTTTCCCAAAATTCGAAAATCGCTTATCATCATCATGATTATGATCATACATGACTCCCGTTTCAAGAGCCATTTTTTCATTTGAAATCGCATGAAATAGTCGATGAGCAGACGAGTATTTCAATGTTTTAAAGGATTTAATTTTTTGATTTTGGTAACTTCAATGTCGATGCGGCAGTACTAAATATTATCGAACATGTTTCTGCCTTTACACAATTTCATAGTCTATCGAAAGCTACCACAATCTCCATGAGCGCTTCACCACATAAAAAAAAAATTATAAAAATCGCCGCTTTTCGTGAATTTTGGCCTTGAAGCGGCAGTACTTAATATCATCGCTCAACTGCCAGCTTTCGCGAAAACATTTCTTTTTGTGATAATCAATACAGCATTTCAGGAGCAACCGATTACAAGAAAATTATGTTTTTTTTAACAGCCCTAGTGTACACTAACAGTGAGAAGGCTAAAGGCGGAGTTAGTTTTGTTATACAGAATTATCCACGGCGCGGTTATTTGCCCTGAGCTTCTCAGTTCCGTCACCGTCTCCGTCCCGATGCGTAATCTCCGTAATCATACAATTTTTTACGTACAGTATCATCGTACGAATTATAGCTACAATGAGCCGCTAACGCGAATATTTCGAGATGGCAGTGCTGCCGCGGTTTGTTGACTTTTTTATCTCCCCACTCTCGGTTTTTATGAATTCGTTAAATAATTATATTGTTCTTAGAGACCCCTCATAGTTTATCATAGTTTATCAAATTTGTGAATCGTTTGTTTGTTATGTGTCATAGTATGTATAATTTATATAATAAGGTGTAATGTGCCATCTGTTTTACTGCTTTCAAGGGACTTGCCCCGTTCACTGAAGAATAAATAAAATAAATAAATAAATAAATAATTAAGACTATGAAAATTGGAGACATGTACCAATTTTTACCATTTGCAAAATAATTATTCAAACATCATAAATAATTTACTGTCGTTGAACATTTTATTATACAGCATCTTGTCTTTTTTAAATTCAGCCGACGATTTGGATTTGCTATAAAAATGAATTAGATGATAAAAAAAAAGTTTGATCTAAAAATAGAAAATTTGTTGATCTAAAAAATAGATTAATAAAAACGTCACAACTTATGCATATATTCTATTGACAATAATTAATTGATTTTATGCATTTCATTAATAGTTTTGAGCGGAAATTGTAATAAATAATACTTACCAAGAATCAGTACTCTGATACACAAGTCGTGCTATTTCATCCCTGGATTCTGCATCGCTTAACTGCCCACAAAACGATGCGAGTAGAGCATGAGTTCCAAGATTCTGAGTATTAGATTTTCGCAGGTGAACAAGAGCGGCTTCCATCAAGCCAGCTGCGGAAGTTTTTTCTCCAACAAGTTTCGAAACTGCTGCGATAATAGTGCAGAGATGAGTAGTTGCGATGCCTTTAGCCACTGCAGAAAGTCCTGCCAGCTTCGAGGGTAGAAGCAGAGACGAAGGCGACGTTGAACCGAGATGAACTACTCCAAGTCGAGAGACAGTAGCTGGACTGGCTCCTGCCAGTTTGTGGGTCTCGAAAATAAATCTGTACGTCATCGTGCATTATAATTCAATTTTTTTACAATGTATTTACATTTTTTTGTAATTAAAAAAAAATTATATTGGACTATAACAACGTTTGGAAATTTTGCACCTATAATTTCTTATAACTTGTTATGAAGAGATTTTCTTTATTTATCTTTTAACGACCAAGTCGATTATAAAAAGGTATAAAACGCTATTTCCAAATTCTGGAAATTTTTTTGAATAAATATTGTAGAAAAATTCACTTGCAAAAATCTTCGACTGTAAACGCTTCTTTCTTTCAAGAAATTAAAACGTAGGATGCATTTCTTTTAGAATACCAGTGTTTGACAATTTTTTCCAGAATTTTTATATGTGAATTAAAGACGATATAAAAATAAATAGGTTTTACTCCAAATATAGCGAATATACGTTGGATGGTAAAGCGTTAATTTTATAAATTATTTTATGGACATTCTTAAAGATTTGTAACGGTTATGCAACGGTTTATGCGTTCCGTACCTTACACCGTTGCCCAGACGGATTCCTACACCGCTGGGTAACGTGAGAAGACGATTATCGTCAAGAGCCGAGTTCAAAGCTTCGGCCCATCCGGGCTCGACGTCACCGTTTAGAACAATCCAGGTCGAGGAGTCGCCAGCCGTTGATATTGCGCTGGACAACAGACCTTCTCTCCATTCTCTAACAACAATAATGCAACAGAATGAATTAACAGCTTTCCATGGCCTTCGAAAAAAATTCCCATCAACAGTTCTCACGGATTATAGTAAAGATTTTATTTTTCAAGGAAAACAGTATGGAATTTTTATTATTAAGAACTATTCTAATAACGGTATTTATGTAACACTATTCTGTTAAAGTAAATTAAGTGCAGTAAATTTAACAAAAACAGTCATTTTTTACCGATTTCGAAAAGACACAAATGGTGTAAAAATGTACAATTAAAGATCGGATCGGTGTTTCACCGTATCATATCGTAGATCCAAAAATGTTTTAAAAAAAGTAGAACTTTGCAAATTGCTTCCTCATTATTGTTGGATTTTTACAAATCTATCTCTATGAAGAAGCATGTTAATCTATTTTGGCTTCCTCATAGAGGAAGCTTTGTAAAAATCCAACAATAATGAGGAAGCAATTTGCAAAGTTCTACTTTGCAGCCTTGTTTATATTGGCGAAAAGTGTTTGCAATTCTGTCCCATTTTTCGAAAACTTATTTGACCTCAGCTTAATGCGCAAGGACTACCTTAATCGAAATAACGAAAACGGAGTTTATTCTCCTCTTTTGTGTAAATTTTCATCTCGATTCGTCACGCCGTTCGAAAGTTATGAGCAATTCTATTTTGGGTCAAGCGGTCATTATCAATTTAAAAAAATAAAAATTATATATGAAGCAATGTATAAAGTTCTACTTTGCATTCTTATTTCCATTGAATACAAACTTTTGTCTCGCATTATCAACTTTTGCTGATGCTAGAGCGAAAATTGTTTTTTTTGTAAATTTCAAAATGTCGTACAATCTGAACCACTTTACCGATCACCGTCAGATTTGGTACGTGACATAGCTGCATGTTCCTTTTCGTCTGTAAAACATTTCGGTTAAATTGGTGCAATTCGACGTGATTTATAAAAAAAATGATTTTTTTCGAAAAATTCAAACATCTATAAAATCTGAACCGCTTTACCGATTTCGCCCAATTGCAATGCCAAACAACATTGAACGTATATTTATTTATAAACAACTATTTAGTAAAATCGTCTAATATTTACGAAAGTTAGAGCGACCACGCCCTTTCTTCAAAAAATTGAGAGTACCATAAAATCAAAATGGCTGATTTTTTTTTTCAAAGATCTCAACATTCAAAGCGGGGCAACTACTCCACTTGCGTGCCAAATTTGAGCCATATCGCTCGAACGGTTACTGAGTAATAGTTCATCGAATTTTCGGAGCCCAGGGCACACACACACATACATACGGAAATTTTTTCTAAACCACATTTCTCGACGTTTTAGACAATTCTAAGCGTACTGGCATGAAAATCTCGAAAAGATATTTTTCATGAAAACAAAGCTTCCTCTATGAGGAAGCAAAAAGTATAATTTTCGACTTTAAGTACCTAGTTTGTGGATCGACTTTTCCCACAAGTCTGGATTTCGGTATAGCCCCAGGATACACAAGAAACTGGTTAACCGGTTCTCCAATTTTGTTCAGAGCTTCAGCCAGTGTCTTTCTGATAAGAGTTTTTCCACTTCCAGGTGGTCCAACGATAGCCACGCCGGTTCTGCTCTTCAACTGATCGGACAGTTGAATACATCTGTTAATTAAATCATCCCCAATGCCCATAGAATCGCATATCTCGTCCAGAGCTTTTCGTAGATCCTGCCTAGTTGAAGAATCTTTCGATGATGAAGAGTCGATTTTGGGAAAAACGTCGTTCAACAATCCTACGAATTTATCAGTGTCATCCTCCGTGAGTTTTGGTAGAGTTGAAGCCCTAATGGCTATGAGAAGTCGCTCGGTTTCGTTCAATTTTGTTGAAGAGCTTGTTGAAGAAGAATCTGAAGGGACAGCATCGAGAACCGAACGAAGTGCTCGCAAACCCCAATCATAATGAGGCTGTTTGGAGAGTAATTTTTCTGAGATGTCCAAAGTCTCGACCAATTGATTAGCAAGACTCGGAGCCTCGAGGAATCCTTCACACTCGAGCAGAGCTCGGACAATGTCGCATCTGTCCGGATGAGCCATTCCGATTGGTCGGAAAAGTCTTGCCAATGAATCTGGCAATTTGTGTCTTCCGCCGTAATCGCTACCTGCCGGATTCATCGTAATGAAGACGCAACAGTGAGGATCCAGTCTGACACTTTGTTGGCCCAATTGGACCTGATTCGCTCCGTCCCTAACGGCTTCTTGAAGAGGACGAACCAACATCGCTACTGCACTTAAGGTTTCTTCCTCCAGACGATTGAACTCGTCGAAACAACCCCAAGCACCGGCCTGCGCCAATCCACCGAGAATTCTACGCATACTACTGGCGTCCATTCCTGAAAAAAAGACGGAATGTAGTTTTTTTCTATTTTTGGAAAATTTATATGAAGATTAAAAAAATATTGTATTTAAATAGTAATTTAATTAAATCAAATAAAATCTAATATAACATATTAAAATATTATTTTTTTTACATACTAAGTTTGTCCTTGATATAAAGTTTTGCAGAAGGTTTAAAAAATATTTTTGAGAGATTTCTGAGAGGAGACATGAACACTGAACGAAATTTATAATCATGCTTTTTTCTGTTTGGTGAAACAGTTGAAATTTTTTTAAATTTTTTGAGGCCATTTTTGAAAGGACATAAGAAAACCAGCATTTTCGATATTATCTTTAAAGAATTTTCAAAGGTAAACAAAATTATTAAAGCTTTTTAAAAAAAAATCGAAAGGACTTTTTAGACGCAAAAACAGTTGCAGCATTTTAATTCCTTCAGGGTTTTTAAAGAGCATAAAAAAAGGATAGTTCATTTTTTTTGTGATTTTTTTAGGAATTGCTGAAAGGGCATTTTTTCATGTAACAAATTGTAGCGAACGAACCTTCGTCGCAATTGAAGACAAGAACGAGACGACCGAGAATCGCCGCTAGAGCTTTTACGCTCTCAGTCTTTCCAGTGCCTGCAGGACCTGTTGGACTTCCTCCTAAACCGAGTTTCATGGCTTGCGTTAAAGCCAAAAAGCATCTGTCGGTGAGTGGGGTACGTACGAGGCCTACGGCCGCTCCCTGATACTCGAAACGATATGGAAAATCTGCACCGGCACAACGTATCACTGGACCATTATTCTACAGATAAAAATATTTAAAAACTCTTTCAGTTTACGACCATGTGAAGATATTTAAAAAATATTTAAGATCCCTTTCAGTTTTTGACCATATGAAGATATTTGAAAAATATCTAAAAACCCTTTCATTTTTTGAAGATATGAAGAAATTTAAAGGGAGGGAGTCAGGTCAAAAAAATTGATTTTGGAAATTCAATATCCTCCAAATCCTATTGCATATAAAAATGCCCAACGCACTATATTGTTGGTAATCGATGAAAGGATTTTTTACTGTCGTCTAACTTGCATATGATTTTCAATATTTTCTTAAGCAATGTTCTTAGGTTTTCCATTCTGCGCATGATTCAGATCAAACTACTAGGCAGATTGGAATGGTTGACATCTCATTTTCTTCTTCATGAAAAGATACACCGGCTTAATGGAGCAAACTATTTTTTTTCATGCTGAAAGCAAAGTTAATCACTGATTTAGAAAATAGCATAACATTTATTTATTAATAATTATGTCACTTAAAAAATATTACCTTTTATTAACATTTGCTCCATTTAGCCGGTGTATCTTTTCATGAAGAAGAAAATGAGACGTCAACCATTTCAATCTGCCTAGTAGTTTGATCTAAATCATGCGCAGAATGGAAAACCTAAGAACTTTGCTTAAGATAATATTTAAAAGCATATGCAAGTCAGACGACAGTAAAAAATCCTTTCATCGAGTACCAACAATATAGTGCATTGGGCATTTTTATATGCAATAGGATTTGGATGATATTGAATTTCAAAATCAATTTTTTTACCTGACTCCCTCCCCTTAAGCATCTAGCAGAAATAGAGCAGCAAAATACAAAGCCTAATAAATAGCTCTACTAATTGTTGAAAAATGGTGGATCCATTATTATTTACACTTCTGTAGCTTCGTAATTGTCGGCTCCATGTCCACGGTGTATTTTCGCGATTCTCGACGGTTTTCAGTAAAGTTCTAGCAACGTCAAGATGATGAACGGTGTCCAAAAGAAGACCTCGTGCCTTTAATGCAGTCAAACGATCACCAGCGTCTTCAAGACCTCGAAATCTTGCTCTTTGAGTCTCCAAAAATTCTACGACGTTTCGCAGACTCGTTGATCCATCCTTAAGGGCAGATTCGCAGCGTTCTGTAAAGCGGATTCGTTCCGACAGAAGAAGAACCTAGAAAAAGAAAATATTGAAGCTTCCGAAAATTTGTTTAAAGAAATAAAAACTTTGTCTGACGAATTATCGAAGAGAGAAAATATATGGTGATCACTGTGAATCGAATCTGGATTATTTAGGTATTGAGAAAAAGCGCCATTGCGTGAATGTTACCTATACATTTCTCTCATTCGAATTGTCAATTGTTACATTTGCAATGTAGAATCTTCTGCTTCAAAATATTAACCTGAGCTGGATAAAGCGAAGGATCTGGTGTCGCGTCGTCAAGACATTTGTCTAAACTTTGGGAAAGTGCTTCTCTCATACCATCCTCCAGATTCGAGAGCCACTGAGGCAACGCCTCACTGATGTCAATTAATTGCGGGAGATTTAGCACTTCTCCTTCTGGCGACACGACTGCTTTCAATTTATCTTCCTCTCTTATCACTGAACCGATGCCCTGATATAATTTCGGCAAATGTGCATCTAACGCACCTCCACTTCCGGAGACAAGTTCCAGAAGATCCTCGTCACTCAGGAAATATAAACGTGGATACGACGAACGTTTTTCCTGAGAAAAAAGAACAACAGTTAAATACAATAAAATTATTTATTAAATAGATCCGTTGCTGTACAGAATAAATGAGCAAGATTGTGATCAGCCACTCAAAATACATGTAGCATCCAATAAAAAAAAAACGAAATTAAATGTATCCAGACTGCTCGCAGTATTAGCATCTCATTTAATGAGCATGAGAAACGCTGAAAATATAAAATAAGGAGTTTTCGTATTATGCAAAAAATTGGATGGCTGTAGTAAAATCATTTATTTAAGGCGCGACATTTTGCGCAAACTTTCTTTTTATGTTGGGAACTACGAACAAGAATCTCGATGAGCAGCACAACCAAAGAAAAAGTATTTTTCACCACCCAAATAGACTCAAAGAAATACCACTCAAATTTCATCACAAAAATGTGTCAATGGTCGTTAATGTCAAAGAAACATTAAACTTGCTTACAAATTATTTTTTTAACTGTAACATCCAATAACTTAAAAATGCTTTACATAATTAAATTCGACCAAGAAGAAAAGCAAAAAGTTCCATAAATATATGAATGACATAATAAGCAAGGCGTTATTTAAAAAAAAAACAAAGAAAATACCAACGTAATGAGAACATATTCGACGTTTTCGGCGAAGCGAAATTGTGTTAAATTTATTTGGCAATTTTTACTAACGAAGAGAATGACTGAGAATATTAAATTCTCGTTTTCAATAAACTGTTAGTACGTGCCAACGTCTTGTTCCACTTACTTCGAGAAATTCGTCCAAGCTCCGTTGGCATCGATCCAGCAGATCTTTTAAATTTAAAAGCGCCGGAAGTGGCAATCTTCTCAATGAGGGCACCGAAGGATCTCTCGCAACTTCGCCCATAAGGTATCTGAAGAAAAAATTAGTTTGCGATGGTCTTACCATTTTACTAGGGCTTATGGAAACATTTTTATGGTTCACTCTAGTTACCTGAATTCTTTATCAGCCCTCGACCACCTGCCGGAGTCATTCGGTGCAGCACCACTTCCATAAACGGGCTCGAGATAAACCCACTTTCTCTGAAGCATACTCAGAGCTTTTATGCGTTCCTCCAGTTCGAAAAGTGCTGTCTCGCAACGTGCCGCTCTACCGGCAAATCTTTCATAACCGGAAGCTCCCTTTGCGCCTTCGAGAATAAGCTTAAGTTCACCTGCTCGAGCTAACAATTCGCCGTATTCTCCAACGAGGAAAATAGACAAATTATTGCTGTCTTTGGACTCGTGAAGATGCAGGGAAGCTGTGGCCTCCCAAGCTTCAAGTTCACTCAGAGCTTGACGTATTCCACTCTCGGCAACGGCCCTTTTTGTGATTTCCTGATACCAACACGAAAAATAATCAAATGTATTTGCAATCACTAACATTTTGCGGGCTTAAGGGGAGGGAGTCAGGTCAAAAAAATTGATTTTGGTAATTCAGTATCATCCAAATCCTATTGCATATAAAAATGCCGAACGCATTATATTGTTGGTACTCGATGAATGGATTTTTTACTGTCGTCTGACTTGCATATGCTTTTTCAATATTATCTTAAGCAAAGTTCTTAGGTTTTCCATTCTGCGCATGATTCAGATCAAACTACTAGGCAAATTGGAATGGTTGACGTCTCATTTTCTTCTTCATGAAAAGATACACCGGCTAAATGGAGCAAATGTTAATAAAAAGTAATGTTTTTTAAGTGACATAATTATTAATAAATAAATCTTATGCTATTTTCTAAATCATTGATTAACTTTGCTTCCAGAATGAAAAAAAATAGTTTGCTCCATTTAGCCGGTGTATCTTTTCATGAAGAAGAAAATGAGATGTCAACCATTCCAATCTGCCTAGTAGTTTGATCTGAATCATGTGCAGAATGGAAAACCTAAGAACTTTGCTTAAGATAATATTGAAAAGCATATGCAAGTCAGACGACAGTAAAAAATCCTTTCATCGAGTACCAACAATATACTGCGTTGGTCATTTTTATATGCAATAGGATTTGGATGATATTGAATTTCCAAAATCAATTTGTTTTACCTGACTCCCTCCCCTTAAGTCTACCGAGTTCTAAAAGCAGAGCTGAGAGAAAATTTAGTTGATAATAATATCGCTTTTCAAAGAAATTGCATTTACACTTCATAAAATACTCATCAAATACGTTAAATCATAAAATACGGAAATACAATTCTAAAACGCAATAGAATGCAAAATTATTTACTTGTATCACCTTTCAGAAAAAAAAATGTGGCAGTCAGAAATTAAAGTCAAGTTAGAAATTAACATGTATTTGCAATCACTCACATTTTACAGGCTTAAGACAACCGAGTCCTAAAAGCAGAGCTGAGAGAAAATTTAGTTGATAATAATGTCGCTTTTCAAAGAAATTGCATTTACACTTCATAAAATATTCATCAAATACGTTAAATTATAAAATACGGAAATACAATTCTAAAGCTCAATAGAATGCAAAATTATTTACTTATATCAACTTTTAAAAAAAATGTGGAAGTCAGAAGTTAAAGTCAAGTTAGAAATTAACAATTGAATTTAAATTTATGTACTTTTAATATAAATTTGATATAAAAAGTACAAAAATACTTTGAATAAATTTTGCATTTTCATTGTACGAAATATTTCAAAATGATTTTTCTAATTTCAATTTGAAATTATCACCATAACAATGTGCAATTTGTGGCAAATTCAAAAAACCTTTTTGGAACTTTTTTTTAACATAAATTCATGAAATCCAAAAAAAAATCTATCCAATTAACACAACAGATTTGTTACTTACGAAACCTTCCATACAATTATTTGCAATTCAGCAAATGCTCATTTTTCTAAAGCAATAATATTATCAGTTCCCATCTCCTTAAGGTAGTCCTTGCGCATTAACCTTTCTGAACTTTAAGACTTAACATTTTTTATATAATAGTTGAATCCGTTCAAAATGCGATTGCAAAGTTTCAAGCTGAGTTATCGACTAAATTACCGAGAAAATAAATATTTAAAAAAGAATTCTTATGCACGGGCTCTTATGGGAAACTAACCGGTTTCGTACTTCGGAACGAAAATTAACATGTATAAACTGAACTTTTATACAATATCAAATGTGCTATGGATTCCTTAGAGTGTCACGATTCTGTATAAAATATAAAAAAGCGTCGTTATCGAAGTATTTGGGTGTAATTCCTACGTCAAATACACCATCGCCACTCAGAAGTTACGGATAACGGAGTTAGGGGAAGGCAGTGGCGCAGTGGATAGAGACGCGGCCTCTCAAGCAGAGGGCCCGGGTTCGATTCCCGGCCTGGCACCAATGGAATTTTTCTATGTGCTTTTTCTGTAATCCCCGGTGGTTCGGAACCCACCTAAAACTGTAGGTCCTGAATATCCATCGCTATTTATAGTTGTCAAGGGGCTTGCCCCGTTTACCAAATAAATAAATAAATAAATAAATAACCGGATGTAGCGGACGATGATAGAAATCAACCTCCAGTGTCAATCGGCGTCGATTCAACCTTGGTTTCAGCGACCCGATTTTTCGTGGCGGTTGTAGTCGTGGTGCAAAAATTAGATTTTCTATCTACTTTTTTTTTGCCTAGTGTCACAAATTTACCTTTAAAACGACCAAATTTCCGACCGCGTGATGATACAATACCACTACGCGTTCAAGCGAGACTCTGATGAGATATTTTAGTTAATACAATTTATGTTTTTTAATTTTACGAAGCATCTACAATTTTATTTATAAAAACGTATTACAAATACGTTTTTATTCTCACTGTGATTAATTGAATGTGTAGATATATAAAAATGTTAGCATTTACATAATTTTCGGAACAGCGCGTCAATTGACTAGTATGGATCGCAAGAACTACCTTAAGAGTCGTTGAATGCATCGAATATGATAAATACTGACCTTGACCCGATCTACATTGTCTCGAATAGCTTTCGAGCTGCTCAACAAGTGTCCAAGTGTAATATCTCGAGTACTCGTTACATTGACAATTCCCAACAAAGGTTTCAATTCGGTCCAATGTTCTTCGGCAAGTTCGTCGCCTCGAAGCAGTTGAAGCCATTCTATGTCAGCCCTGATATCTTTAATTTTTTTTCCAACAAAAGTGTCAACTTCCATGCTCGATTCTTTGATTTTATCGGTTTTATCCTTCGAATCTGTGTCATCGTCATTGATCTGCGATCGTATTCTCGTTTCCCAAGAATCCAGCCAATCGTGAAGTCGGGGAAGTCGTCTTCTTGCTACACTCCACTCTTCGGTCGTTTGGTTTTCCAGTTCTTTGAGAAATTCCGCTTGAAAACGACAGTTGGACTCTTCAGCATCCAACTGCGCCTCAAGACGCCTCGACACGTCCGGATCGTCCTGAAGAATTTCACTCAAATCGAGATCCAGTCTTTGACAGTCGGAGGACATCGCTTCCTTCTGTTCTGTCATCGATCGCCAACGTTCTCTCATTGTGGCGATCCAATCAAGAGTAACTGCCTCTGGTTTCTCGGACCATTTTGCTTCCCAACGTTCCTTTTCATCCTGAAGTGCTACTGCTCGATGTCGAAGATTCACCTTAGCATCCTCGAGTTGCCGAGCAACAACGCTACGATGTCTTTCCATACGCTCCGCAAGACCCTCCCAAGCTGCGTGAGCTCCGGAAAGACCTGAAATAATTACTTCATTTATCTTCTATTCTGTTGCATCGGGTGGGGGTCAAAATAACGAATGTTCATACGTAGAACGTCCAATATTGCGTAATTCTAAAATGGCGAATTTTTAAACGTAGAAGGACGATTTCATGACAGTTTTCAAAACAGAAAAAAAAATTTAGAATACCCAAAAGTCGAATTGAATTTATATCGAAAAGAAAAATGAGAATAGGTGAAATTTCAAGTGTTGAAATATTGAATCGACTAAAATACGAAATTTCAGAATTCGAGTTCTCGAACTCTAGAATTACTAATATTTAGAACGCTTACAATTTCGAATTTATTAAAGCGAGAGACCAAAAAGTCGAACCAAGACAACCAAAAGTCAAAATAGCGAATGACCAAAATGAGGAACGGTCAAAATAACAAAAGGCTAAAAAATAGAATGGCCAATATAGCGAATCGTTAAGATACAATTTTTTTTGTTCCTACTCTAATGAATGGAGCTATTATTTTAGCACTCGTTATTTTCACACATTCGAAATTCATATTTTCGTCATACGCAATTTCAACATTTTGGCTATTAGAAGTATAAGATGCTCATCATTTTTTATTTCGAAAATGTATATTTTCTAATTCTTTCTTATCGACATTATGACCATTCAAAGTACAGACTTTCTGAATGTGTAGTTTCAAATAATGATGAATGACATTTCGGTAAAATAGTCATTCAACTTGGTGAACTCTCGAAAATAAAAATTACGGATATCGCATCATTAACTATTTTAACATTCGCAGTTTTCAAATTTCGAAATATGAGACATTCTGATTTTCATAATTCTATATTTTGAGCCCCACCCGTTGCATCTATAAAAAAGGCTTTATTTTCATGAATTTCTGCACTGAGAAAAAAATATTGTTGAATGAACTAATTTAACGTACGACCTCGTTGAAATGAATTTTTTGTTGGTATAACAAATTTTTTGGTTACCGCAAATAAATTTTAGACAACTGAATCTAACGATTATTGAAGAAACTAAACATTTGGTTGTCCTAACGAAAAATTCATTTGAACGAGGGTGTACGCTAAATTAGCCCATTCAACTATATTTTTTTTTCAGTGTGGGTGGAGGTAAAAATAACAAATGACAAAAATAGCGAATGGCTGCAGTAGCGAATTTCAAAATAATAAACGTATGAATCTAGAATGGCCATTATTATTATGAAATTATTATGAAATTCGCCATTTTAGCGATTCGCTGTTTTGATTGCATTTTAATAGGATGAGAGTCAAAATAGCGAGTGGCTGAAATACTAAATTTAAATATAGCATGTGAATCTAAAATGGCCATTATTATGGAATTCGGTATTTTAGTCATTCGCTATTTTGATAATTCATTATCTTCGCTATAAAATTATCTAAAACGTAAAGAAAAGCAATTTCTAAGATATCAGGCTGAAATTTAACCCACAAGTGGATTATTATCAAACACTATTTGAAATTTAAATTGGTTTCGTTTGGTCATAGAATTCGGAGTTGAAGATATTTGGAAATTTTTGAAAAATGATTATTCAGAATTTTCGACATAAATGGACTAGCAATAAACAATTAATGGTATATAATTTTGGCGAGAATCAGCAAATATATAAACCATATAGACATTTTTTCGCTATATATAATATATACATAATTATTGTATCCCGAGTATAGTTAAGATTTTATTGGGTATCGCTTATTTTTCGTTGGTTGCTTTATTGGATGCTTAATTTATTACCATCAAGCTTTTCCCTTGTCCAAGCAGCCAATACTCTAGCAAATCCCGTGACCGCTTCAAGCTCTTCAGCAATGGTTGCAGATTCACGTTGTATTCGTGTGTGAGCTTCATAGGCGAGACCAACTTCTTCAACGTTTCGAGGTCTGCGATCCAGTTCTTTGCCTGCTCCCGAAAGAAACTCCACGACAGCTACTAGCCTGGAAGAAGCTTCCGCACGTAAATCCGAAGACAAACGATCCCAATATCTTCGGGAAGCTGATTCTAAATCGTTTCTTGTTGTTCCAGTGTCGACTGTGATGCACCATACCTTAACCTCACCTCCTCGCAACTTGCCCACCTACAATGATATTCGATTAAGCACATTTTGATTTACATATAAGAGAAGGGATGAAATGTTATTGCATATAATTCTGTACCTCCTGCGCCCATTGCTTAGCATCTTTGAAAGCTCTTTCCCATTCCTGTGGCGATTTTCCCTTCAACCTAACAAAAATATTATTCATCTTTCAAGCAAAATGGATTTATAATGTTCGTCTCGTGAACTGGACCAAGCAGAGTTGGTTTTTTGGTCGGTTTGGGGTTGGATTTTAATTTTTGGTCACTTCTAAATGGGTTTTGAAATTTTTTATGTAAATACGACTCAGAAATAATTAATCGGTTTGGAAGTTTTTTTTATATGGAAATACTTTGTAAAGTAGGGGAGATGGGGGCAAAACGGGCAGGGGGGCAAAACGGGCAGCTCCATTAAAAATCGGGATTGGGGGCAAAACGGGCACGATCTCAACTTTCGTGAAAACGATTTGTCTCAGTTTTTTACATTCCTTAGATATTGAAAGTGCGGACAATACGTCAAATTGGTGATGAAAAAAAAATTGATAATCTTCATCAGATCAGAATTTTTTTAACTATCCGTTCAGAACTTTTTTTCGATACTTTGTTGAGCAAAGAAAAAAAATATAGTCAAATGAATTTTTCAAAAATTTTATAATCAAATTAATTCTTTGAAAAAAACAGTCGGTATATCATAAAGAAATCAATTAGAACGAAATTCTCATTTTATGATTTGGTGCCAATTTTGACCCCAATACTTATATTTAGCCGAGATGCCAGTTTTGCCTCCCTGCCTGTTTTATTGACATCACCAATTATTTTCCGAAATTTTCAAGTAAGAAATGTCAGGAAATTGAAAAAAGTCGTGTTCGAAAAAGTTGAAACGATGCCCGTTTTGCCCCCAATTGTCATTTTCAGTCGTAATGCCCGTTTTGACCCCCAGCCCGTTTTGCCCCCATCTCCCCTATAATCAATCGAATTTGAAGTTTAAAAAAACTGGAAATACGACTTAAAATTGAACCAATCGGACTTAAAGTTTTAAAAAATGGGTATACAATTTAAAAAATCAACCGTTTGATTGGTGCAAAATTTCAGACTAAGGTTATTTACGACTATTCCATTGACTTTCGGCATTCAATAAAACCCAATATTTTTCATCTATTCCATTCAATAATAATATTTAGAAAAGAATTCACAAGAAACGGTGCCATTCTTTATTTGGATATAAAAAATTCAATCATATTTAAGTTTCACACATTTAGGCAAAACTAGTCGAAAGCAGTTTGGGTTTTAAATATCACACCATTAATTAAATATTATTGATTAATTAGATAGGTTCTATTTAAATTAATATCATAATTAGATATTATTAATATCTAATTGTCAATTTACTTTTCATTCGGGTTTGGGTTAGTCATTTCCACTAGAATAGTGAAATCGTTGGTACCTTTCTCCGATATCAATCTTAGCTGGAGCAGCCAACGTTATCCATTTAACGCGAACTGCTTCGATTGCAGCAAGAGCCACTTCCGCTTCTTTGTAAACACCCCCATAAAGATAGGCGCTTCTGTTTACGAGACCGCCGAATTGTCCATCTGCCGGATCCCCGACACCTCGGAAGTTCGTTGGGATTGCCAGAAACCGACGAAGTCCTGAATAGAGCTTTGCTCGAACTTCTTCCAACGGTGGTCGCCATTGGAGATGAGCATCACGGAATGTCAGCTCAACTCTTATTTCCGGTAATTTTCTAGTGAGATCTGGGAGCGCAGCCCTGTTGATCGAAATTGAGATTAATCAACTGATTTCGCAATCAAATTACTCCAGGAGTATAACAACCAACAAATCATTCTTTTAATAAATAAAAATCGACTTTTTGTGGTAAAATATCTTTAAACTGATTATCAAAGGATTTTTGTACATAAAAACTAATAATCTTACCGATAGAGTTCGGAATATTTAAATTACATTTAGAAATAGTTTCTTATTTATTCTTGCAATATCTTATTCAATAACAATGTTTTAGTCTTATTGTAAAAAAATATATATGGGGCATTCCATGCCAACTCGATCAACAGCTGAACCTCATTTTTTTTTCGCGGCAATTTTTTATGTTACTCTTCCAACTGAAAAATGCATACAGAATTTCTTCAGATTTTTTTAAATCGAAATTTCTGAGTTATAAATACTTAAAGCTATCTAAAAAACGTCCTAATTTTAAAAACTCCAAAATACTATGATGTGCAACAAAACTTTTTTTTTCATTTTATAATATTATTCAAAGGTTTTTTAAACGTTAAATAGACAACGCTTCGATGTAAAAATCTCAAAAATGCTGTGCAAAGTAGGAAAATCATAATTTTTGTTTTAGAAAATAGAAAAAAATCTTGCAAGCTTAACAATCAAAATTTTCAAAATTTTGTCATAAATTAAATGAGTAAAAATTAATATCACCAGTATTTAAATGTATTAATTAAAAATATTGTTGCTGGTTTTTTTTCTGACGTATTTCCAACCAATTATTTAAAGAACAAGCGTCGATTTCATCTTACCGATATGCGACGCCAAGAACTTTCAATAATTGTCGATCCCAGTGAAGTTTCCAAGCTTTAGTATTGCCATACTCCTCTTCGACACCTTCGACTGTAGTCCTAATATTTCTGAGTGCTTCCTTCCACGCGCCTTGACTGCCAACGAGATTGACGATCTCACCTTTCAACAAACCGGCAACCAAGTCTCGAAGTGCAGCGTGCTTCGACGCAAGTTCGGAGTTTTGTTTGGCAAACTTTCTCACGAGTGCTCGGAGACGATTTGTGTAAGAGTCAACGGCATGAGGGTCGGACCATACGACACCCGATTGCTCGCGTACAACTCGAGCAAGTTCAAGAGCTGTTGCCAACATCAATGGTCTCTGAGATGGAACCATACGATCACCGATCGTATTGTGAAAGGTCGCCACTTGCTGAAGAGCTCGAGCTCGGCCAGCCAAAGCTCCCGCACGTTCCACGAGGTCTCTAACCTCACGAGGTAACTCGACACCTTCACCCGCTAAAGCTCTAGCCTCCTTTACGAGGGTCGTCAATCGTGGATCGTAAGTTACTCGCATCATACTCGAACCCGTGAGCTCAACTACCGCTGAGTCACTGCCCAAAGTTAGTTCTTCACGATCTATTGCCGATTTCGTGTCATTTACCTGGGAACGAAAAGAAAAATAATTAAGGTAGTTCTGTTGGTACGCCGGAGTCATAAATCCCAGAGTCTATATGACATTAAAAAATAATCATACGCATCACTTTGACTGTCTCAATAATAATATCAAAAATAATCGAGAATCCTTCGAAATTGTCGTAATCAAATTAAAACGATTATTTGTAAATAGTTGATATGTTTAGTGTGGATTTGACTTCATTTTTACGATAATTAGGTTAGGAAACGTCATTTCTCCCGGTGTCGTGCACTTTGACCTTGGTTCAATTAAACATTATTCCGGAGACTTCACCTTTTTTCATGATCCATCAATTCCTGAATGATTTGCGAATCTGTAGTACTATTAATTTTTTCTCTATCTTTGATCTAAGTATGTTAATTTTCGATTTAAAGATCAATTTTTCCAGCCCTCCCGTTGGCGCCGTGTAAAAAGATCGACTTTCAAGTTTTAATTGTTCATTCAAATACTCGGTAAAAGCCTTCAAGATTTTGTGCAAGTAAAATTGAATAGCTAAATTACAACATGTCAACAATTCATGCATATGAGTTTGGATTGCCTTCACGACAGAACTACCTTAAGGATGTACCTCCACCTTGTGCCTTTCACTGTTAGAATTTTTTTAATGAAAATTAATACAAAGTATTGGAAGTTTTTTTGCGAATACACGTATATGAGGCATTCTCTGTCAGTCCAGCCACTTTTTTTTTCGACCCTCTCAAATCTATCCCATAATTAGCCACATTTTAGTACCACTTAAAAGCACTCTTTGGGAATTTTTTCAGATTTTTTAATCCATCCATTTAGGAAATGTATATTTTTTTTGTTATTCATATAACTTCGATGGAGTAAATCTGACAAAAAAGTCACACATACAAAAAAATGTTGTTTTTCAATTAACTTTTTATTGCAATATGTCTCATATTTTTATTCGTGTTGCATAAGCTATTTACAGCAAAAAAAATGTTAAACAATTTTTTTTACTCATTCGGACACCTTCGATATCACTACCAATTTTATGCAAGTTACAGGGATATGTCAAAAGCATACCAAGAAATTGGCATAGTGGGCATCGACTATTTGAAGGAGGAAAAAAATATTTTCCTAAATTTTCGATCCAATAAATGGCTATACGCACGAATAACTGTATGCAAACCCTGAAGGCCGTGTCGTCGTTACATGTCAAGTAGCTCATTGGATCGATTATTTGAAGGAATAATAAAAAATAAGTGAAATAAAAAAATATATAAAAATAAAAAAACAATTAAATAAATTTAATTAATTTTCTTTCTTTTTTGAATCCTTCAAGTAGTCGATGCCCACTACACCAATTTTTTTGTAGGTTCTATACATGTCCCTACAGTTTATAAAAAATTGAGAGTAATATCGAAGGTGTCCGAATGAATGAAAAAAATTGTTTAAAATTTTTTTTTGCTGAATACCGCTTTTGCAACACGAATAAAAATATGAGACCTATTGTATTGCAAAGTTGAGTGAAAAACAACATTTTTTTATACATGTATTTTTATTGTCAGTCTTACGCCATCAAAGTTATATGAATAATAAAAAAAATACATTTCTCAAATGGATTGTTTAATAAATCTGAAAAAATTTACGAAGAGTGCTTTCAAGTGGTACTAAAATGTGTCCAATTATGGGATAGATCTGAGAGGGTCGAAAAAAAAGTGGCTGAACTGACAGAGAATGCCTCATATACAAAAAAATTGTTGTCAAATTAATATGCAGTGTGCTAAACACTTCATAAAAATTGTGTTTATAATATAATTATTTAATGTACAAATATATTAATGAATTTTAAATGAAATTGACATACCGTATCTGCAAAAGTAAACTTCCAATACATATATTAATTTAAAAAATATTTTTATCAGTGTTAATATTTTTTTTAAATTGACGTACAGATTATTTTTCTTCCAAGATGTTGGAAACATTTTGAAAAGAAAAACGTAGAAAAAGATATGAGGTGTAAGATTTCTCCATTTTTTAAATAAATCTTTCGTAAGCTATTACTTATGAATTGAAAAATCACGAAAAAAAACTGGTAAGTACCTAATGTTCGTTGATATAATAGTCTCGTATGGGCCATTTTGGACCAAACTGATAGCTTACTACATTATGTACACAATGTCAACTTCATTATTCTATTACTTACTTTTTTTTTCGAAAAAATCGTCCATCAGAGACTTTGACAATGCACATTTGCTACTTACCAGTTTTTTTTCTTGCTGTAATAATTCCAAAGTTATAGCTCGCCAAAGTTTTATTTTAAAAATGCAGAAATTGTAAACCTCAAAGATAAAATACACTTTGATAAATTCTATTTTTACATTTCTACGTGTGAACGTGTTTTTTTTAAAGAAATAAACAATGGAGGATTTCTATAAAAATTCTACGGTGCTTCAATTTTTTTCTAATTCGTTGCATAAAAATGAATAAAATATATTTTGTAAAATAGGTCTCACTTCATTTTAGCAAATATGGCGGTTGGTAGTTAAGAGATTTAAAAAAGTTGCTAAGCCAAGATATTTCATAAAAATAATTAATATCCCTACCCAAGATTCTACGAGATATTGGCGTTTCTTCTCAGCGTCTTTTAAAGCGGTTACAATGTTTTCCGTCGCCTCTTTGTAGCCTGGAAGATCTGACAATAATTCCTCTGACAATTTCTTCAGGATCTCCAGGCGCATTTCCGCCGCACGAGCTGATTGCACTTCCTGGAGTATTCGAGGACTGTTTAAGAGACTCTTAGTGTCTGGTCCCGCCTGGTAAGACTCAACGAGATCGCCGAGTGCAGCGAGCAACGACTCACGCTCTCCTCGAAGAGCTCGTCTTAGACCCTCGCGCTTCATAAGCTCAACGTAACGCTGAAACTCAGCTGCCAAAACTGTCGAATTTCGAGCTCCGGCAATTTGTTTCCTCAACTTTTCGGTTACCTTCTCCTCTGCAGGACTTAAGCTATCCTCAAATCGGCGTTTAAGCCTTTCCCATTCAACGTCTTTACCATCTTCACCAAGACCAACTGAAAAGATTTTTTCCAAAAAAGAATTAATCCAGAATATTCAAATAATAAAAAATGTCTAAGAAGCAAAAAATAATTAAGTACACCCACACTGTAAAAAAAATCTACTTGAAATTTACTGTACTTTTACTTGAAGGTTTTATTCATAAACTAGTACATTAAATTTAGTATACAAGTGTAATGTAAAATTAATGTATGGTACAGCACATTCAATAATTTACTTTAATTTTACAGTAAAAGTACTTGAAATTTAATAATTTGCTTTAATTTTACTGGAAAAGTACATGAATTTTATACCACAATTGTATATTTAATTTCGATGACGGGTTTATGAATAAAAACTTCCAATCTTTTCTAACTGTGCAGAAAAGAGATCTTGTTAACGGGACTAGAATCTATGCATCGGAAATAAAATTTCTTATTTGGATGCCGACCTACTAGACTTCCATTTACCTCAAATAAATTTTTTTTATTTGTAATTAATATACTTGTTGAATAGTAAATATATTCAAATCTAAGAAATATTTATTTGGGTCGGCAGTTATATAAATGTTAATTAAAAATTTTTTTTTTTTTTTTTTTTGGGATATTCCTCACTTATCCCTTAGAAGCTCAGAAACTGCCTCCCGCTCAACAGTTGGCGCGCAAACCAGTGCGCGACTAAGCGGTCACCCATCCAAGTTATGACCGCAAATAATGCTGTTTAACTGATTTAAGGAATATATAATTTTTATACAAATATACGACAAGAAGTAAATCAAATCGATAAATGTTGCATGTTGATAATAATAAACACCAACGATGAAAAGAAATAAATATATATTGGATTATAAGATAGTTCTAATTGATTTTATTTGAAAATATCTAATACATATATTCGGTCGTTTTAACTAGATCTTTTTTCTGGATTAAGAAAGTATTTAGTAGCAAAAAATAAAATATTTTTTTAGTATCCGTTGCACAGTGAAAATTGATTCAAATAAATAAATATGTTGGAAATAAAAAAACTGAAAAATTGAATGAAATACATATTTGTTGGAGGGAAAGTAAATTTTCGTTGATTGAAATAATTAAATGTTGAATAGATAATTTTAGTTAATATTACCAAATCTTTTTTATGGGTGTAGTCAGAAATTTTCTAATTGTGAAAGAAATTACAAATGCTAAAAAATTTGCAAGCAATAAATTATTCCCAAACTTTCATCGAATTCCAAATAGTTGAAAAAATGTAAATCGTTAAAAAATTGCAAAGAGTCAAAAAATTCTAAATAGTCCACATAATGAAATAGTCCCGAATTTTCAACTAATCGAACATTTCTAAAGACTCAACAATTTCCGAATATTTACGGTATCTACAAAAAAAAATTAATTAATAAAATATTACGTTCAGACCTCGCAAATCATCGAAACTTTGAAGAAGAGCATCTGTGCCGAGCACCGATCGTTCGCTAGGCGTTAGAAGTCTCGTTAATTGGCGATGTTGCGCACGAATTTCTGCAGTTTGTCTAAAAAAAAATAAAAAAATAAAAAAAACAAAATGAGAAAAAAATAGAAAAATTGTTTTTTTTTTAAACTAAGAATAATTTTTTTAAACCTTAATCTATCGCCAAATTTCGAGCATCTCGCAGGTGAGAAGGAAGGCCCTTTCCAAGGATGAAGGGATTGGTGAGGCCAAAATAATCCTGTGAGTCGCTCGCAAACGTTCACCCATTTTTCACACACAGTCGCCGCAGTTGCGACAGCTTCGTCTCTTGCCCGAGAGTCGGTACTTCGTACCTAGAAATTGAATAAAGCAAATCTGAACGATTTTGTAGCAGAAAGATTTTTCTGTACTTTTTGTTAAATTTGAAAGACAAAAAAATTCAAATTTTTAACATACTTATATAAAAATGTTTGTAATATTAGAAAGTCACAAGAAAAAATCTGTAAACTTCATGCCTATTTTGTAAAAATAACAAAAAATGTTTCGTAAAATAAAGATACGAAATGTTGAACAATATAGTTTTGTACTTTTCTTTGTAAAAATAGAAAAGGACAAAAACTCATTGTTAAAAGCACAAAAATTCCAATTTCGTTTTTATTGACAAAAAAAATCTTATCTAAAATAACATATAGCAGTTGATTAAACCTCATCGAGAAGAGCCTGGACGAGCCGAACAACTTCATTCCCAACGACATCCAGCAAAGATCTCATTCTCTCTTCGTTATATGCAGGCCCATCGAGTTTCCACAAGTCATCGATGTACCCAGAAACAGCTTCGAGAACTTCTTCAACTCCGAGCAAACCATCCCTTAATTCGAAATCATATATTAGTAATATAAATCGTTGAAAATAAATTCAAGGTCTGAAGAATCTCGGCCGATTTTCTGTTCTTTATATTATTATATTATAAATGGAATAAAAATAAAAATTGTATTGCAAATATAATCGACAACGTGAGGCTTCTATATTGTAACCAAATTTCACACCGTTAATAATCATCGTAACTATATGTCAATAAAATAAATGTATTAATAAATTCGACAATATGCGCCGGTAAAAAAAATTAAGCATATTCTCCAACCTCGAAGTAGCAGCACTTTCAAGTTCGACACGAATATTTTTCATCATTCCAGCAGCTTCTTCGGCGATCCGTTTTTCCTGAGATTTTTTAGCATCGTCACGTTTCCTTCGCCAGAGGCTTTCTTCCTCGGCTATCGTGGAAGAAGCTTTAGGACCGAGGATATCTTCTTCCAGGCGCTTAAGACACGAAGGATTAACTCCAGAGGATTGCAACGTTGGCGCCCAAACTTGCCGAAGAGATTCGATCAAGGCTGGACCACCAGCTTTAGGGCCTCCGGTTGTCGCCACCTGAACCAATTCGTGAAAATTCTCCTCCGTGACGGCGGACGGACGTAGCTTCGAGTAAAAATAAAATGAGAGAATAAAATTTATTCGAATTATAACTTCATTCTAAACGACCAGAGTTGTAAGTCCCCATTAATTCATGAAATATAGTTTACGGTACAATTTGTTTTGTAATTATGAATTCATAATAATAATATGTAGTGATTATAAAAAAGAGTGTAAACATTTGAATAGCTGAAAAAATACTAATTTTCGCTTTAATATTGCAAAAAATAGTGGAAAAAATGGAAGAAATAAGCAATGCATTACTTATGTTTTTCCATTTTTTTAAAAGGATTACCGTGCATTTTTATTGAAAAATAATAATTTTTGCAGCCATTCCAAAGTTTGATCATCGTATTACAATCGCTACATGTTACTATTATAAAATCATAATTATAGACCTGATCGTATTATCATCATTATTTCTATAAGTATTAGGCATTTACAACTCTGTAAACGTGTAAGTTTCAATTATTGTAATTCTCCAAACAATTATTTGGTCCTTCAGACCGTAAAAAATATTAAATTCTTCATTGTTTATTTAATTTTTATTAAAATAATTTTGAAGTAAAAACTAATTATAATTTGTAAGTTAATTATAAATTTTTGATAGGAAAAATATGCCCGGACATAACATGTACAGATATTACAATTTATTTTTATTTTTTGCTTTTATTGGTAGTACTTATTTATTTTATTGAAAAAATAGTTTGTACAATTTTTTCAGATAAGTACATTTTGTTTTAAGAAATAAAATTTAGGTTGCTAATTACTGATAAAATTTCGCTATTCGTAAAATTTTTACCAACTTTCAAAAAAATAAAGAATAAAGATAAGATAATAATTTCTGATGAATACCTTGAAGAACACCAAAGCATTTCTTCCAACTGGAAGTTCATTCGTCAATTTCAAACGAACTCCCTCTGAGCCCGCGTAAGTTGGATGAGCGCAAAGCGTGCGACAAGATGCAGCATCCAAGAATTTTTCGAGAACTGCATCGCTCTCAGTTGTCTCCACGACATCGTCGACTGGTATTCCAAAAAAATGACCGGCCGTAGAGACAATAAGTGTCCCTCTTTTGTCAGCTGCTACCATTTTGTACCTTTGATTTTTTCAAGGTTTTTCCGAGCTCTGGATTAACAAATTATTACTCAACTTTTAAGTAACATAAGTTCTCGAGACTAAGCACGAAAAAATAATTTCTAGATTCACAACCAATTATGCAGAAGATTTTTATAAACAATTTTGCAAAAATGAATAAAAATGTTACTGTGTTAATAAAAAATAATAAACATGTACATTATGATTTGTTATTAATGATGCAGAAGAAAAAAACATTTGTTACATACACTGTTAATTTACTAATAAATTTTAATTATGAATGTTCTTACAAAAATGAAAAAATTTTAAATTTTACAAATAAAATTTTAAAAGTGCATCGTAAATACATGCAAAGTACATTAAACAAATGAAAAAAATGCATTTTTAATTCAACATTAATTGCACAGCTTCATTCGAATTATTGTTGAAGTGGAAAAATGTTATAATTGTTTTTTTTCACCTGTTTGCATTACGATTACCTTAGCCACTTGACATTTGCTGAGTCTTTGTATGAACTTTATTTATCAGTGATGATTTAACAACAATATTACATGATCGTGCTTCTTTCATGATTCCAATAAATTTATTTTAAAAAAACAATTTATTTTCAATACGAACTGTAGTACAGAATTTAATGACAATTTACTTTAAGGTTCTTTACACGTTTGACAGAAACATAGCAATGCGTTGAAGAAAAGTGGCGTAGCTGCGAGGGTAAGTTCAGGGTACCATGGTTACTGACATCGTCAACAACGTTTCGCCACGCTCGAATAAGGCCACGTGACAAGAGCACCGTGGCCGCGCACACGTGCAGCTGCCATCGATAATCGATATTAAGGGGAGGGAGTCAGGTAAAAGAAATTGATTTTGGAAATTCAATATCATCCAAATCCTATTGCATAAAAAAATGGCCAACACACTATATTGTTGGTGCTCGATGAAAGGATTTTTTACAGTCGTCTGACTTGCATATGCTTTTCAATATTATCTTAAGCAAAGTTCTTAGGTTTTCCATTCTGCGCATGACTCAGATCAAACTACTAGGCAGATTGGAATGGTTGACGTCTCATTTTCTTCTTCATGAAAAGATACACCGGCTAAATGGAGCAAACTATTTTTTTTCATTCTGAAAACAAACTTAATCACTGATTTAGAAAATAATATAAAATTTATTTATTAATAATTATGTCACTTAAAAAATATTACATTTTATTAACATTTGCTCCATTTAGACGGTGTATCTTTTCATGAAGAAGGAAATGAGACGTCAACCATTCCAATCTGCCTAGTAGTTTGATCTGAATCATGCGCAGAATGGAAAACCTAAGAACTTTACTTAAGATAATATTGAAAAGCATATGCAAATCAGACGACAGTAAAAAATCCGTTCATCGAGTACCAACAATATAGTGCATTGGGCATTTTTATATGCAGTAGGATTTGGATGATATTGACTTTCCAAAATCAATTTTTTATAAAAATGCCCAATGCACTATATTGTTGGTATTCGATGAAAGGATTTTTTATAGTCGTCTGACTTGCATATGCTTTTCAATATTATCTTAAGCAAAGTTCTTAGGTTTTCCATTCTGCGCATGATTCAGATCAAACTACTAGGCAGATTGGAATGGTTGACGTCTCATTTTCTTCTTCATGAAAAGATACACCGGCTAAATGGAGCAAACTATTTTTTTTCATTCTGAAAGCAAACTTAATCACTGATTTAGAAAATAGCATAAAATTTATTTATTAATAATTATGTCACTTAAAAAATATTACGTTTTATTAACATTTGCTCCATTTAGACGGCGTATCTTTTCATGAAGAAGAAAATGAGACGTCAACCATTCCAATCTGCCTAGTAGTTTGATTTGAATCATGCGCAGAATGGAAAACCTAAGAAATTTGCTTAAGGAGGTTGGAGCGCTACAGCATTTTAAATATTCCAGTGTGAAAAAGAAATATTATGTTGAACAACACTTGTGTTCGGTGTATCCAGAAATTAAAATAGATTCACCGTTTAGTTGCAGAGATATTGAAAACCGTAGTTGGGCTATTTAACATTGCTGTTATGGAACCGTCACTGATTGACAGCACATAAATCGATACTGCAAAAGCACGCGAAAAGATTGTCATGTGAAAAATGTGCTAACGGCAAGGGAATTATGTCTACAAATATGTTGTCAAATTTCGAAATAATTAACGGCTTAGTTTTTGAGATAGTACGAGTGAAACGGACTTTTCCAGCTTTTGTCTCTGTACGCTTGGGCTTTCACAACGCGAACCTCTCACTCACTCGCTACCTGCCCCGCACGGCGCGCGTCTCCAGGCCTATCCCCCCCGAGCGTAGCGCTCCAACCTCCTTAAGATAATATTGAAAAGCATATGCAAGTCAGACGACAGTAAAAAAATCCTTTCATCGAGTACCAACAATATAGTGCATTCGGCATTTTTATATGCAGTAGGATTTGGATGATATTGAATTTCCAAAATCAATTTTTTATAAAAATGCCCAATGCACTATATTGTTGGTATTCGATGAAAGGATTTTTTACAGTCGTCTGACTTGCATATGCTTTTCAATATTATCTTAAGCAAAGTTCTTAGGTTTTCCATTCTGCGCATGATTCAGATCAAACTACTAGGCAGATTGGAATGGTTGACGTCTCATTTTCTTCTTCATGAAAAGATACACCGGCTAAATGGAGCAAACTATTTTTTTTCATTCTGAAAACAAACTTAATCACTGATTTAGAAAATAATATAAAATTTATTTATTAATAATTATGTCACTTAAAAAATATTACATTTTATTAACATTTGCTTCATTTAGACGGTGTATCTTTTCATGAAGAAGGAAATGAGACGTCAACCATTCCAATGTGCCTAGTAGTTTGATCTGAATCATGCGCAGAATGGAAAACCTAAGAACTTTGCTTAAGATAATATTGAAAAGCATATGCAAGTCAGACGACAGTAAAAAATCCTTTCATCGAGTACCAACAATATAGTGCGTTGGGCATTTTTATATGCAATAGGATTTGGATGATATTGAATTTCCAAAATCAATTTTTTTACCTGACTCATTCGCCTTAAATTATAAGTAGAGCTTGCAAGTAATAAATTATTGAATGACCTCCGAAGCAGTTCATTCACATCTCGAGACAATTTTATCGCATATTGTGATCACAGCCATTGACAAGCGATAATATTTTTTATTTTTATTCATGAACGTCTGTTGCACGTCTTTCAGGAAAAACAATTATTTATTTGTCGAAATTGTTCTTTAGAATGTGCGTCACTTTGATAAGGTATAATTAATACAATACTATAACAAATATAATAAATAAAAGAATTACGCAATGTTTGGTCTGTTTTAATGGTTGTAAAAATGTCGTCGTTTTTGCATATTGTTATTTTTCATGTATTACGCAGTTTTGAAAATGTAAACATTATTAAGCTGAATATTAATATAATAATTATTCTAATTATTCTGTTCATATTGATGATTCGTAGAGCAGTATTTTTAACAGACTATTTTTATACTTTTTTTTTCTAAGTCTGAAAATTGACAACATGGTAATAATTATAATAACTTTGACCATACTTTTTACTTATTATCTTAAATTGTAATTATTGTATCATTTGGTTACAAAAATTATTTGGTTCAATATTAATATAATCATCATTTTAATTATTCTAATAATATAAATCGTTTAGCCTATTCATACTAAGTTGAGTAACTAACTGGTTGACTAAGTAAGATGTAACATACTGAATAAAGGAAATCTATAAACCACAAACGTCTAGTGTAATTATAAAAGATGTCTTCAAGACATATTTTATAGGCTTTTCTGTATTATGTGGGAAGCTACATTTTCTTTCTCGTTTCTTGGTCGAAGTATTGTTAGCAGATAGAGTCATAGGCAGTTGACAATTACATATTGCATTAGAAAAAGACGAATCACTATCGCGACGCGCCGAACATCGCATATCGATGGCCGATGCAAATATGCGCGCATTCCGATGTCCCACGAGGTCGCATATATCGACGCATCCGAGTTTAAACGATGCCGTGCATACCTATGAGCGTGTAATGAAGTGTAAAGAAAAATAGATATCGGAGTGTGACGCGCTAATAGTGCACCAACACAAATTATATCACTACTTACCTCCTTAGCACCGACTGGAGACACTGAGAGAAAAGATTTCATTGACGCCAAAGAAATGGGTGGATTGTTTTTGTTTTCATTGATTTCAATGAAATAGTGCATTTGAATTTCAAAGAGAACATTTCATTGCCTGTAAATAAAGATTTACTTAGTGAGCATATAATAAAGAAACAGTTTCATTGTTTTAAAGAGACGTTTTTATTGATTCAAAGAAACGTGTTCATTGATCTCTCTCTCGCACCTAACCTCACTTTTTTGTTTTCCGGTTCTCCCGAACGAACGGCTTCGAATTTCGAGGAGCCAGAAGCTTAGCCTATTTCTGCCGTACTTCCTTACATACTCACAAAGTTTGAGCTTTCTCTACCGCGTACTTCAGGAAAAAATAGGTTTCGAAATTTTGAGCTGGTAAGAAGAAGGTTTCATTGAATCAGAGACGATATCTTTGAAATCAACGAAAAAAGTTCATTGGTTTAAAGAAATGTTTCTTCGAATCAATATCACTACTTTTCATTGAGTTTGAGATCATTCAAAGAAAAGATAGTATTGAAATTCAAGTATTTAATTTCATTGGCAATGATTTCCGTGAATCAATGAAACTTTTTCTCTCCGTGCAGAATGGACCAAATTAGATTTGATAACTATTAACAAATGTCAGCGAGCTTCATTTGCGACAAGCAAATTTTATTTAGTTCAAGTGAGATTCAACAAGAATAACTAAATGGTTCATTTCACCATATTTAACCAAGATTTGTTAACTGTTAACAAATGATAACAAACTTTTCTCTCACACCGACAGAAAAGATTTCATTGACGCCAAAGAAATAGGTGGATTGATTTTATTTTCATTGATTTCAACGAAATATTTCTTTGATTTCAATGAAATACTGTATTTGAATTTCAAAGAGAACATTTCATTGCCTGTAAATAAAGATTTACTTAGTGAGCATATAATAAAGAGACAGTTTCATTGTTTTAAAGAGACGTTTTTATTGATTCAAAAAAACGTTTTCATTGATCTCTCTCTCGCACCTAACCTCACTTTTTTGTTTTCCGGTTCTCTCGAACGAACGGCTTCGAATTCCGAGGAGCCAGAAGCTTAGTCTATTTCTGCCGTACTTCCTTACATACTCACAAAGTTTGAGCTTTATCTGCCGCGTACTTCAGGAAAAAATAGGTTTCGAAATTTTGAGCTGGTAAGAAGAAGGTTTCATTGAATCAGAGACGATATCTTTGAAATCAATGAAAAAGGTTCATTGGTTTAAAGAAATGTTTCTTCGAATCAATGTCACTACTTTTCATTGAGTTTGAGATCATTCAAAGAAAAGATAGTATTGAAATTCAAGTATTTCATTTCATTGGCAATGATTTCCGTGAATCAATGAAACTTTTTCTCTCGGTGCAGAATGGACCAAATAAGATTTGATAACTATTAACAAATGTCAGCGAGCTTTATTTGCGACAAGTAAATTTTATTTAGTTCAAGTGAAATTCAACAAGAATAACTAAATGGTTCGTTTCACCATATTTAACTAAGATTTGTTAACTGTTAACAAATGATAACAAACTTTTCTCTCACACCGAGAGAAAAGATTTCATTGACGCCAAAGAAATGGGTGGATTGATTTTGTTTTCATTGATTTCAACGAAATATTTCTTTGATTTCAATGAAATAGTGCATTTGAATTTCAAAGAGAACATTTCATTGCCTGTAAATAAAGATTTACTTAGTGAGCATATAATAAAGAAACAGTTTCATTGTTTTAAAGAGACGTTTTTATTGATTCAAAAAACATTTTCATTGATCTCTCTCTCGCACCTAACCTCAATTTTTTTGTTTTCCGGTTCTCTCGAACGAACGGCTTCGAATTTCGAGGAGCCAGAAGCTTAGCCTATTTCTGCCGTACTTCCTTACATACACACAAAGTTCGAGCTTTATCTGCCGCGTACTTCAGGAAAAAATAGGTTTCGAAATTTTTAGCTGGTAAGAAGAAGGTTTCCTTGAATAAGAGACGATATCTTTGAAATCAATGAAAAAAGTTCATTGGTTTAAAGGAATGTTTCTTCGAATCAATGTCACTACTTTTCATTGAGTTTGAGATCATTCAAAGAAAAGATAGTATTGAAATTCAAGTATTTAATTTCATTGGCAATGATTTCCGTGAATCAATGAAACTTTTTCTCTCGGTGCAGAATGGACCAAATAAGATTTGATAACTCTTAACAAATGTCAGCGAGCTTCATTTGCGACAAGCAAATTTTATTTAGTTCAAGTGAGATTCAACAAGAATAACTAAATGGTTCATTTCACCATATTTAACCAAGATTTGTTAACTGTTAACAAATGATAACAAACTTTTCTCTCACACCGAGAGAAAAGATTTCATTGACGCCAAAAAAATAGGTGGATTGATTTTGTTTTCATTGATTTCAACGAAATATTTCTTTGATTTCAATGAAATAGTGCATTTGAATTTCAAAGAGAACATTTCATTGCCTGTAAATAAAGATGTACTTAGTGAGCATATAATAAAGAAACAGTTTCATTGTTTTAAAGAGACGTTTTTATTGATTCAAAGAAACGTTTTCATTGATCTCTCTCTCGCACCTAACCTCACTTTTTTGTTTTCCGGTTCTCTCGAACGAACGGCTTCGAATTCCGAGGAGCCAGAAGCTTAGCCTATTTCTGCCGTACTTCCTTACATACTCACAAAGTTCGAGCTTTATCTGCCGCGTACTTCAGGAAAAAATAGGTTTCGAAATTTTTAGCTGGTAAGAAGAAGGTTTTCTTGAATAAGAGACGATATCTTTGAAATCAATGAAAAAAGTTCATTGGTTTAAAGGAATGTTTCTTCGAATCAATGTCACTACTTTTCATTGAGTTTGAGATCATTCAAAGAAAAGATAGTATTGAAATTCAAGTATTTAATTTCATTGGCAATGATTTCCGTGAATCAATGAAACTTTTTCTCTCGGTGCAGAATGGACCAAATAAGATTTGATAACTCTTAACAAATGTCAGCGAGCTTCATTTGCGACAAGCAAATTTTATTTAGTTCAAGTGAGATTCAACAAGAATAACTAAATGGTTCATTTCACCATATTTAACCAAGATTTGTTAACTGTTAACAAATGATAACAAACTTTTCTCTCACACCGAGAGAAAAGATTTCATTGACACCAAAAAAATAGGTGGATTGATTTTGTTTTCATTGATTTCAACGAAATATTTCTTTGATTTCAATGAAATAGTGCATTTGAATTTCAAAGAGAACATTTCATTGCCTGTAAATAAAGATTTACTTAGTGAGCATATAATAAAGAGACAGTTTCATTGTTTTAAAGAGACGTTTTTATTGATTCAAAGAAACGTTTTCATTGATCTCTCTTTCGCACCTAACCTCACTTTTTTGTTTTCCGGTTCTCTCGAACGAACGGCTTCGAATTCCGAGGAGCCAGAAGCTTAGCCTATTTCTGCCGTACTTCCTTACATACTCACAAAGTTTGAGCTTTATCTGCCGCGTACTTCAGGAAAAAATAGGTTTCGAAATTTTGAGCTGGTAAGAAGAAGGTTTCATTGAATCAGAGACGATATCTTTGAAATCAATGAAAAAGGTTCATTGGTTTAAAGAAATGTTTCTTCGAATCAATGTCACTACTTTTCATTGAGTTTGAGATCATTCAAAGAAAAGATAGTATTGAAATTCAAGTATTTCATTTCATTAGCAATGATTTCCGTGAATCAATGAAACTTTTTCTCTCGGTACATTCCCCGAGTTAAAATTAAAAGCCTTCCAACACCCTTCATTGAATTAAAATGGGTAAAATATGTCACTTTTGGAGGTTTATACAAGAACCTCATCTCTGTACAACCTAATTGAAGGTCCAAACATAAGAATTTAAGTCTACAGTAGATTTCGTTTACTCCATTCGGGTAATACACGGAGAGAAAAGTTTATTATCATTTGTTAACAGTTAACAAATCTTGGTTAAATATGGCGAAATGAACCATTTAGTTATTCTTGTTGAATCTCACTTGAGCTAAATAAAATTTGCTTGTCGCAAATGAAGCCCGCTGACATTTGTTAATAGTTAACAAATCTTATTTGGTCCATTTTGGTCCAAAACATTGAGAGTATAATCGAGAGTTTTACTTGGTTAATACATTGGGTTTGGTTCAATATTTTCGCAAGGAATTTTTGTTTGATAGTATTTTGCGCGTACCGTAGGTAAGTTCTTTTTTTTTAATACAATATTCCAAATATCAATTACTTTGTACATTACTGCCTGGTATTATTTTCATTAGTATGTCTTGACGTTTCGCTTGCGATCATTTAAATTAAAAAAATGTATTTAAAAATACGTTTTTACCTATACGGAACGAAACTCGATTTTATGGAAGCTGATGCGAAACTGATCAGGTGATGAAGGTATTTTTTAAGCTGAATCTATCAGGAATGGGCGCCATTTTAATGAAAAAATATTTTTACGAAATGTTTTAATTAATTTACAAAATGTAATCATGCAACATTCATCTTAGCTACTACAAATGGGTAAAAAAATATTTCAGTGCCTGTGAATGGGTAATTTAGTGTCAAGTGCTGTAGATATCGGAGTTTGACACGCTAAGAGTGCTGGACAGACAGGAATGATATATCACTACTTACCTCCTTAGCAACTACTGGACATGCAATCATTTTTTTTTTAAATACTATATTTGATAACAAAATTTTGTTGTATATTACTGTTTGGTATTATTTCTTGCTGTTTGGCTTACAACTTTGTAAAAAAAATTTTTTAACTACATATACGGGACGAATTTCAATTTTATCGAAGCTGATTTGGAAATCGATACTGATTTGGTGATGAAGTTGTTTTTTCAAGATGAGTCTACAAAGAATATGGACCATTTTAATGAAAAAATGGTTGTACGAAATGTTCTTACCCGTTGTAAAAGAATAATAATGTAAAATTATTCGTAGCTTCCGCAAATGGTTAAAAAAAAGAATGTCAGTGCCTATAAATATGTAATCAGGTGTCCAGCAATATAGATAAGGAAATTTGACGAGTTGAAAATTCATTTATCACTACTTACCTTCTTCGCACCTAGAGGACAAACAATTACGTTGCAGGCTTTAAAAAATTATTTTGCATTTGTACGTTAGGCAAATTCTGGTTTCCTTTTTTACAACAATTCGCTTATAACATTTCTTAGTATATTTACAAAATTTCACGAATAATAATAATTGCCGTCTACCAGAAATGAGAACTATTTGGATGAAAAAAATATTTTCAATATATTTCATGTCATTAGCATGTAAAATGCAATACACTTGATTTTTAGAATATAATCGATAAAAATTATTCATAGCTATTGCGAAAGTGTAAAACGAAATGATATTTCTGTACCAATGAGTGTATAATCTTGTGTATAGCAATATAGATATCAGAGACACGGTGAAAATGCACATTTCATATCATCACTTCACACATGAACATGCTATCACGGTCCAGGTATCCAAATGGTTAAAAAAAAGAATGTCAGTGCCTATAAATATGTAATCAGGTGTCAAGCAATATGGATATGGAAATTTGACGAGTTGAAAATTCATTTATCACTACTTATCTTCTTCGCACCCAGAGGACAAACAATTACGTTGCAGTCTTTAAAAAATTATTTTGCATTTGTACGTTAGGCAAATTCTTTTTTCCTTTTTTACAATAATGCGCTTATAACATTTCTTAGTATATTTACAAAATTTCACGAACAATAATAAATGCCGTCTACCAGAAATGAGAACTATTTGAAAGAAAAAAATTTTTTCAATATATTTCATGTCATTAGCATGTAAAATGCAATACACTTGATTTTTAGAATGTAATCGATAAAAATTATTCATAGCTACTGCGAAAGTGTAAAAAAAATGATATTTCTGTACCAATGAGTGTGTAATCTTGTGTATAGCAATACAGATATCAGAGACACGATGAAAATGCACATTTCATATCATCACTTCACACATGAACATGCTATCACGGTCCAGGTATCCAACAAAACAGTTAAATCTCGCGCACGCATAACACAATATCCAACATCTCGATATTTTCATGTCCGGCTGAAAAGAGATTAGCAATACGGTATTGATAACGTTGTCGATAAATTGTGCAGTTCATAACGAGCAATTGAGCGCGAAAGATCCTTACCTGAGTGAGAACTCATGCTGAAAGTGAAAATACGCGATATTCGAGCGAAACATGAATCGGAAAGACAGAAGTGGTTATTTAAGTGAGTATCCAAAAGAATTACTCTAAATTCGAGCACCGTGATTACGCGATATCGTATGGTTTCCGCCACCTTAAGGCGTGGAAGTCAGGTAAAAAAAATTGATTTTGGAAATTCAATATCATCCATATCCTATTGCATATAAAAATGCCCAATGCACTATATTGTTGGTGCTCGATGAAAGAATTTTTTACTGTCGTCTGACTTGCATATGCTTTTCAATATTATCTTCAGCAAAGTTCTCAGGTTTTCCATTCTGCGCATGATTCAGATCAAACTACTAGGCCGATTGGAATCATTGACGTCTCATTTTCTTCTTCATGAAAAGATACACCGGCTAAATGGAGCAAACTATTTTTTTTCATTCTGAAAGCAAAGTTAATCACTGGTTTAGAAAATAGCATAAGATTTATTTATTAATAATTATGTTACTTAAAAAATATTACATTTTATTAACATTTGCTCCATTTAGCCGGTGTATCTGTTCATGAAGAAGAAAATGAGACGTCAACCATTCCAATCTGCCTAGTAGTTTGATCTGAATCATGCGCAGAATGGAAAATCTAAGATCTTTGCTTAAGGTAATATTTAAAAGCATATGCAAGTCAGATGACAGTAAAAAATCCTTTAATCGAGTAACAACAATATAGTGCGTTGGGCATTTTTATATGCAATAGAATTTGGATGATATTGAATTTCCAAAATCAATTTTTTTTATCTGACTCCCTCCCCTTAAGAATTTAGATTCTTAACAATAATTTTTTCCACCTCATAAGCAAATTCTGTTTTTTTTTTGTACAAGAATTCGTTTAGCAAATATCTTTTTGTATTTTAGAAGTATTTAAAATTTATTATGATATAAATAATATAAATAATAATATAAATAAATATTATTTGAACTTATTTTCCTAAATGGTTACTGAAAGTCGAATTATAGTCCCAAGAGTGGAGTTAAGTTCGAACTCAACTACGAAATAACATGTGAAATTCGATCTTAAGAACCAACTTGAGTTCAAACTTAAGTATGAAGAATTATGTGAAATTTTATGTTAAGATCCAACTTTTGTTCAAACTGAAGTGAAATAACATGTGGAATGAAGTACGAACTTCAGTTCAAACTTGGGACTAAAAATTTGACCTTAAGTATGGCACTTACGAAATGTGTCCGTTGTTCGTGGCTATTGCAAAAGCGAAAAACAGAATAATTTTGTACCTGTAGGTAATCAAGTGTAAAGCAATATAGATATCGGAGTTTGACGCGTCAACAGTGCACGTGCAGAAATCATGTCACTGCTTACCTCGGTTGCATTTTCTGTACATACAATCACGTTCCTGACTTTTAACATTTTTTTTTTTTTCGTAGCTTCGGTAAGTTTCTTTTGTCTTGCACAATAATACGATGATCATATTTGCATGTTTATTAAGTTGCTTGACTTGCAATAATTTTCAAATAAAGAAATATGAAATAATTTATTGGAAAAAATTAAATATAAATTTCAAGTAAAGAATTTATGAAATAACTTATTGGAAAAAAATAAATATGAATTTCAAGTAAAGAATTATGAAATAACTGATTGGAAAAAATTAAATATAAATTTCAAGTAAAGAATTATGAAATAACTTATTGGAAAAAATTAAATGTAAATTTCAAGTAAAGAATTATGAAATAACTTATTGGAAAAAATTAAATATAAATTTCAAGTAAAGAATTATGAAATAACTTATTGGAAAAAATTAAATATAAATTTCAAGTAAAGAATTATGAAATAACTTATTGGAAAAAATTAAATATAAATTTCAAGTAACGAATTATGAAATAACTTATTGGAAAAAGTTAAATATAAATTTCAAGTAAAGAATTATGAAATAACTTATTGGAAAAAATTAAATATAAATTTTAAGGAAACAAGTATGAAATAACTTACTGGAAAAAATTATTTTTATTTTTCAACTATAATAAGTTGTGCTTATTTATTTGTCTTTTAATTTAAATGCATTGTTTTTGGAATTGGTCAATAGAATTGAATTGACCCAATTTTTTTTTCATTTCTACAATTCTATTTCAGTGCTCATTAGGCAATGAGAACTAAAAGAAATGTCTAAAAAGGCCACTTTTATGTTAATATATACATAACCCCAACATATGTCGAGCAGTCTACCAACACAGAAAGCGAGAACGCTAAAAGACAATTTTTATCATTAAATGAAGATATTCCTCTTATCTTTGTCGCTTCCCCCCACCTAAATTTTTTTCCAAAGTTCATTGCTTTGATATGTTGTATCATAAATGTACGTAGGCCTTTGTATAATAAAGTAGTAGTAGGAGGCGTTACCAAGCGGGATTTCCCGCACACGCGTGGCATTAATTCTAATATTTCCTCAATTTATGCTAACCAGCTATAGAACATTCAGTACACAAATGCATTTTTATTACCACTTGACTCTTCTCCGGGAATACCACGTAAACGCCTATCAAAATTTAGTAGCATCTCCAAGTCGTTTGCAAGCTCGATTGATTTATCCATTTTTTTAACCTTAAAAAAAAAACAAGCCTGCAAAGTAGAACCTTGCAAATTGCTTCCTAATTATTTTACACATTTGACGAAGTCACTGCTATGAGGAAGTATGTTCATAAACTTTAGTTTCCTCGTAGAAAAAGCTTCGTCAGATGTGTAAAATAATTTGAAAGTGTCAATTTTATGCCACAAAAATTTAAAGTCTCATAAAATTTCATTTTGTTAAATTTGTACGCAAACTTTATTCCATGATAGTCCATATAAGAACCAAGTTTAAGCTAAATCTATAGAAGATATTTTTTTTTTTCGTGACAGAAATGTTTTCTTTTTTACGAAGCAAAATTGAAATTTACCAACATAGCGACTATTCCTTGGACTAAATACATAATTGATAATCACTAATCTTGAATGCACGTGGAGAATTGCACCCAGATATCTCAGAAATTACACAAAATATTTACGTTTAAAAAAAATGGAAATTGCAATAAAATTAGAACCACTCTATCGATTCTCGGTAAATTTGGCACCGACTATGGTTTAATATTAGTCCATTTGTGTACAAAATTTCAGCCTGATATCTTATAATTCACGAAAGTTATAGCCTAAGTTAGTTTTTTCGTTTTTTTAAATCCTGTAAAATTTGAACCTCTCAACCGATTTGAGCCAAATACAATTCCAAACATTCACTGTTAAAAAAGATTGGAAGTTTTTATGCATAAACTCGTAATCGAAATTTAATGTACTATTGTGGTATAAAATTCATGCATTTTTCCAGTAAAGTTAAAGCAAATTATTAAAATTCAAGTACTTCTACTATAAAAATCAAGTACTTTTACTGTAAAATTAAGAGAAATTATTGAATGTGCTGTACCATGCATTAATTTTAAATTACACTTGCATATAAATTTAATATACTAGTTTATGCATAAAAACTTCCAGTAAAAGTGAATTAAATTTCAAGTAGATTTTTTTTATAATGTTATATGATATTCCACTTAAGTACAAAATTTGACGAAGATACATGAAAAATCACGCCAGTTATTTTGCTAACGATGAAATCTACCCACACACACACACACACAGCCATTTCTAAACGACTTTCCTCAACATCTTCGACCATTCTTAGTATACTGGCATGAAAATCTGTAAAAAAAAATGTTAATTAAAAAGAAAACATCCTCTATGAGGAAACAAAATTAACTCTTTAGTCTTAACGAACGGCTATAAAAACAAGAGAAAAATGTTAAGAAGCGTAACCAGCGTGGCTTACTCTTAGCAATGCTGCTGGAGAACGTCTTGTGCTATTCTTCGTTGACGTGCAACTCTTCTCAAGAAGTTGGAGGGGAGACGATTAGCGGAACCAAGGACGTGAGTGGTTCGCTCATTTCGTCGACTATAGACAACTAATACTACTACTGCAGCTGGGACGAATCGCTTGCGTCTCGCGATAAACATTGAGTCAGAGCTCGTGTGCTCGATCATTCAGTTGTGTTCCCGCACTAAAGCAAACCGCGCGTGAGATTTACAATTTACAATAAGTACACGAGAGAGAATCGCGATCGCACACGCGTTCTCTGCGTCATAATAAAAAAATTAGGTTGGCGAGGTAAGCCCCTTAATAAAAGTAATAAAAAAAAGTGTACCTACTCGATCGGTGTGTTCCACTTCGGCAGTGAAATTGTTATCGAGCGGGAGTGATTTATTTTTTATTTTTCATTCGTCATAAAAAATACCACAAGATTATACGAGGAGCTTGTAATGGAATTTCTCAGTTTTCTGATTCTTTTTTTTTTAATGGAACATTAAGCTTTAATTGTGCTGCTGCTTTTTATTAGCAAAAATCATAGATTCTTACTGGGATATTTTGAAGAAATAGGTTTAAACTTACTTTTATTTTAATGGGCTTATTTAAAAATACGAAATCGTGTGAAAATATACGTAGCGTTTTATTGTGTAGAATTTAAGGAGGAAAATTAATGAATAATGAAATTGAAGATTTTCGTGAAATCATCATAGATTCATTTAGTTTGTACACCTGTACAAAAAGTATTTATTAATGTTGATGTCAGGGAAAAAATAATGATATGTTTGATGGGAATGTTTTGAAATTTGAGGTCATGTAAAGTACGCAATTGTATTCAATGTAACCCGCTGAGAACCACAACTTCCTGGTGTCCAAATCTGGACAACACACAAATTCTTCAGTTTGAAAATAAAAACATGTTCAGATTCCGATTTTTTAAATTACGAGTAGTGGAATTCAATGTTCAGTGTCCAAAATATTGTTAATCAAGCCCGCCGTCTATATTTAAAATTAATGAAAAAAGCAATGAAGAATATTGCAAATGGGTGAGAAATTTGTAAAAAAAATCAGCATTTTGGCGTCGTGAATATTTTTTTAATACGTTGTGCATAAAACAGAAAACAAATAATAGTGACTTAAAAGTTAGACACTCCTAGCTGCAAGATTATATTAAAAAATTTGTCGATCTTAAAAAAAAAATAGTCGAAAAAGGATCTTCTAAAAATTCCCTTAAAAAATGCTTGCATATAAATGCGTTTACATGAAATAAAAATGTACAATGTATTGCTAATAGGAATCCACTCTTTTTCAATTTTTTTCACAAATTTCGGACAAAAATTTGTACAAATTTTCTGGATGATGTATCAAACAAGTTTCAAAAGCTATTAAACGGTTAATAACTATATTGTTCTACAAAATGATATTCCAGTAAAATACCATTTATATCTATCCTCATGGTACTTGTACACGTGCTAGATCTAATTTTTCCATTCAAGTCAGTTTAATTGGTATTCACTGAAATCGTAGACCACACGTGCCAGTTTTAATTTTGCACAGGCTCACGTTGTGTTCACGGTTCCACGATTATGGCTTCCCATATGCCGCGCACAGTCAGATCTAGATTCTCGAGAAGATTGTGTACGTTCCACGAGTGTTCGTTCCAGCGAAAAAGCGGAATTCCGCGCTCCAGGCAATTATACATTCGTGTGATTCATTGCGCTCGAGATGCTTGTGTCCTTTGTCGGCTTGTGTCGGTCGGTTTCGTTGCGCAACGAGGATATTTCACTTTGCCGTGCATCATCGCAGCATTCTTCTTGTTTTCCACACAGGAATCGAGGACCGAAGGTCGGGGGAGCAGCTAAAACGTCGCGAAAAGACGAGAATGAAGGAGGAACAACAAGAGGGGAAAGGGATGCCGGGTACGGTTAGCCTTATTGTGTCAACAGTGACCCACCTTCTTCTTGTAGTGCCGGTCATCTATATCGTTGCTCTCTATTTTGAGAAATACAACTTCTTCTCGTGGCATCCAATATGCTTAACTGTGGGCGTAAGTACATCGAAATATTTAAAAATCTGCTTAAAACCTAATATACTTTTTTTTTTTAATTCTCGAAACTCTACTATATCATTTTTAATTTTCAATTACCATTTAGGTAATATTTTATAACCATTCTAAGTTAATAATAATTTAATTAAATTACTATTAATTTATCTAAATAATAACCATTATTCTAAATTAATAACCATTTAAATTAAATTTAAATAAATTAATTATAATATAATTAACTATTTTTAACTATTTTATATTTAATTAAATATAAAATAATTAAAAATAGTTAATTATATGATAATTAATTTATTTAAATTTAATTTAAAAGGTTATTAATTTAGAATGGAAAAATATTCTAAATTAAATCTAGATGGTAATTGAAAATGGTAAATTATAATAATATCGTATTATATTATCGAAATAAAATATTTGTTTTCCGATGTATTTAAACTGTTATAGAAATATTGAAACGAAATCTGTATTTTCGAAAACATTAGGAGGATCAAATATTTTTCTAGTGTTCTAGAGAAAGGCTGTGAACATTTCATTTTTTTCACGAAGAAAAAATAGTTCATAACTATTGAGAGATGAGCAATGTTTGGTAAAAAATATAATCGTGATACTGTTTAATTTGAGTAATTTTGAAATAATTTTTAACATAAAGCAATACGACAGATACTCAAAAATGTACCCTTCCGAATTACGTTACTTACTCTAAACGAATTATTATAATTTGAGAGCCCTTATATAATTATTTACAGTTATTGGCACCGAAGATTATTTTCAACACATTATTCGAATATTGCCCACGATTGTCACAATCAGTAGAACACTTATTTTTAAAAAAGTATATTCTAAATATAAATTGCATTACTGAATTATGATAACAAACATTCTACAGTACGAAATATCCATTATATCGAAAAAAACCTTTCTTAGGAATTAAAGAAGAAAAAAAATTGTAAATATCCTCGAATAAGCAATAACTAAGCTAAGTTAATTTACGTATGTATACATAAAAGTGAGAAAGAATAAAAATTGTCTTCCTCTGAAACATAACATCACAGGTCATTATTAAAACCTTTACCTAGTAATTGTTAGGCCATTAATCATCATATCTAAAAATACACGCAAAAGAATGTACCATATGATATTTTATTCATAATACATCCTTCAAGGTCGGTCTTTTGATGACGGAAGCAGTCTTCGGCATTTCCGGCGAGCCGAATCTCACTCACCGAGTTTCGAGACTGCGTCGGGTGACCATTCACTGGATCCTTCATTCGGTGGGCCTCACATTGATGATAATCGGTCTGGTAATCGCTGTAATAGTGAAGAATCATCATGGGAAGAATCACTTTGAAAGTTCTCACGCGAAGCTTGGTATTAGTGCAATCGTCTTGGCGTTCGTTGTAGCAGCATTTGGCATCGTTGCTAACAATACTCGCTGGCTTTATCCAAGAGTGAGACCGGTATTGATCAAGGTCGGCCACGCGTTCGGTGGTATTGCCATAACAATATTGCTACTCGCAGCAACAATCAACGGCACATACAAACACTCGTTTCCGGGCAGTGAAACCGGCAGGAGTCTTGTCTTCGCCTCGCTATTTTTCGCAGGAGTTTTTATCCTTGCCAAGCCTCTTCTTGGTGCTGTGTCGAGAAGCCGAGTAATATTCAGGTCGCCTAAACCGAGTGCTCCGACTACGTGACTCGATGAGAAATCATCCGGAAAAGCGAGGACTTCTCCCACTGACATACAATAGCGAATAGCACAGTGATTGACCACCTTAGCAGGAAGAATGCGGGCTTGTAATTTGTTCTATAATTTCTACATTAGTAAATCAATTTTAAATTGCTGAATGAAGAAAAACGAAATTGCTGAAAATCGTGCAAGAATATTGTACGTATTGTTTAGTTGATAGTATTTAAAGAAAAAGAAATTAGAGTGTTGAATCATGAAACAAACAATATTTTATTCTGTAACAAAAGAATGGAGATTTTGTGGGGTGTTTAAAATTAAATCATGTTTTATAAAGTCTAATGCAGAATTGTAAATCCTTAATTCTTTTGGAAACAGAGTTGATGGTACAATTGGCGACAATGTTGATTTCGTAATAATAATTTCAGAAGAAAAACGAAATTGCTGAAAATCGTGCAAGAATATTGCACTTATTGTTTAGTTGGTAGCATTTAAAAGAAAAAAATTAGAGTGTTGAATCCTGAAACAGAAAATATTTTATTCTTCTTTTGGAAATAGAGGTACTGGGACAATTGGCTGTAATTGTGATTTTGTAGTAATGGGGTTATGATTTTCTTTTGAATAGAAAAATACAGTAACTGATTGCTTAAAAATCAAATTTTTTTTGCAACTATGTATAAGTTCACACACAATTTTATAATCGCTGCAGATTATTATTGTGTAATGAAACTGAAAAAAAACGAACTGCACGATATACTTTTTTTATTAATGGAGATTTACAACAATAATTTAGTGCAACTGTACATAAGAACCGATAGGCCAGAACATCTGGAAAAAGACTCAATTGTATGCGAGATTTATAGTGTTGGTTAAAAAAAAACAGATTTGTAAATTTGCGCTAAACTTTATAAACCATAACTTCAACCTTGACTAACTATTTCACCACAGTTTAAAATATTCTTTGTTTTTCAATATATTTTTGAACGAATCTCAATAATTTTAACCCGACTCTCTTCTCTGAAATGAATTCCGAATTAGCGGATCAAGTTACACCATTTTTATCCATTAAAAAAAGGCGCATGACTTAAAAATAGATTTTATCAGAATTGTTTACTTAAATTTCACAAATTTCATGTACTCTTTAAATGTTTCTAACTGTACACTGTTAAAAGTATTTTAAATAATGAATATATGTATTGGAAGTTCTTTTGCAGATACGGTATATTAAATGTCATTTAATATACAGATATGTTGTCAAATTTCAATAATTATATTGTAAACACAATTTCTATGAAATGTTTAGTATACTGTATATTAATTATACAACAATTTGTCTTGTATTAATTGATATTTGTATATTAAATTTAATATACGCGTATCCACAAAAAAAACTTTCAATACTTTATATCAATTTTCATACAAAAATTTCTAACAGTATATATTCGTACGCCATTCGGGTTCTCTAGGATTCACCATAGAGATTGCGAATAATTTGGACATGGATGGCTAATAACTGTACCAACTTCTCCATAGAAATGCGTCAATGGCTCTCCGACGCATACCGCAATCATTTGCGGTAATACGGATGATAGCTATACGTAATCCCAGTTGCGAAGCTACGATACGACGGGATGCAGTTGAATGGTTCATTGTGTGCTGATCGTTGGCGAATATGTAAATCGGAATGCGGGTGTCGTTCGAATCGATATTATACGCTACGTGCATAGCTCGCATTCGAAATTCACTCTCGGTCAATTTCCCGATGGAATAGATCGATGATATATCAAATATAGTTCCAAGAGACTGAAATCAATGTAAATGTACACGGGCAATTTGTGAATAAACACAGAAAGCCCTATATATATATACGCATTATGTACATTACGAAATTAAATGTATTTTTAACTGTTTTTTTTTTTTGTAACACCGATAATTGTATTTAAAATGTATTTAGGATACTTTAAATATTTTAAGTTCTTTTATTAACGATTTCGTTACACTCTGCTTATTGCGTTTGTTTTAAATATTTTTGCGTTGTAATTTAAGTAAACTGAAAGTAATTACATCTAAGAATATGGAAATAAATCAATGGATTTATTATTGACATATTTAATTTATCTAGTTCTTCTTGAAATGTGAGAAGAAATAAATTCAAGTCTGTTGTCTGAATATCGTCAACCATATACCAACACTTTATTATAATTAAACACGCTTTGTTACATATACATAGAATATATATAATATATATATCATGTATGTATATATACATATACCTTTTCATAATACAATGTACATGTATAATAATACAACCGTTCACTTGTTTTTCGATTATCTTAAACCCTACAACATCTTTCTTCTATTTTTCTTAATTACTTATTTATGTATCTCTTTTTTTTTTTGTTGGGTTCCTGACCAGTTTCGTCGCTCGTAGCTTAACATTATGCAACAACGTATACATATATTTTTTATCTGTAATATACATATATATATGTATTTTTATATTAGAGTCTGTTATTTTGAACTTTTTAAAAACTTCCGGTTTTAAAAATTAATTTACCGAAAGACACCGCATAGAATTTTTTAACACCCTCTTCGTGAGGTTTGTTTTCAAAATCTATTATTATGCTTAATTAATAAAGTAGGAGATCGTTAAAAAAAATTAATTATTTCAAAATTACACACTCTAATATATATATCCCATTGGGGCTCTGCAAATTGACGGCCTCTGGTTCCGCTTTTGTAATTTTTGCCTCCAAGAAACAATTGTAGTTGCGTGAAATGAAGAAAATTTCGGCGAATCAGACGATAGGTACTATCACCGATAAAACGCAACGATAGAGTTTTTCATGAAAGCCTGATGAACCTTTTTCATCTCATATACATATTTATAGTATAATACACATATTTCATATTTTTCACTTTAGTCCTACTTTCTTATACGGTAATGAGTTAGTCGCTGTGTTTGTGTTTCCGTTTATCGCCACTTATACTATGTCTTGATTGTATAACGTCAGCAGGGTTGTAATATGTGTATGTGTCACGAGACAAGCTCGAAAATATTCACACGCCCTCATCGAGTGGTGAATATGTGGGGAGGTAACCAGTTAATTTTTGGAGCTCCTCGAAAATTTCACATTTTTTAAAATTATCCATCTAAATCATATATCGTATAAGTGCTTCGCTCGGTTGTTAAGTGAAACTGATTATAGACGTTGGAAATAACGCAATTTTTTTAACGAAAATGTTACGCGGTTTCTTTGAAACTTTCAAAATATTTTATCACATTTGAACAAAATAAATAAAGTTATTTGATTTTGAAAAAGTGTCGAATAGAAACAGTATAGAAAATTAGCGAGAAATATAAAGTCTTTAATTTTTTACTGGAATAAAAAAGCCAAGTATTTTTAAAAATTGTTAACTTAATTGTATTATCAATAAACCTAAAACCCGAAAAAGTACAAAAATGAAGAAATGATAGAAGATGAAAAAAAAATTGTGATACTGATTAAAATATTTCGTTCTATTAGTGCAAAAAAATCTTGAAATAATTTTTTTTAAATTTTCAGGTTCGTCGACAATGTTAATAATATAATATTAATAATTCTTTATTATGCACACGTATAGAATACATTATTCATAGTGCAGGCTAATTCCGTAAGTACATAGAATTGTCAATGAACATAAAAATATTAAAAGTAAGTTCGCAGACATAAGTGCTTCGCTCGGTTGTTAAGTGAAACTGATTACAGACGTTGGAAATAACTCAATTTTTTTAACGAAAATGTTACGCGGTTTCTTTGAAACTCTCAAAATATTTTATCACATTTGAACAAAACAAATAAAGTTATTCGATTTTAAAAAAGTGTCGAATAGAAACAGTACAGAAAATTTGCGAGAAATATAAAGTCTTTAATTTTTTACTGGAATAAAAAAGCCGAGTATTTTTTTAAATTGTTAACTTGATTGTATTATCAATAAACCTAAAACCCGAAAAAAGTACAAAAATGAAGAAACGATAGAAGATGAAAAAAAAAATTGTGATACTGATTAAAATATTTCGTTCTATTAGTGCAAAAAAATCTTGAAATAATTTTTAAAAAATTTTCAGGTTCGTCGACGCTGTTAATAATATAATATTAATAATTCTTTATTATGCACACGTATAGAATAGATTATTCATAGTGCAGGCTATTTCCGTAAGTACATAAAATTGTCAATGAACATAAAAATATTAAAAGTAAGTTCGCAGACAATGTTAATAATAATTAAATCCTTGGTTTTTCCCGAAAATGTTGTACTCCGACTATAAATAAGTACTTTCCACAATTCTTTTTTATAGAAAAAAATAATTTGTGTTATTCACATTTTTGTTTTAAAAAAATCCCGAAAAAAATCACGTTATTTTGAGCGTCTAGAAACAGGCTCCCTCTTAATGACAACGCACTGGATTCGAAACAAATGGTTAATCAATTCCATCAATTAATAATATACTAGCTACCATCGGAAATATTATCTTTCTCTCTTTTCTCCTACTTTCTCGCCGCTCGCGCGTCTGAATATCTAGTTCTAGGACACGTTTTACTTTGTACTGTTCCCTTTACGGTTTGCTCTCGTTCGCCGATCTGGCACAGCAGAATTGGCCTCTCGGTTAACTTCGGCACTGCCGAGCAAGTTTCAATAAACATTCTATCTACCTATTTAGTTTTTGTTTTTTTTTTAAATTTATTTACGTTATTCTCACGATGTTTATCTATTCACCCGTCTATTAATCGTCAACCTTCTATCTCATAACATTTATAACAAATATATATATATATTTATATGTATATGTATATTATGTCTTAATCATCAGTCATCTTATTGATTGCACAACTGAGAGTACAAATCTTATAATGCCTTCCTTGATAATTAAAAAAAAAAAGAAAAAAAAAAGCTTAACATTGATCTCACTTTCCTCGTCACGTGCTTCACTTTTGTTTGTCCTTTGATTCGTGTTTGCTGAATGTCTGAATTTTATTTGATGGCGACGATGCTCCTAATTATGTGTTATCAGCTATTGTACGTCTATCTTTAATCACAACGCTATAAATTCTCACTTGCGTATGCGATCGAAGCTTTTTTTGTCTTTTTTCAAGAATGTTCATTGCGATTCGGAGCTTCTAACACGGCGCATTATTTTACACAACGAAAAATCCATTAATCTTTAAGTTCGCCCTACGATCATCTTTTTCTAGCAGTTAAAATGAATTAGTTTTCCTGAATGACGTCCGCACGTTTTTTTTCCTCAGCGGCAATGCTATAAAAGGATTAGTCGTGCTCGAGAATTTATTGTTTGTCGTTTCGCTTGTTTTCACAGTATTATTATCAGAAAAACAAGGAAAAACTTGGTGACAATAGCCGGCTCAGTATAACTGAAACGCTTTGTTATGACAGTTTTCAAAGCATACTTGGTACTGGAAGTACGATTGTTATGAATTTCGCATGCAAAATGGTACCGGAACAAATAAAGTGCCAGATCTTTAGTTTTCTCGTTCCACTTGCGCCCCGAAGTAGAAACAGAGGTTCAACTCCTTGAATTAACGGCAAATTTACACAATGTCCTCGTCTTGTTAATTAATATATCAAATGAATAGCAATCAATGCGCGACTCGAGTTTTTTGTGGATGTCAAAGGACGAAGCGAATTGTGTATATTTACTTTTTTATATTAATCTCTCTGTATTATTTTTCCTTACTTTTAAGGAATGAGCCTTGCTTTAGGAGCTAAAAATAACCTGGATTTTTGTTATTTTTGTAAAGAGAATATTAGGCGGATCATTACGAAACTTTCTTGGTATATTATTAAACATTTCAATATTAGAAATATATTTTTTTTTATAAAAAAAATATATTTAAAAAATATATTTTTATAATTTAGAAATATATTTTTTTTAATAAAAAAAAATATATTTAAAGGATATGTACCTTCATCCTCGTCAACAGAATAGAAAATTTTAGGAAAATATGCAGCTTTAAATTTTATGCTGAAACAAAAAACGCAAGATTTTTTTATTGTTCACTTAATTATATTATCGATGAACCTCAAAAACGAAGAAACGGCAGAAGTTTAAAAAAAAGTTGCAAATCTGATGGAAACAAGTATTTGTAAAAAAAATTGTTCAATCAAATTTTTTAACGAAATTTCCAGGTTCATCGACAATGTCATTATATTAACAATAAGAAAATCCTTGATTTTGTTCGTTTCAAGAAAAAATTGAACACTGTTTCTTTTACCAATTTTCTGCTCATTTTCATCGTAATAAACGATTAATTCCTACAATTCTTTGTTTATAAAAAAATAAATTTACATTGTTGAGAGCTCTAGTAGAATATTCTAAAAGTTTCATAATGATCAGAGAATAATGACTTTATTTTCAGCGATTAAAATCAGGCTCCCCCCTTAATAAAAACACTCTCAGTGGACATACTTTCCATCTTATTATTTTTCAACTCGTTTATGACACAATAAATCTTTCTCTCATAGGCATTGAGTACGTGTACTTGAACGCAGCGGGTTTTTGTTATTCGTTATGAAATAACATTGTTTTGTATGTGTATTAAGCTATGTTACGAAATCTCAAAGGGGATCTTCGCCAGCAAAGCAATTTCAAATCTGCGATAAAACTCTCGTTTCTGTTGCAACCACCATATGTCTTTTTTATAGATATTTCATTATTTTCACGAAGGTACAATGCGTTTTTCCAATGAAAGCCTCGAATTATTTGTAAGAATTCAAAAAATATTAATCAGGTACAACAAAGTTTCCTATTTTCCAATGTTCGAGTTTACATTTGATTTTACTGCTTAAAATGAAATGCATTGCCCATATCCAATAATCTTTTATTTTTGAATCTCAAAAGTCTGAATAAATCGGCAAAAATTGTACTGTTTTAATGCATCATACATCTTCTCCTGCACAAATGTAATGGTTTTTATGATACTGAATTAAACAAATATTTTGAGCATGCATCACGTACAAATTCCCAAACAAAAGATTTTTTTGTAATAATTGAATTATTTTACAACATAAGAAAACTCAACGACTTTGAAGATGACGCTGTTAATTCAATAATTCAACATCTTTTCGACCGTTCCTTAAAGTAAAAATAAAAATTATAATCTTATTCTAAAAACCAATTAATACCGTTAATAAAAAAACGAAATTTCTGTACGTTTGTTAAATTACTTGAAATCAATTTATTAATAATTTAGGATTATAATTATTCCAAATCAGAGATCTTATTATGTGCAATGGGATTGATTTTTCAAAAGATTTTTCTGTTATTGCTATTGAAATTTGATAAGAAAAAAATTTTCATTGGGAATTTATACATTATGCATTTTCAAAAAACAATTATTATTATTTTGAAAAAAGTAGACAAAACGATTTCTATCGCCGATTTCAGGCTGCATTGCAAGGCAGGCCCCTCAACAGGTATACAATATATATTAACAATATTCTCAGAAACTATATACATATATATATATATATCTAATATATAATATAACTATCAACACTTTACAAACGAGATCACATAAAAAATAAATAATCACGATCTTCCACGTTATTGACTTAGACGTAAATGTATATGTGATTCCTGTTGCTTCATTTCCGGGTTTGCGGGTGCGAGATAAACGCATGCATTTTGTCGTCAACGACAAAATTGCTGGCCCGTCCCAATATACTTCTACAAATCCTTCGTACTATATATTCTCAAAAATTCCCTGATTCCGTAGTGATAGTTCAGCTCTTCGTTACCCTTTCGCCACGATTGTTAGACCACGCGTCAGAATATTTGTCTATTTCTTGCATATTATTTTCATGAAAATTGTGAAAATGCGATTTATTTAGACACGTTTTTTTTTTAACGATAATACTCGATCGACGGAAACATATTGAACATCGATTAACGAAATTGCCTTTGTGGACTCTTCACACGAATTTCGCACTTTTTCTCGAGAATTTGCGACTTCTACTGCACAATAATCGTTTAACACTTCCCGTTGCGAATTTGTATTAACACCCAATTACTCTACTCCTTAAATTAATTTTTCTTCCTCTCTATTAACGTAATATTGAGATTCTTCTTTTTTTTACTTGACTACTGAGCAACACATCTGGACAATGGCAAAGGTTTTTTTTTTACATCTAACTAAATCTCACTGTTAGGATGTACACGAGAGCTTTGCGTCTATCTGCAATAACGAATGTGTAATCGGCTGACGAGGACAGGTAGCATATTACTTGTGTCGCAAATGTATATCGGACGTTCCAGGCTAAATTCACGCGATTGTAATCGTCCTTGATTTAAGGGAGCCAAGCAGAGTTGTAAATGCCTAACCCGCGCAAAAATGGAAGTATGAAAACAGTATTTCCCAAATATTAAAAGTGTCTTGAATAATAGTATGCCAAGGCTGGCGTAGTGGAATAAGACATGCGGAATAATATTTCGCCCAAATAAAGAAGGTATTAAAACAGTATTGAAAATCTTACCAAAAGTAAAAAGTCTTAAGTGTGATCTATTGGGCTGTATAATAGTAAAGAATATTGCACCGTTTTATTAGTTTTTATGGTCCAGGTCGATATCTACATGGCTTTCGGTGTCCAGGTAGGTATCTCCATGGCTTTCGGTGTCCAGGTCGATATCTCCATGGCTTTCGGTGTCCATGTAGGTATTTCCATGGCTTTCGGTGTCCAGGTCGATATCTCCATGGCTTTCGGTGTCCAGGTATTTATTTCCATGGCTTTCGGTGTCCAGGTCGATATCTCCATGGCTTTCAGTGTCCAGGTCGATATCTTGATGGCTTTCAGTGCCCAGGTCGATATCTTGATGGGTTACGGGGTCAAGGTAGATATCTCCATGGTTTCTTGTAGCCAGGTCGATATCTCCACGGATTCCGGTGACCAGTTCGATATCTCCATAGTTTCCGATGTCTGGGTATATTTTTCAACAGTTTTGACAGCTGGACACAGCAAGCTATGGAGATATCGAACTGGGCACTTAAAGCCATGGGGAAATTAACCTGGACAGTGCAAGCCATGGAGATATCGACCTGGACACCGAAAACCATGGAGATATCGACCTGGACACCGAAAGCCATGGCGATATCGAGATGGACACCGAAAGCCATGGAAATATCGATCTGGACACCGGAAGCCATGTAGATATTGACCTGGACCATAAAAACTAATAAAACGGTGCAATATTTCTTACTATTATTCAGTCCAATAGATCACACTTAAGACTTTTTACTTTTGGAAAGATTTTCAATACTGTTTTAATACCTTCTTTATTTGGGCGAAATATTATTCCGTATGTCTTATTCCACTACGCCAACCTTGGCATACTATTATTTAAGACACTTTTAATATTTGGGAAATACTGTTTTCATACTTCCATTTTTGCGCGGGAATACACTGAGAGCAAAGCATATCGTTGATTTAACAATTTCACATGATAAAACGAATATAGGAAGGCTTGCAATGTTTTATGGTTGAAGCGATGATAATATGGTTCAATAACCGATACTTGCAAGGTTATTGGAAACAAACGTTGAAATCGTATATGCAACGAAACGGCATATTTGAAACGATTAGAATAGTTTTTGAAACTATTATCATTTTGATGATTGCTACTATTATATTTGCTAAAACCATAAAATATAGACGTTCCTCCTGGGAATTATATTAATGGTTCATCCAACTATTTTCTTATATTTGCTATAAACATAAAATATAAACGTTCCTCCTGGGAATTATAGTTTATAGTTAGATTATCGTCGGTCTAACTATATTTTTATTTAAATTACCAGATTTTTCTCTCAGTGTACTTATAGAAATAATGATGATGATACGATCAGCTCTATAATTATGATTTTATAATAATAACATGTAGCGATTGTAATACGATGATTAAACTTTGGAATGGCTGCAGAAATTATTATTTTTCAATAAAAATTTACGGTAATTCCTTCGAAAAAATGAAAAAAAAGTAATGTATTAAGAAAGTAATGCATTTCTTATTTCTTCCATTTTTCCACTATTTCTTACAATATTAAAGCGAAAATCAGTATTTTTTTCAGCTATTCAAATGTTTACATTCTACTTTATAATCACTACATATTATTATTATTATGAAATCATAATTACAAAACAAATTGTACTGTAAACTATATCTTATGAATTGATGGGGATTTACAACTCTGGAGCCAAGTCAGCAAAAGAAAAAAAAATATCTTCATCTCCCTGTATTTCTTTCATCAGTTGATTGATAAATCTCAATTAAAACTATCCATTGAGAACTGGATCATGAATTGCAGTTAGGTCAACTGGTCGATTGGTAAATCAAATTTATGTTTTTTCAACTCTGTAGTGATAGAAAAAACCGCTCATACAATTGCTCTTTATAACTTATTTTTGCCAACGATATTTTACAGCAATTAAGAGGTGAACATTTTTCTTTTAGTTAAAAATTTAAGAGTTGCATCTTTACCAATGGCAAATTTATTTTTACATTTTGTAAATGCATTGATAACTATGTCATAAGAGCCTTTAATGAAAATCTGTCCAATTGGTGTAGAATAATTCTGAGAAGAAAATAAGATATCATAAAGACCAATTATGTGAACAATTTATTCTGATTCATGCATGGCAATGAAAAAGCTGACAATTGGATTTACGAAGGAACCGGTTGGCCTAACTAACTTTCAATGGACTGAAAAATTCTTTGATTCATTCCTTGAAGAATAGATTTGATTAGAATTTATCTGTCAACTGAGGAAAAAAATTAAGTTAACGAAAAATCTTTCTTTCCTGGCTAAATCAGTTCCCTTAGTTAGTGTATGTAAAAGCACCAAATAAAGTTTCACAAAAATATTCATATTTATCAAACATTTGTAATGAAATTTATTTACAAATTACTTTTTAATATTTTTTAGAACGTGGCAAAAAAAATAGTACATTTAATGAAAATGTACACATTAAAACTATTAAGAACCAATCAGCTTTTCCCATTTTCTTAAGCAGTAGAGATTTCGGGAAAAAATCTCAACAGTAATTATTTTATTTGAATGCTTAAATTTTATCAGAATTCCGGAGAACAAAAATGTATATTTCTGATATTAGAAGCGATAAACGCTAAACTAATTTTCGTTAAAATATGTAAATTGTTGTTAAGTGTTTTCGATTAAGAAAATAAAAATATATTAAAATGAATAGCTAGTTTCAAGAGGTCTGGAACGCTCCTTATACATATAACGAACTTGAGCATCATAGCTTCCTCGTTTATGCGTTTTCACGAGTTAATCATGTCTGTGTATCGGCGTAAGTGGGAGTGTAAATGTTTCCATGAATATCTGCATATGTCGACGCATAAAAAAAAATCTCAGTTCAAGTTTGAGCAAAATAAATGAAAATGAATCTATAAACCGAGTCAACAGCCATTTCTAAATTTACTTAGCATCTAATTCCCCTTTCGATTTTTTTGGTATTTTTTTTTATCTTTTCTTTTTTAAATATGTTTGTGTATTTTTCTTAGATTTTTTATCCCCGGGTATAATCCTTGGCAGACGATCGTTAGAAGAAAATTATCAGTCGTGACAGAAGACAAACCTCGTGGTATTCCTCCTCGACGGTCTTCTCATTCTCCACACTTAGATTTTCACACAGGATATTCGTTATCGTGGTAAAAATTCTTCACGCTGTGTCCTCAGATGAAAAGTGCACGTCGTGTCAAACCTGTTGGGATGTTATGAGATCCGCTTTGCTCGAATTCTTCAAGATCGACGGACCTGGAAGTTTCTGCGTCGAGCCTGGCACTCCGGAAGGTTGGACCATCATTGGTTGGCCATTGACCAGGACAATAGTGTCCCGCACCGAATCATATCCTCCTGGTTGACCTACAAATGAATTATGAAGTGAAATTGGAGTATTGGTACATAATATCATTGCTTCCTTTTCAATTTTTTATTCGCACATCACAAAAATCAAAATTTCATTTTATTGTAATGTCGACACTAAAACTCTTGACGATAAATTAGCTATTCACATTTTTTTAAACACGGAAACTATCTTTGAAATAATTATCTTTGCTTCCTGTACAGAGTTGTAAATGCCTAATACTTATAGAAATAATGATGATGATACGATCAGCTCTATACCCGCGTAAAAATAATGATGTCAAATTGTGATTGTCAATCATAATTTGACATATCTCAAAAAGTGCCATTTTTGAGACGCCTTAACACAAAATATCTTAGAAAATTTCAAAGCCATTTTGAGATCGATTTGATACCAAGTTTTTTTTACTAATCTGAGCTCAATTATTGTGCTGAAATTTAACTGTACATTTGAAAGATCAAAATCAATTGTGCATATCACGAATATTAACATCAAATTGTAATTTGGTATCAGTAAACGTGATATCAAATCGATCTCAAAATCCCTTTGAAATTTTCTAAGATATTTTGTTTTAAGGCATCTCAAAAATGGCACTTTTTGACATATCTCGATTTGAGATCTCAATTTGACATAATTATTTTTACGCGGGTAATTATGATTTTATAATACTAACATGTAGCGATTGTAATGCGATGATTAAACTTTGGAATGGCTGCATAAATTATTATTTTTCAATAAAAATTCACGGTAATCCTTTTGAAAAAATGGAAAAAAAATAAGTAATGCGTTAACAAAGTAATGCATTATTTATTTCTTCCATTTTTTCCACTATTTCTTGCAATATTAAAGCGAAAACTAGTATTTTTTTTCAGCTATTCAAATGTTACACTCTATTTTATAATTACTACATATTGTTATTATGAAATCATAATTACAAAACAAATTGTACTGTAAACTATATCTTATGAATTAATGGAGATTTACAACTCTGTTCCTGTACGAGGAAGTTAAATTCGATTAACATACTTTCTCACAGAGGTAGATTTGTAAAAAGCGAAAAATAATGAAAAAGCAATGTGCAAGGTTCTGTCCTTAAAACCTTCTTTTATGCTCATGTTTAAATTGAATCAGAATTCAGGAGAACAAAAACAAAAAGGGTGGGAGTCAAAATAACGAATGACCAAAATAGCAACTGGCTAAAACAGCGAATTTCAAAATAAGGAACGTCTAAACATAGAATTTCATCAATGTGAAATTCGCTATTTTAGACAGTCGCTGTTTTAGTAATTCGCTATTTTGATTGCATTTTAATATGTTGGAGGCCGAAATAGCGAATGGCTGAAATAGCGAATCTCATAATGATGGCCATTCTAGATTCAGACGTTGCCTATTTCGAAATTCGTTATTTTAACCATTCGCTATTTCGATCATTCGTTATTTTGACCCCCACCCATATAATTGATTGTTTTTATAGTCATTTACCCGATTGGATGGAGAATGCTCAATTTTTTTTCAAATTTTCCATCGCATAATTCGCGCACTTGTGAATTTATAAAAATTGCTCGTGCAATTGCGTTTAAAAACTTTCGAATGCACGTATCTTCATGGATATAAGTCGCATCGTCAAAAAAGGGTATAAAAGCTTTTCATTTTGAAGTATACTTTTATGCAAATTCATCAGAGTGGTATGGATCGAGCTTCCGGTATAAAAAAAATAATTCCGCCGTTTTTCGAAACTTCCACTCGAATAATTTTTTTTAATACCATAAGCTCGATCCTTGCCACTCTGATGATTTTTTTGCAATATATACAGTCATGCAAGAATACTCTGTAATTTTATTAGCCAAAAAAAAGTAACCTTTTTTTTTATCAAAAAAATAATAATGCCCCCGTTATTCGGAACTTTCACACAAATGCATTTTTTAATACCAGAAGATCGATCGGTGCCACTCTGGCGATTTTTTCGTGGTATCAACAGTCGTGTAGCAATACTCTGTAATTTTTTCAGTAAAAAAAAATATCCTTTTTTAATTAAAAAATAATTCCTCCATTTTTCGGAAAAAAATCATACTCGCAGGAACGTGACAATTATTTGGAATATTCCGCTCGAAAGCTAACGATAAACGACAACTTTTATGTGCAGACATTTTTTTTCAGTAACTTCAAAATTCTGAAATATTTGCACTTGAATAAAAAAAGCCATTTTCTGAAAAATTATTTTTAAAAATCTGAAAAAATTCACATAGAGTGTCTTTTAGTGGTACATTCATATAATCAATTACAGGGCAAATCGGAAAGGGTCGAAAAAAAAGTGGCGGAATTGACAGAGAATGCTTCATAAATTGACCTACGAATTTATTGTGGAATTTAATTGCGGTATTGGAATATAATGTCGTTGCGAACCGCAGTATCGATCGTCCTCTATATCTTGCTTCGGTGCTCTAAAGCATGTGTGGCGGTATATTCAATACATAGCGAAGCCTCTATCGATTGGTATAAATAATGCGAGGCCCGGGAACGATATTGAAATACCGCAAAATAATCCAATTACTGATTACCTGGTGAGGCTGTGTGAGTGAGGGTCCTCGAAGGCGTTAAAGGATTCCGTGATGCGGGACCCCAATCCGCCGTCGGTTGCAACAGTATTCGTGCTCGCTCCCACACGGAGTCTCTCTTCCTCTTTGATTTCCGACTACCCGTCGTTGTTCTCGATGACCGGCGATCCGAATCGTCATCATCATCATCGTCGTCGTCATCGTAACTCGGTCGCCTTCGATAGTTGTGCAGCTGACACTGAATTAGAAATATATATTTTGAAACAGTAATAAATTTTGTAAATAACTATAAATAGTTTAATCGTAAGATAAATATGACACAATCGGAATAAATATTCTCATATTTTAAATTATTCACGGTTACACAGTAAAAATTGAATTAAAATTTCTATACTTTTAACTAATATGTTCCTTCCACAGATGTCCACAGAAAATTTCTGTCAATTTTACACAAAGAGTACAAAAATAATTTGTTTAAATTAAAGAATAAAAAAGAATAAAAATTCTTATTGTACAAAATATTTTCTGAGATTTATATGCGAACAAAAAATTACTTTGTTTTGACACTATATTTTCTGTCATTATTACACAAAAAAGTGTTAGTTTGCTTTGACGCTGATTATCTGTCATTTTTATTAAAAAAAGTGGAAATATTTGACATTTCTTTTCACAATTTTATTCGACAGAAAAATAATGTAAACTCGCCAAATTTATAAAATCTTTCTGTCACGTTTCCAATTTAGCTTGAAATTTAAAAAATACACAACAAATTTGGTCAAATTATTAAAACGGTCTGTTACTTTTATACAATGTTTTTTTACTCTTTAAGCTAATAGCTAAGTGTACTGACATTGCAATATGATTGTGAATTTAGTCTCAGTTTAATATATCTATGCAGTAAACTAGAGAAGCCATTTACAAGAAAATTGAATTATTGTAATGATCATGAATATTTGAACAATTAAATTTAATTAGTTTAAATCGTTAATTAAAAAATGTAAAGTTATGATATATTTAAAGAATATATTAAGGGGTTGAAGGACTTCGATCGATGGAATATATTAGCAATATGTACTGTTACGTCCGGGCTTATTTTTCATTATTGAAAATTAAACAAAACAATAAATAAATGTTATTATTAATACTTTCAAATTATTATTATTATTCTATTAAGTAAAAATGAAGTATAATAACAATAAACTGGTCATTCTTCTTTTTCTTACACCTAGTGGCGGGAAGCGCTACTGGATGCGAACTTTTTACATTAGTCAGCTTTCCCACGCCGAATAGCAGGGCACCGCACATCTATGAGATGCGCGATGTCCTGCATCTTTAATTTTTGTATTAATGCGCCGTGTCTTTAGTACTACTTGTAATTTCCAACATAGTCAGTCTTACTCCGGGGACAGACTAAGCCGGTCGACCCTCGTCAACAATTAACAAATTTAAACATTATAAAACTCAAACCATTATAATTTAACTCCCGTGAATATAATTTATATTAATTGTTTTTTTTTAATGTATACAATTATTCAATCACCCAGTCGCTTCCTCCAACCCCTGAGGCGGCACAATTCGTTCAAAAATGGAGGAACAAATAAATCAATTTTCATTTGTTGCGTCTTTTCCACAAAAATAATAAAATAAATGAAAGCCATGACGTAACATGTACTAATGGTAAATTGTTAAACAAAAAGCAACATGTAACAAAATCTGTACCATGCATTTTTAGTAAATACACTTACTATTGCTACTATTTATTAAGGTACTAACCACAGCGAGTCCTATGATGACAAAAACTGGAAAAAGGCCAACGAGCCAGCCTACGGCGTCCGCCCATATGGGATACACATAAGTGCCGTACTTCAAAGGCTCGTACTCCACCCAATTGAAGAACAAGATGAAAAACAAAGCCGCCGGTGTCACGACTTTCCACATCCACGTCCAAAAGAATCTCCAAACTCTGCCGCGAGGTCCTATCATGTGTTGGACGTCGTCCAAAAAACGATCAGCACCGTAGATCCAAGCGACGAGAATGCACTCGCTTATCGCGATCAAAAGAACCGACCAGTTAGCGGCATACTTGTCCATTAACTGGAGCCAATACATTCCAGCCTGAGGATAAAGAGCCGGGGATTAAATCTATTTCTATTTGCTACATTCGAGAAAAAGGCATTTTTGAAAACAACTTTTATAATTTTGATTTTAAAATATCAAAGAAAGAAATTTAAAGTACTAGAATGCTGTAAGGACTAAAATCTACGTTTTTTTATTTCATAAACAAAAAGGTGCATTAACACGCAAATTTGTTTAAAAGTGAATTTTCCAAAAGTGTCATTTTACTATTTTAATGTAGAAGTGTCTAAAATTATAAAACTTTTTTTTAACGAAAAAAGGACTTGATCTTTAAATTTTTCACAATTTGATAAATTTCGTCGATTGTGGCTGCTTGATGAATTAATTTAATTTATTAAGCAGCTACAGTCGATATTTGTAAGAGATTCGCATTAGTGAAATTAGAATTAGGCTTCAGTTTCGCGCGCTTTGAATCTAGCGATCACGATCTCACACCCGAGAAGTGCTTCGCAAAATTCCATCAGAAAAAATAGACCGCCAAGAGTCAATGAAAAATTAATAATAACAGTATTCGGTCACGCCTATAACATACTAAGGTTAATATATGATGATAAATTAACAATCGTGAATCAATTCTGCCAGGGCCACGGTGGCGTAATTGGTAACGCACCAGGCTAGAATTCTGGGTGTTCCCGGTTTGAACCCGGGTCGTGGCGGAATTATTTCACAATTTGTTTCAGATAAATTTCGTCGATTGTGGCTGCTTGATGAATTAATTTAATTTACTAGAAAACTTCCGCGCGCTGCGCGCGCGAGTAGAGGTCGTGTGTAGGTGCAGCGATTTTATTCAATACATATAATATATATAATCAGAATTCCCAAAAATTAAGAGATCTAGCAAATTTTTCCAATAATTCCAAATCTTGCCGAATCGGAAACTCTTTATAGATTTGACTCAAATTGATTACCAATTGTCCTTTAACATTCTTTCAATTATAAATTAGTATTTAGCTTGATAACTTCAAATTTGCGAGGTCTGGAGCATTTCCAGACTTTAGAAAAAAATGTAAAGTCCCATCATTATATGGGGCTTTACATTTTTAGTAAAGCAGTACGACCTCTTTGCTCAATGAAATAAATACAAGATTTCCCATTCTGGAAATCTGGCATGGATTTTGCTAAAAGTAACAGTGAACAAAGAGATCTGATTTACTTGACTGCAGAATTTCAATTCTCCCCGACCTCTTCGCTTATCATCTTATTCACGATTGTTCTGTTGATCCGCATGTAGTGACTCCGCGTACGCCTGGTTTTGTTGCTGCCATAGAGACTACGTCGCACTTTGTCGTTCAACATCTTAAGCTTAGTTTAATATTCGCAATTAACATATAATCCGGAAAGCCCGAAACATTGTAAATTCAACCAACTTGGGAATTCAAATCTCGCGCGCCCGATATGCTTGACAAAACTGTCAGAATTGCAACTGTCAAACGTGGTAAACACGAACTCGGTCTCGGTCTTGATCTGATCTCGCGCCAATTTGGACCTATCACAGCGCGAATAACATGACAACAATGGACCAACTCGCAATTCGATAAAACCTCGCAACATACTTTTTAGAGAAGGATTAAGCAGCTACAGTCGATATTTGTAAGAGATTTGCATTAGTGGAATTTGAATTAGGCTTCAGTTTCGCGCGCTTTGAATCTAGCGATCACGATCTCACACCGGAGAAGTGCTTTACAAAATTCCATCAGAAAAAATAGACCGCCAAGAGTCAATGAAAAATTAATAATAACAACATTCGGTCACGCCTATAACATACTGAGCTTGACCTTTAAGCCCTGAAAAACGCTGTTATTTCTTATTTGTGCGTAAAATTGTGCAGATAAATATGAGTTAAAGATCCTTGTTTTGAAAATATTTTTTTAAAGCTTTACTTACATTTGTAGTGAAGACAATTCCGCCGGCGTAACCAAGAATCGCAGCAGCTAGTACGACCCACGTCTTATAATTTCTGAGGGCTGGAATACCGTCGAGTATTGCTGTTGTCACGGTTTCCATGAGAGCAAATTGAGAATCAAGTCCGAGGGTGAGAAGCATCACGAAGAAGAGAAGAGACCAGATCGGTGCAACGGGTAATCTGGCAACGACTTCGGGATAGACTATGAATGCCAATCCAGCGCCTTGATCGACGACTGAAGCCACGTCGACGTTCAGTTCATGAGCGAGAAATCCAATGACCGAGAAGATTACGAGACCGGCGAAAAATGATGTGCCAATGTTGCTGACCGCGACTATCAGCGAATCTTTGTAACAATTGTTGTTGAATTTGTTGTAGGAACTCAGAGTTATGAGACCACCCCAAGCTGGACTCAGGGCGAAGAATATTTGAACTGCCGCGTCGCCCCAAACTTTGGCTGATGTCAGACGACGCCAATCCGGTGTTAAGTAGAAGAGGATGCCCTCGTCAGCTCCGGGCAACAAAATACCACGTACGAACAAGGCAATCTATGGAATGAAGTAATGAGTTACTGGCGTGTACTTTCTATATTTCTATGTTATTTTCACGACAACTTCTAAATGATCTGTCCATTCTCTGTCAGTTCAGCCACTTTTTTTTCGACCCTCTCAGATCTATCCCATAATTGGACACATTTTAGTACCACTTGACAGCACTCTTTGTGAATTTTTTCAGATTTTTAAAACAATCCATTTGGGAAATGTATTTTTTTTATTAGTCATATAACTTCGATGGAGTAAGTCTGACAGAAAAAATACATATACAAAAAAATGTTGTTTTTCACTTAACTTTGTAATACAATAGGTCTCATATTTTTATTCGTGTTGCAAAAGTGATATTCAGCAAAAAAAAATGTTAAACAATTTTTTTCATTCATTCGGACACCTTCGATATTACTTTCAATTTTTTATAAACTGTAGGGACATGTATAGAACCTACAAAAAAATTGCTACAGTGGGCATCGTCTACTTGAAGGATTAAAAAACGAAAGAAAATTAATTAAATTTATTTAATTGTTTTTTTATTTTTATATTTTTTTTTATTTCACTTATTTTTTGTTATTCCTTCAAATAATTGATCCACTGAGCTACTTGACGCGTAACGATGACACGGCCTTCAGGGTTTACATACAGTTATTCGTGCGTATAGCCATTTATTGGATCGAAAATTCTGGAAAATATTTTTTGTCTCCTTCAAATAGTCGATGCCCACTATGCCAATTTTTTGTTATGTTTTTGACATATCCCTATAGCTTGTATAAAATTGGCAGTGATATCGAAGGTGTCCGAATGAGTAAAAAAAATTTTTTAACATTTTTATTTTCTGTAAATAGCTTTTGCAACACGAATAAAAATATGAGACATATTGCAATACAAACTTAAGTGAAAAACAACATTTTTTTGTATGTGTGATTTTTTTGTCAGATTTACTCCATCGAAGTTATATGAATAACAAAAAAAATATACATCTCCTAAATGGATGAATTCAAAAATCTGAAAAAATTCACAAAGAGTGCTTTTAAGTGATACTAAAATGTGGCCAATTATGGGATAGATCTGAGAGGGTCGAAAAAAAAAGTGGCTGAACTGACAGAGAATGCCTCAAATGTTTGAACAGATATTCTGAAGCAGTCAAAATATCTGAAAAGATATTTTGAAGCAGTCAAAATATCTGAAAAGATATTTTGAAGCAGTCAAAATATCTGAAACGATATTTTGACGCTGTCATTACATTGTTAAAAAAATCTACTTGGTATTTCATGTACATGTATTGAAAATTTGTATACCTAAACCAATATACTAAATTTAATATGGTATTAAATTAATGCATGGCGTAGTAAAAAAACTAAGGTACTTCAATTTTCCCGCAAAAGTGCATTTATCTTTCATTATAATTGTACAATTTAATCTACCAGTTTTTGCATGAAAAACTTGAAAACTTTTTTAACAGCGCACTCTTTTTGAGAACGCTCCTTGCTCGATTTTACAAACTTTTCAGAAGAGCCATTACACTTGTGGCAGACATTTCAGTCTATTTTTTTAAATTTCTAAAAGTTCCTTGTTTTTACAAATATTCCAGAAGTTTATTGACCGTTTTTAAAGACATTTTTAGTTGGAAAAGAGACGTTAAAGATGTTTTTGCATAAAAATGTATCATTATGATAAGTTATTACAGAAATTTGGTTCAACTTAGGAAAGCAATTGATCAGCATAAAATGAAAAGATGTCCAAAAATATATTGCCTCACCAGAACAACGTAGGGAAAAAGAGCCGTGAAATAGACAACTTTTCCGGAGCTTTGGACGCCCTTACTGAGACACAAGAAAACAATTATCCAGGCAAGCAGTAGACAAGCTGCCATCGCTGGTCTGATATTTCCCGTCTCTTCGATACCACTGCTCATACCCAGTACGTGATTGCTGGAATAACATTCAAAGATTCGTCACTTAGATCTGAATCTAATTATTCGACTAATTTTAACACAATTCTCATCGACAACTTACGTGAAATACTCTTCAGCTGGTGGCCTCTTGATAGCCGATGTAATGTTCTCAATTGTAAGACCCATGTCTGCCATTTGAGTGGTATTTAGGCATTTCAATTTGTAGTAAGAAGTATTTTGGCTGGCACAGAATTCGGCAGCTTTATGCTCGTAGCAGTCTTCGGTGCTCCAAGCTGGTTCACAACTGCTCCAAGGTAAGACGCTGCCACCTAATAATCAAAACGATTTTGTGAGGTTTGGTCATCAAAATGATCACTCTACGAAATATTTAAAAAAAGACGAGCCCTAAAAATTTCGTTTTTTCCTAGCGAAAATATTTTCCTAGCGAATTATTGAAAGAGGAAATTAATTCAAAGTCACCATTGCTTTTCATTCTTTTTGAACAAGCAAATCATATAAATTGAAGGAAATTTGAGTGGAAAAAAAAAGTTTGATTGAAAATCGGTTAAATAATTAATTTTGTTTAGCACATCGTGGAATGTTTTTTTTTTAAATATATATGGTGCAAGAGAAAATGATAATAGTTATTTTATTCAAATTACATCATAATTCAATGGCAAATGACAGTTTTTAATTTATTTTTGATTGACTTAAAATTTAATTCAGGTGCAATTAGTATTTCAACATTATTGCACAATCGAAAATACAGATTTAAAAAATCTGATTCACTTCTACTCCAATTTACAATTTGCACAAATTAATTGTTACTTTGTGCTGCTTTTAACAAATTTTTCATGGATGGGGTCAAGAAATCAATATTAAAATAAGTGTCACGGAAAAATGGTCGAAAAATAAATCAAGTTTTTATTTCTCTTGCACCAATTCGCCAGTAAAAAATCTCGAGAAAAAGAATTCTCCTACAAAAGAGTGAAATAATGGTCATCAGTATAATAGAAATTCAAGGAGATTAAAAATGACCGACATTTCTCAGCTCGGAAACCATAAATTCTGTTTTCGTGACAATGTAATTACACTCATAAGTTATCTAAGGCAGAATGGTATTTATTCAGTCTTTTTCATTTGCTTTTTGATCTTTGTGAACAGAAAATCATATAAAAGATCAAAAAATTATTATTATTGAAAATTAGTTAAGAGCTTAATTTGCTTTTAGCACATCGCGGAGAGTTCTTTTCCTCGATATTGATGGTGTAAGAGAAATTAATAATAGTATTCATATATTTCAATAAATTTAAAAAAATCATTAATAATTCTTTAAATGTCTCGTCCCCTTCTACTTTTGCATCGTTTATATTCAGAACACTATTAACTATAATTTTGTCATTTGAAAAAAAATCTAACAAAATGCCTTCAATTACTGTCCCCAAAAACATTTTAAAAACATCTTAAAAAATCGTTAATAATTCTTTAAACGTCTCGTCCCCTTCTAGTTTTGCATCCTGTATATTCAGAACACTATTAACTGTGATTGTGTCATTTGAGAAAAAAATCTAACAAAATGCCTTCAATTACTATCCCCAAAAACATCTTAAAAAATCGTTAATAATTATTTAAACGTCTCATCCCCTTCTACTTTTGCATCGTGTATATTCAGAACACTATTAACTATAATTGTGTCATTTGAAAGAAAAACTAACAAAATGCCTTCAATTACTGTCCCCAAAAACATTTAAAAAACATCTTAAAAAATCGTTAATAATTATTTAAACGTCTCGTCCCCTTCTAGTTTTGCATCCTGTATATTCAGAACACTATTAACTATGATTGTGTCATTTGAGAAAAAATCTAACAAAATGTCTTCAATTACTATCCCCAAAAACATTAAAAAAACATCTTAAAAAATCGTTAATAATTCCTTAAACGTCTCGTCCTCTTCTAGTTTTGCATCCTGCATATTCTGAACACTCTTAACTGTGATTTTGTCATTTGAAAAAAAAATCTAACAAAATGCCTTCAATTACTGTCCCCAAAAACATAAAAAACATCTTAAAAAATCGTTAATAATTCTTTAAATGTCTCGTCCCCTTCTAGTTTTGCATCCTGTATATTCAGAACACTATTACCTATGATTGTGGCATTTGAAAAAAAATCTAACAAAATGCCTTCAATTACTGTGCCCAAAAACATTTTAAAAACATCTTAAAAAATCGTTTATAATTATTTAAACGTCTCGTCTCCTTCTACTTTTGCATCCCATTTAACTCCCAGCTCGATATTTGAAACCAAAATTCGCACAGCAGAAAAAAAATCAAAAAATTTAAAAAATCAAAATTTCATAAAATTTTAACATTTCAACCGATCTTAACCAAATTTAATAGGGATCACCGATGTATGAAAGCACACATACATACCAATTTTTAGCTTAATATCTCGAAAATTAAAAGAGTTATCGCGTTAACAGACATTTTTGTAAAAATTCAAAACCGCGTAAAAATTTAACGATCATGGGGATTTTAACAAAAATTAGTATGAACGATGAAGGTTGACCCCTCTATCTACGGTGTAAATTTCAGCTGTATATATCGAGGCGTTCCCGAGTTATAAAGGTTTACATTTTTTGAGCGTGTAACATACACACACACATACAGACATTTTTTCTAAATCACTTTTCTCGACGTTTTGGACCATTCTGAGTGTACTGACATGAAAAACTCGAAAAACAAAATTTTCACGAAAACAAAGCTTCCTCTATGAGGAAGCAATAATTCAATTGACTCTGTAAGTTCAATCGTTTCTTTAATTTTAATTACCCTACTCTTTAATTGAGATTTAATTCATATTTAAGTATTCTTGCATAATCAAAAGCAAATATTAAAAAACACTTTCCAATGTTTTTAGACTGAGTTTTTATTCACAGGAGAGAATTACTATAGCCAAGAAAAAGATATTATTTATGACTTGCACCAATTCGCTGGGACTGCTAGTAGAGAATCTCTAGGAAAAAAATTCGGCCACGAAAAAGTGAAATAATGGTCATCGGTATAATAGAAATTCAAGGAAATTAAAAATGACCAACGTTTCTCAGCACGGAAACTATAAATTCTCTTTTCGTGCTCAGAAACGAGAGGCAAAGTAATTAAACTCCTAAGTTATCCAGGGCGGAATTCATTCGGCCGATGTGTAACCATGCTATATTACATGTGGAAAAGACAAGAAAAAGTGGGTCGCGAGCTTACCGGCTACCGAGGCGAACATGTAGTAGAGCGTCCAAGCGATTATGAGATTGTAGTACAGCATCACGACGGAACTGACCAGCACCATGCCATACCCCAGGCCCCGAAGAAGTGGACAGAAACGCTTATAAGCAGCTACCGGTCCCAAGCTGGCGTACTGACCTGAATATCAGAAAAGCCGTCACTTCACATATATTCGTGCTTATAGCTTCTTTCTCGATTCTTCAAGGCCGCACACAAATCGATTGTCAAAGTCAAATCCTCGAAATGCCTCTGTGAATCCTCAACACTTTGCTCTTTTTCAAACTGCTTTACATGTAGGTGAGATACATTTTCTCGATAGACTGTAAACAATAGATTGACGACCTTCACGCTGGGGATGCTCCAGAGTCAAGCGAAAGGGCTTGACGATCGATGTTGAGTCGAGAGTAGACCTTTTTTTCAAGAAGAAAGCGATATCAATCATATGGTTTTGATCTACCAGTTTAAATTGCCAACAAATTTTTGGTCTTGAAAATAATAAGGTTTAATGCTAAAGTGTATAAAATTTGTTATTGATTTGAGTTAACGAATATCATCTTCTATCTTCGATCTTGTTATTAAAATTGCCGAAAAAATAGAGATATAATAAATTATGAAACAGAAATAAGAAAAAATGGCTTCAAAATTTATGTTTTTTTAGCTTTGGAAATTATGAGATTATTTTTATAGAGGTTCATGAACCCTATTTTTAATTTATTTTAACGAATATCAGTCAGTCTATGATTGGATGCAATTCCTTATTTTTTATAGAGTTTATTTTATAGGATTATTTTTATAGAGATTCATGAACCCTATTTTTAATTTATTTTAACGAATATCAGTCAGTCTATGATTGGATGCAATTCCAAAAAAAAAAAAAAGATGAAACAAGAAATTTAAAAAAGAGCGCTGGGGCCTCAAAAATGTATGTTTTTTGGCTTTAGAAATAATAAAAAAATTTCTTGAAAGGAATTTGTAATTTTTAATTTAATTTATTGTATTGAATAATTTATTCTAACGAGTATCAACTTTTGTGTGTTTTTATATTTGATGGCTTTGTATTTGATGACGTTTTTGGATAAAAATAATGAACTATTTTTTTTTATTATTTCAACTTTTATCTTTTGTCTTCAATGAATTTGAATGTGAATTTTGAGAGATTCATTTGAAAGGCATTTTCACATATGGACATTTATTAACGTATTCATGTATCTCGAATAAAAGACGAGCTTTACATTCATTAAAACATTCTCTTATGGCGGGTTTCCGTCCCGGAAATTTGCCAAAGCAGAGATGAGTAAAATGTATTTGATTTTATAGCACACATTGATAAGCAACCAGGTGCAAATTTTAATTGGATTAAACCAGGTGATTTGTTTCAATTTCTATTGTTAAATGAGATATATACGCTAACGTGTGGAAAATATCATTTTTTTACTGCCTCATCAAAGAAAGATTTGTTTCCCTTGAAAAAGAAAAAAATTGTTATTTGAATGTCAATTCAAATTGATTAAAAACGCAATGTCAGAATAGATGGATGTATGTGTGTTGTTATTAATTCCGTTTTAAAAAATCTAGCTGTCGTAATTAGTAGAATATCGAGTTCAAATTTAATTCACAAATTGGCACGAATCGGTCGAGGAGTTATAATTTTTTCAATTGCAAATTTTATTAACAATGTTATTTTGGGTCGTAATTTTTAATAATGTCGAGATATCGAATAGAAATTTTCTACGAATCTGTAATGTCATTCAATATTTATTGATACAAAATTTACCACTATATTTTCTTTAAACATTTTTATTTCGTCAAGGTAGTGATTCATTTATTTATTTCTGATGATGATTTGACGTTTAAGATTCAAACTGTGATCCTACCAAGTGAAAGCTCCATGAACATGAGCGGCAGGCCAGCGATGATGAGCATCACCGTGAATGGTATGAGAAATGCACCACCGCCGTTCGAGTAGCACAGGTACGGGAATCGCCAGACGTTTCCCAGTCCCACGCTGTATCCGAGGAGCGATAGAAGGAAATCAAACTTGCCGGTCCATGTACCACGCTCTGGGTGTTCGTCCTCGCCATCCTGAAGTGGCGCTTGGCTATTTGCCACCGAGTATTTGTCCTCATTCTAGAAAAATGTCATAAAAAATCGTAAATTTAAAAAAAATAAATATACAGAATTTCTGTATTATTCAAACTGAAATTAATAAACGTGGATTGAAAGCTTTTTACTTAAAAAACTACAGTTTATTTAGAAGAATTATTGTGAATGTAACACTAAAAATTAAAGACGATACTTGTCAACGACATTTTTTATATATTTTTCTATGGAAATATTCTTAATAATTTTAAGGAGAATTACATGGAAACATAATTTAAAAAATGTTAAATGCATAGTTATATGTACACATACATATATGTAAATATGAATAGTCGGTTTCAAAGTTTTTTTAATATAAAAATGCAGTTCATTTGTAAGAATTTCTATGTAATACTGAAAATTAATAACAATGCTTGTTAACAACATTTTTGATATTTTTTTGTGTGGAAATATTCTGAATAATTCTGGAGAAAATTGCATCGACACATGTCATTATTCAAATATATGAATATACAAAATTTCTCAAAATTAAAATGAATAAGTATATATAAAAATGTATACGTGTATTCGAAGATATCTATACTAAAATATAGTTCATCTGTAAGATTTTTTTCAGTTTAACACAGAAAATAAAAATCGTTAATTGTTAACAACAATGTTTATGTATGGGGCATTCCACCGGTTATCGACAGGGTCGCGACTCTCATATATATATACTTTTTTTTCTTTTGAGATGTTATAGAGCAATATAAAAAAACACTCTAGAATTTTTTTTAGATTAAAAAAAAAAATTGTGTTTTTTTAATTACCTAAAATTTGATTTTCTCAAAAAGTACGTCTACGATTTTTTTCTTTTTTTACAGTAAATTCTGTGTTCAAAAACAAAAGTTTTGTGACTAGAACGAAAATGGGTGGTAGCAACTAAAAATAAAATTCTTTTACGAGAGAATTTTAATTTTAGTTGAAAAACAAAATTCGTTTACGAGAGAATTTTTATTTTAGTTGAAAAAGAAAATTCTTTTACGGGAGAATTTTATTTTTAGTTGCTATTCTAGACTGCCCCCCATTTTCGTTCTAGTCTCAAAAATTTGGTTTTTGGATAGAGAATTTACTATAAAAATTTTGAAAAAAATCATCGACGTAGCTTTAGAGAGATTCAAGTTTGGGGTATTTTTTTGACATTTTTTTAAGCTTTGTTATATTTTTAGCTGCCAATCTAGGCCTCGCCCCACTCTAGGCCTAGGCTCAAAGTTTTGTTTTTGGACACAGAATTTACTGTCAAAAAATTTTTTAAATCGTCGACGTACTTTTTGAGAAAATCAAATTTTAGGTAATTAAAAAAACACAATTTTTTGTAAAAATCTAAAAAAATTCTAGAGTGTTTTTTATATTGCTCTACAACATCTCAAAAGAAAAAAATATATACATATATGAGGATCGCGACCCTGTCGATAACCGGTGGAATGCCTATTTTTAATAATCTAAAAAAAAGTCAGATGTTGGGCCAAAATATAATAACTTTTTAAAAAAGAAAACGTCGTTGCTGAAAACATCTTCTCTATGTCTGCATTACCTAAATTTAAAAAATCGTACATAACGAGTATGTTCCATGTATCTACGACATATTTTCCTAGGATATATCCAGCATAAAAATAAAAGATATCTTAATTACATAAAAATCCTTATTGCTGCATACTCAACGTGCATAATTTTTACTAAAATACACTATAATTTTACGGCGATCACACCTTATATAGAACCTCGAGGATTCAATACTTAAATAACAATAAAAAATCATAGATAATTTGGTCCTATATGGTTCCACATGTTATGTTTATTTTTCAATATTAATTAAACCAATATATCGTAAAAAATTGAAGAGAAAATTATTTAACGAATTATTATTCAGGCAAGAAATTGCAAAATTAAAATGGCATATTTGCTACAATCCAATATTCATCACATTATGATATCACTCTCGCCCAAATCCGATTCACATAAGCGAATAAAAGTGTGAATGAAAAAAAGAATCTTAAAGTATTTAAAAAAAATTATTACGAATGCACTTACGTCCCAGCAGTCCAGGTAAGGCCGAATTCGTGGCGAAGCGTCCTGCATCCTCGTGCTATAGTGATCACAGACAATATAACGCAACTGGCCACTGAGAGTGATCCAGATACGAAAAAAATGAAAATATTTTCACTGCTTTGCTATCACTTGGTCATAATCCTCGACGACGATCTTCTCCTCTTCATTGTTTATTCCTCATCTCGTCGTACGTAAATTTCACGTATCATCGCACTTATCCTCTTGCATAATATTAGGCCAAAGATGCAGCCATTACGGTACCTCCTAGAGCGGATATATGCCGATCTTCAAGGCCATTGTATGAGCGTATCTCAAAAACACGATAATTTCTCTTCATCCCGGCATCTCGTTTCGCCGTTTTTTCATTACCATCGATTATGTAAAATTCCTAATAAACGATCCCTGCTGCTCGTGCCTTTTCTCCCGGGCATCGGCCCCTGGCAATTCTCGGGTGACCGAAGAGGGTGAAAAACGATCGAGCCACTAGATCCACCCAAGGTCGAATTTTAGCGTCAATTCATCAACCCACACATTTTTCCATCAATATTTTAAATCGCAATTACACAAACAAACAAAAAAAGTCAACAAAGACCTCAATTTCCGTTAAAAAAATCCATCAATTTTTACCTTCACTTCTACACTACATCACAAACAATCGGCGATGATAATATTCACAAAACAGCGTTTCGATCGTTAAAAAAAATGCCATTTATCCAATCATTGGTTACACGTTGTTGATTAGAGAAATCGATTTTTAAAAAATAGAAATAAAAATCGTCACTGAGAAAAAAACGATGCGAATCCGAGATTTCGCGTTCCGTTGACGATCAGCTGTTTCGGCTGGAGTTCGAGGACATAGCGGCTGGACCCGGCGCTCTTGAGTACCGGAGAACGCGCGCGTGTTTCACCGGCGAACGAAACGATGACGATTCGACGACTGACCAAAGTTGCTGCTCTTTTGATTCGGCAATAATAGCTCGTCTACTATTTCGTCGTTTGTTATCCGTGATTGTTGATGCCGATGTATCCGGAACTCTTCATCCTCTGTCCTTGAAAAGCTTCCGGTAGCCGAAGGAAGATTCGAGACGACGTATCCTCTGGGAATAGATGGAGAATATGTTGGTAATAAGCGTAGAAGACGCAGTAGATACGGACGTGTTGGGACGGACAGTGGAAATGGCCCGCGCCCGGCCAGCCAGTCTGCTTATGGGAGAGCAGCGAGAGTTTTCGCGTCGCTAGCAGCACCCGCGTCGAGCCACCAAGCCTCGAACACGACGATCGGTCGATATTACTGCTCCTGCGAGCTGCGTCCTACCCTAAACCGTGCACTCGTCGCCTCCTCACCCTTCCATCTTCCCCCCGCAGCATCAAGCTCGTTTTTTTTCTGTGGTTCTCTCTTGCTCTCTGCTCTGCTACGCTTATCAATAGCCACAGCTAGGTGTGTCTCTCTGATAGGCATCTTCGTTTACGTGATTTTTTTATTGCTTCCTCTCTGTGTCACAATCTCGTTTCATGAGGCTCTTTCGGAATTTCCAGTTGGAGATACATCCGAGAACGTTTTGGTAGAAGGTTTCATCGACGCTTCTCGTTTTGACGCCGAGCTGAGATTTGCCAGTATTAAACCGCACCTCCTGGAAACCTTGAGATGAGGCATGACGTAGAAGAATTTATTTGATATGATGAAGATTTTAGAAATCATTTTTGTAAACCGAGAAATATACAATTCTTAGCTACGTTTTTAATTACTTAATGATGCTTCTCTCTTGCTCTGAGCGACTAAGATTATCAATGGCCACAGCTAGTTTGTATGTTTCTCAGATAGGTATCTTCGTTTACGTGATTTTTTAAAATTGTTTCCTCTCTGTGTCACAATCTCGTTCCATGAGACACTTTCGGAATTTCCAGTTGGAGATACATCCGAGAACGTTTTGATAGAAGATTTCATCGACGCTTCTCGTTTTGACGCCGAGCTGAGATTTGCCAGTATTAAACCGCACCTCCTGGAAACCTTGAGATGAGAGTCGTTATTGACAAGGTGCATGACGTCGAAGAATTTATTTGATATGATGAAGATTTTGGGAATCATATTTGTAAACCGAGAAATGGTGTATTGGTACAATTCTTAGCTACATTTTTAATTACTTAACGATGCTTCTACGTATTGAACCGCACCTCCTGGAAACCTTGAGATAAGGCATGACGTAGAAGAATTTATTTGATATGATAAAGATTTTAGGTGTCATATTTGTAAACCGAGCAATGGTATATTGGTACAATTCTTAGCTACGTTTTTAATTACTTAATGATGCTTCTCTCACACAGCTAGTTTGTATGTTTCTCTGATAGGTATCTTCGTTTACGTGATTTTTTAAATTGTTTCCTCTCTGTGTCACAATCTCGTTCCATGAGGCTCTTTCGAAATTTCCAGTTGGAGATGCATCCGTGAACGTTTTGGTAGAACGTTTCATCGACGATTCGCGTTTTGACGCTGAGCTTAGATTTGCCAGTATTAAACCGCACCTACTGGAAAGCTTGAGATGAGAGTCGTTATTGACAAGGTGCAAGACGTCGAAGACTTTATTTAATATGATAAAGATTTTGGGAATCATATTTTTAAACCGAGAAATGGTGTATTGGTATAATTCTTAGCTACGTTTTTAATTACTTAATGATGCTTCTCTCTTGCTCTGAGCGGCTAAGATTATCAATGGCCACAGCTAGTTTGTATGTTTCTCTGACAGGTATCTTCGTTTACGTGATTTTTTAAATTGTTTCTTCTCTGTATCACAATCTCGTTCCATGAGGCTCTTTCGGAATTTCCAGTTGGAGATACATCCGAGAACGTTTTGGTAGAAGATTCCATCGACGCTATCTCGCTTTGACGCCGAGCTGAGATTTGCCAGTATTAAACCGCACCTCCTGGAAACCTTGAGATGAGGCATGACGTAGAAGAATTTATTTGATATGATGAGGATTTTGGGAATCATTTTTGTAAACCGAGAAATGGTGTATTGGTATAATTCTTAGCTTCGTTTTTAATTACTTAATGATGCTTTGAGCGGCTAAGATTATCAATGGCCACAGCTAGTTTGTATGTTTCTCTGATAGGTATCTTCGTTTACGTGATTTTAAAAAATTGTTTTCTCTCTGTGTCACAATCTCGTTCCATGAGACTCTTTCGGAATTTCCAGTTGGAGATACATCCGAGAACGTTTTGATAGAAGATTTCATCGACGCTTCTCGTTTTGACGCCGAGCTGAGATTTGCCAGTATTAAACCGCACCTCCTGGAAACCTTGAGATGAGACATGACGTAGAAAAATTTATTTGATATGATGAAGATTTTAGAAATCATTTTTGTAAACCGAGAAATGATGCATTGGTACAATTCTTAGCTACGTTTTTAATTACTTAATGATGCTTCTCTCTTGCTCTTAGCGGCTAAGATTATCAATGGCCACAGCTAGTTTGTATGTTTCTCTGATAGGTATCTTTGTTTACGTGATTTTTAAAAATTGTTTCCTCTCTGTATCACAATCTCGTTCCATGAGGCTCTTTCGGAATTTCCAGTTGGAGATACATCCGAGAACGTTTTGGTAGAAGATTCCATCGACGCTATCTCGCTTTGACGCCGAGCTGAGATTTGCCAGTATTAAACCGCACCTCCTGGAAGCCTTGAGATGAAGCATGACGTAGAAGAATTTATTTGATATGATAAAGATTTTGGGTGTCATATTTGTAAACCGAGCAATGGTATATTGGTACAATTCTTAGCTACGTTTTTAATTACTTAATGATGCTTCTCTCTTGCTGTCAGCGGCTAAAATTAACAATGGCCACAGCTAGTTTGTATGTTTCTCTCATAGGTATCTTCGTTTACGTGATTTTTAAAAATTGTTTCCTCTCTGTCATAATCTCGTTCCGTGAGGCTCTTTCGGAATTTCCAGTTGGAGATACATCCAAGAACGTTTTGGTAGAAGATTCTATCGACGCTTCTCGTTTTGACGCTGAGCTGAGATTTGCCAGTATTAAACCGCACCTCCTGGAAACCTTGAGATGAGAGTCGTTATTGACAAGGTGCATGACGTCGAAGAATTTATTTGATATGATGAAGATTTTGGGAATCATTTTTGTAAACCGAGAAATGGTATATTGGTACAATTCTTAGCTACATTTTTAATTACTTAATGATGCTTCTACGTATTGAACCGCACCTCCTGGAAACCTTGAGATGAGAATCGTTATTGACAAGGTGCATGACGTAGAAGAATTTATTTGATATGATGAAGATTTTGAGAATCATTTTTGTAAACCGAGAAATGGTATATTGGTACAATTCTTCGCTACGTTGTTAATTACTTAATGATGCTTCTCTCCTGCTCTTAGCGGCTAAGATTATCAATGGCCACAGCTAGTTTGTATGTTTCTCTGATAGGCATCTTCGTTTACGTGATTTTTATTGCTTCCTCTCTGTAACACAATCTCGTTCCATGACGCTCTTTCGGACCCATAACCCTTTGGAATTTCCAATCGAGGATTTTTTGGCAGAAGCTTTCATCGAAGCTTCTCGTTTTGACGCCAGGTTGAGATTTGCCAGTCTTAAACCGCACCACCTGGAAAACTTGAGATGATATTCGTTATCGACAAAGTATATGACGTAGAAAAATGTATTTGATATCATAAAAATAGAGGAAATAATAAGTTTTATTATAAAACAGGATTTTTATCTCTTCGTCTTTGTCGTATATTTGTTTCCAAAATGTTGAAAGATTTTTTATATTTTTAGACCCTAAATAAAATTTACCATAAACCCAAAAAAGGGTTGTTTTTAAATTTTTTTAAATTTTCCATATGACGCAATAGTATTATGATTATTATAATACAAAACTTGAGCGCTTATTATTTCCACGAATAGTACAATATATACGTATGTACATACGTGTCTATATATTCGAGATTCAATATTCAAGGACGCGAATGAGCATCAAATTCAATGAGCTGATTAGGCGCTAATCGGTACTAGAGATGTTAAGTGCGCTTGAGGAGCGAAGCGACGATGTTCCACATCTACAAGCTGAGATAATCTGCCATAATGAATCTGTTTTGCTGAATTTGGTTCCTGCAATCAATACCACTATCTTCAAGGAAATTCCAACAATTATATCCTTTAACAATACTATTTATATGATTAATAATTATATTATTAATAAACCTCAATTCTGAACAGAGCTGGACATAAAGTACTTAAAGTACTAAGTACTTTAATTTCTAAACAGGGCTGGAAATAAAGTACTTAAAGTACTAAGTACTTTACGTCCAGCTCTGTTTAAAATTATGTCCAACTTAGTTTAGATAATTAAAGTACTTCGTACTTTTTGTAGTTATAAAGTACTTTAAGTACTTTATGTCGAGCTCTGTTTGGAATTATGTTCAGCTTAGTTTAGAAATTAACGTACTTAGTACATTAAGTACTTTATGTCCAGCTCTGTTTAGATTTAAAGTTTATTAATTATACAATTAAAGTACTAACTATTTTAAATGCTACATAGTAATTGGAAATTCGTATCGAACGTTATACTGACTAATAGTTAGGAAAGGTCAAGCCTATCAGAGCAACATTAAAAATAATTAGTACTTTGCCTTAGACATCTGTGGCACTTAAAGTACTACTTAGAACTTTAAGTACTTTGTGCCCAACTCTGATTCTAAACTTTTCTTTGGCCATTTTAACTGTGGCGTTTTTTCCTCGATTCACAAATGACATAACTAAACTGATTTGACCCACGACACTTCTGATTGTTGCAGATAGGTCAGCTTTTTGGTCAACTTCACCTTGAAGGTCGTCGTGTAGTTTTGCTGCGCCGGTGCCTCACCTACTTGTTTTCTCTCCCAGTAAAACCCTCGACGACCTCCGGAAATGTAAGGCTGTGGAAGAAGGTATTCGCTTTTCAGATCAATGTCAACCCCCTCATATGGCCCTATCGATCTTAAGCCGTGAGGATAGAAATTGGAACATCACTTCGTAGTTTCTAATCATTTTTTCACATTTGATTTTTCGAATTCAATAACGGTAGAATATTAAATAAACAGGAATATTCATTTTTAAATAAAAGTATGTTGCAAATTTAATGTTAACGGTACACTGTTGGAAAATATTGGCAGTTCTTATTCATAAACTCGTCATCGAAATTTAATATACAATTGTGTTATAAAATTCACGTACTTTTACTGTTAAATTAAAGTAAATTATTGAATGTGTTGTACCATACATTAATTTTACATTACACTTGTATACTAAATTTAATATACTAGTTTATGAATAAAAACTTCCAGTAAAAGTACACTAAATTTCAAGTAGATTTTTTACAGTGTATATTTACACTGTAAAAAAATCTACTGGAAATTTGTTTGAACTTGTTTAATAAAACAAGTTTAACGAGTCATTTTTAATAGATGGAGTTAATATATGGTAATATTACAAAATTACTATAATATTATTATTCATTGAATTTAATATACCGGTTTATGCATAAAAACTCCCGATAAAAGCATAGTAATTACCAAAAAATATTTTTATCAGTGTATCCTCCGTAGATTCCAATAATTTCGTCATGTTTGATTTTTTTAAATCAATAACGGTAGAATGTGAACTACGCCGAAACTGTCGGCACCTGTTAAATTATTAAATTTTATAATCATTATAACTATTAAAAATATTAAATAAACAGGTATATTCATTCTAAAATACAAGTATGATGCAAAATCAATAAATGTATATTAAACAAGTTAAAAGAAGTCATTTTTAATTAAAAAATAACTGTAATATTACAGTAATTGTTTTTTTAGATGTTTCTTTCATTAATCAGATCAATGTTAACCCCGTTTATGGGCATCCATATTGATCTTAAGCCATAAGAGTAGAATTTGAACGTCGTAAATACTTCACAGATTCTAATTATTTTTTGCTTCCTCATAGAGGAAGCTTTGTTTTCGTGAACATTTTTTTTTCGAAATTTTCATGTCAGGATGCTCAGAATGATCTAAAACGTCGAAAAAAATGGTTTAGAAAAAATGTATGTATGTATGTGTGTGTGTGCGTGCGTATGTGCACAATTTTTTGTTAGCACGATAGCTGTCGCAATTTTTAAGATATTGGGCTCAAATTTGAACCATGAGTTAACTGTCGTTAAACAAGGTATGGGATTGAATTTGAAGTTAATCCATCAAGGTGTTCAAAATTTATGGCATTTTGAATTTTTTGGAGAATGTCAGCTCGGGCTCTAACTCCCGCTATTTTTATGATATCCGGCTCAAACATGGACCAGAAGTGGACTGTTATCAAATAGTGTTTGGGATTAAATTTGGTGTCAATCCGTTAAGGGGTTCACAATTTATGGCATTTTTACATTTTTTGACATTTTTTGTTCGTGCTCCAACTTTCGCAATTTTTAAGATATCGGGCTCAATTTAGTCCACAAATGGACTGTTATTAAATAAAGTTTGGGAGTGAATTTTACGTCAATCCGTTTTAAGGGGTTTAAAATTTATGGCATTTTGAATTTTTTGTTTGTACTCTAACTTCCGCAATTTTTAAGATATCGAGCTCAAATTTGGTTCGCAACTACAGTGTGGGTAAACTAAACATCAGTTCGAATCTGGCGAGAATCTGTCAAGGAGGTCAAAACTAATGCCATTTAAAATTTTTTAAAACAAGGCTGCAAAGTAGAACTTTGCAAACTGCTTCCTCATTATTATTGGATTTTTACAAATCTTCCTCTATGAGGAAGCCAAAATAGATTAACATGCTTCCTCATAGAGGTAGATTTGTAAAAATCCAATAATAATGAGGAAGCAATTTGCAAAGTTCTACTTTTTTTAATCCGGGAAAGTATACATTCTGCGAGGGTGGACTATATAGGAAGACGGCGTAGATTCTGACTTGCTGACCTCTTTTTTTCTTTCTTATCTCCCTCTCTTATTCTTTAAATATCTATTTTTCCCCTGACCTCCTGCAAGGTTGCGCGGGTTAATCGAAATCGGAAAAACGATTCGTAATCGGATAACGCAATCCCTCGAGCTGGTCTGATTCTCCGTCGAGACGGGATGAGGAAAACGGTATAATATGACGAGGAATATAGAAATTTTACAATTGTTGGCGAGTTGCCAGCGATTCTGCAAATACCTCAAGTAGGTACACATTTAGAAATTACTGTAAATTTTACTTTACAGCAGCATTTAGCTTCCGACGTTTTTTTGCACTGAAAAAAAAAATTATTTACACCCTTAGACCAACCGAAAGTGCGTTTGCGGGTGGTGATAGAAATATTTTGTTGAAACAACGAAATAATATTAATCCGCTAGTTTGTTCAACCAAGTTCCTCTGTTGATGAATAAAATTTCCGAAGATTTTTAAATTTCAAATAATTTTTAACAGTGTAGATTTCCTGTAAATCAGAGACTCTTCACTGTGAAAAATATTTATTCTAAATTTTCATTCCGAGTAAAGTAAAAGGGTATATTAAATTTGTCGTGCAATTGAGATGTATAATTACAATACGTTTTTACTAAATCCTATAAAAATTAGAAAAATTTAATATAAAAATTTGTACTTTAGTACAATCGTGTCTTAAATATAATATATCACAGCTGATGAATAAAGTCTCCGGTAATGTAAAATTCGAACATTTTCTTCCTCATAGAGGGAGCTTTGTTTTCGTGAAAAAAATTTTCTTCGGGATTATCTTGTCAGGACACTCAGAATAGTCTAAAACGTCGAGACAAGTGGTTTACAAAAAATGTCTGTATGTGTGTGTGTGTGTGTGTGTGCGTATGTGCACAATTTTTTGTTAGCACGATAGCTGTCGCAATTTTTAAGATATCGGGCTCAAATTTGAACCAAGAGTAAACGGTCGTTAAACAAGGTATGGGATTGATGGTTCAAAGTGTTCAAAATTTATGGCATTTTGAATTTTTTGGAGAATGTCAGCTCGGGCTCTAACTCCCGCAATTTTTATGATATCCGGCTCAAACTCGGACCAGAAGTGAACTGTTATCAAATAGTGTTTGGGATTAAATTTGGTATCAATCCGTGAAGGTGTTCACAATTTATGGCATTTTTACAATTTTTGACATTTTTTGTTCGTGCTCTTACTTTCGCAATTTTCAAGATATTGGGCTCAAATTTGATCCACAAATGGACTGTTATTAAATAAAGTTTGGGAGTGAATTTGACGTCAATCCGTTAAGGGGTTTAAAATTCATGGCATTTTGAATTTTTTGTTTGTGCTCTAACTTCCGCAATTTTTTAGATATCGGGCTCAAATTGGGTCTACAAGTAGAGTGTGGGTAAACTAAGCATCAGTTCGAATCTGGCGAGAACCTGTCAAGGGGTTAAAAGCTAATGCCATTTAAATTTTTTTCAAACAAGGCTGCAAAGTAGAACTTTGCAAATTGCTTCCTCATTATTATTGGATTTTTACAAAACTTCCTCTATGAGGAAGCCAAAATAGATTAACATGCTTCCTCATAGAGGTAGATTTGTAAAAATCCAATAATAATGAGGAAGCAATTTGCAAAATTCTACTTTGCAGCCTTTTTAACAGTGTTGCTACAGAGAGACGGCAGACGATGAGCCAGAACAATTTTTCGAAGAGAGCGCGCGCGCGGATGTGTGTATACCTACGCACGTGTGCCACACTGCTTAAGGTTGTGTGGAATCTGGGATTGCGGGGTGAGGCGACGGGGCGACAAGGGAGCGCGCGGTGTGCGGTGCGATTGGTGTGAGAATGAGACAGCTGCGTATTCAGTTCCCAAGCGAAGATGACCAAGACTTTTCATAAATTAATAATTAAATAACGGTGCTGTCGATCGTCTTCCAAAGGTGCCAAACGTTAAAGCGATTATCGTTTAAACTATACATAGTTGTTTTATGTACGTGGTAGCATTTTCTTAGCTGTTATAACGTAAATACGGCGAAATCGCCAGAACCTGCTATAACAATAGTGCCAATAGGTTGTAAAATTTGCGATTTTTTTTCTCCTAAATGGTGCTGTTCACCGTTCTAAAATTTCACCAGACTATTTGCAAAGGGATAATGAACATTCGTGAAAATTTTCATGACAGTGGTAGCATTTTGACTTGGCCTGACAACAACCTTAAGGTTGTCTAGGGCCACTAGGGGGCGCGCGGTGTGCGGTCCGATTGGTGTGCGAATGAGACAGCTGCGTATTCAGTTCCCAAGCGAAGACGACCAAGACTTTTCATAAATTAATAATTAAATAACGGTGCTGTCGATCGTCTTCCAAAGGTGCCAAACGTTAAAGCGATTATCGTTTCAACTAAACATAGTTATTTTATGTACGTGGTAGCATATTCTTAGCTGTTATAAGGTAAATATGGCGAAATCGCCAGAACTCGCTATAACAATAGTGCCAATACGTTGTAAAATTTACGATTTTTTTTCTCCTAAACGGTGCTGTTCGCCGTTTTTAAATTTCACCAGACTATTTGCAAAGGGATAATGAACATTCCTGAAAATTTTCATGACAGTGGTACCATTTTGACTTGGCCCCACAACAACCTTAAGATTGTTGTGGGGCCAAGTGGGCTTGCGGGGTGAGGCGGCGGGGCGACTAGGGGGCGCGCGGTGTGCGGTGCGATTGGTGTGCGAATGAGACAGCTGCGTATTCAGTTCCCAAGCGAAGACGACCAAGACTTTTCATAAATTAATAATTAAATAACGGTGCTGTCGATCGTCTTCCAAAGGTGCCAAACGTTAAAGCGATTATCGTTTAAACTATACATAGTTGTTTTATGTACGTGGTAGCATTTCCTTAGCTGTTATAACGTAAATACGGCGAAATCGCCAGAAATCGCTATAACAATAGTGCAATAGGTTGTGAAATTTGCGATTTTTTTCTCCTAAACGGTGCTGTTCACCGTTCTAAAATTTCACCAGACTATTTGCAAAGGGATAATGAACATTCGTGAAAATTTTCATGACAGTGGTAACATTTTGACTTGGCCCCACAACAACTAGGGGGCGCGCGGTGTGCGGTGCGGTTGGTGTGCGAATGAGACAGCTGCGTATTCAGTTCCCAAGCGAAGACGATCAAGACTTTTCATAAATTAATAATTAAATAACGGTGCTGTCGATCGTCTTCCAAAGGTGCCAAACATTAAAACGATTATCGTTTAAACTATACATAGTTGTTTTATGTACGTGGTAGCATTTTGCCTTGGCCCCACAACAACCTTAAGATTGTTGTGGGGTGAGGCGACGGGGCGACTAGGGGGCGCGCGGTGTGCGATGCGGTTGGTGTGCGATTGAGACAGCTGCGTATTAAGTTCCCAAGCGAAGATGACAAAGACTTTTCATAAATTAATAATTAAATAACGGTGCTGTCGATCGTCTTCCAAACGTGCCAAACTTTAAAGCGATTATCGTTTAAACTAAACATAGTTATTTTATGTACGTGGTATCATATTCTTAGCTGTTATAAGGTAATTACGGCGAAATCGCCAGAACTCGCTATAACAATAGTGCCAATAGGTTGTAAAATTTGCGATTTTTTTTCTCCTAAACTGTGCTGTTCGCCCTTTTTAAATTTCACCAGACTATTTGCAAAGGGATAATGAACATTCGTGAAAATTTTTATGACAGTGGTAGTATTTTGACTTGGCCCCACAACAACCTTAAGGATAGGCGGGATTGTGGGGATGAGGCTTCCGCTTGAATGCGCCTGAGTTTCGATCAAGGCCAACCTTGCCATTCGTTTCCCCTTCCCGCTTTCTCGCCCTGACTCGACGACGGCGAGGGCTACCGCCCTCTTGCCCTTTCACCTACTCTCTCCCGTTCCCTCGATTCATCTTACTCTCGCACTCGCTCGTACGCGCCCCTTTGCGCTCCCCTTCATTCACCTTGCCATTCGCCAAACCAGGATTCCAATTTACGCAGCATGCTATACGAGTATTGCTGCTCCCCGCCGCGAAGTCTGAACTTCAAAATCCACCTGGTGCCTTTCATATTGGAATTTCAACGATTTTATACGATAAACTTTGTTCCAGGAAGTTTGCGGCGAAGTTCGGATTGATCGGGAAACAACATGGATCTACACTCGCCCTTTATATGTAGGTCAGATAGCTACAAAGAAATTATACAGTGTGAAAATCGTTAAAAAGATCGTTTAAAAAAATGATGGTTCGCAACTTGTACCATAAATTTCTTTAAAGTAACAGTAGTAAAATATTGAGAAATTTGTAAATTTACTGTTACAAAATACTATTTACATTCTGTATTTTTTTTCGTATGTCGTTTGTAAATTGTGCGCACATGTTTATTATAAAAACGAAAGCCACACACGAATGAAATTTTTTTTTTTCGTTTTTCGGAAATTACAGTCGTCGTTGACTGAAATAGTACATTACGATACGAGTGCGAAAAAACTTTTTCTCATCTCCGGGCCGAAAGCGACAACTTTCGTTCCGCTGCGCGGAAAGAAGTTCCCGGTTTTCGGCTCCGTCGATGAGAAAAATCGTATACACTCCTCGGGCAGTAAATAAGAAAGCCTCAGATCACATGTTTGTCGACCTCGGCCGACAATTACATGTGATCTGAGACATTTCGTACTTTATTGCCCTAGGTGTGTAATATACTATTTCTGACGAGTGTGAGTTTGCAACACGAGCCGAAGGCTAGTGTTGCAATCACACGAGTTAAGAAAACGTTTTTCGCATGAGTATCGTACAATAGTATATTGTGCAGCAAGGGCCGAAAGTTGGCGATTGCGACGAGTGTGAGGTTTGTCGCTCGAGCGAAGCGAGGGCTGCAATCACACGAGTCGTAAACGCCAATTTTGGCCCGTGTTGCACACCATACTTTTTGTAACAAGTGCATGAATAGTGGTGCTTTGAATGGTAGTTTTGCGGGACGAACAGTGAAAAGTGAGGTTACCAACTTTCCACCCTGGGGTCGAAAGTGAAACAGCAGGGTCGAAAGTGAAGGAATCGCGAACTGCGCATGCGCCAACCTATCGTTTCAACACTGCTATGAAACTAGCCACTTTCGGCCCGCAAAACTGCCATGAAAAGTACCGCTGTTCATGCACGTGTTACAAAAAATTTTATTTCCCGAGGTGTGTAAACGACGTTCTACGCACTGAGTGAAATAAATTTATTATCCGTACTCAATATTTTTATTTCCAAGACGCATGAAAATTAACGTCTTATGAATATTCCATGATGATGAACTTGTAATTTTACAATGAATATTGTACTAACAATAATTTCACATACCATTTTAGTAAATTTCATATTGCTTATCACAGTAAATTTACAATCTTTTTTAACAGTGAACATTTTTCATGCTGCGATTAGAGAACCTCAATTACTGAATTTTATAAACATTTATCTACAATTGGATTATTAGAAATTATTAATCTCCAAAATATTATCTTCATCTTTCGTTTCTCAATTTTCAAATTTTGCAATAATTGCTAACAAATAAAAATTTGAAAATCGCATGAATATTTTTTTTTCAGAGCACATTAGATAAAAAATATAATTAAGAATCTAAAAAATAAAAAGAAATCCTGAAAATTCTTATTTTCGCATTATTATCAGCTGTTAATTTTTTGATAAAATAATACATGAAATTTTATTAATTATTAATTTTTTGTGATTATTTAAAAATTCAGATATAACAGCAGCTTATATTATTATTCTGATATAATAATTTCGGAAAGAATTATCCTGCATTTTTTTTTATTCCGTAAAGTAATTCCGTAAAGTTGCCCCTTTTGGGGCAATTCTGGCTGCGATTATTTGGTCCCTTAGCTGTAATTTCCAATTAACCTTTGGTAAATAATTATAGAATATTAGATAAAAATACTTTCTAAGCATTGTAGTTTTACTTGGAGATTCTGCAATTATTGTAGGGGTTACGGTAATAATGACATGGAAACACTTGTTCTATAAATCACCGCATTTATGTCAAATTGTCCGAGCAATTTCTGCAGTGTACACCGGTGTATTATTATTCCACAAGTATCGACTATGTACCCGTGAAGCCTTCATTACCACGCTCGCCTGTTGCAACTCACACACGGATATATGTGTTAATGTAACTGATTACCTAGTGCTAAGGGATATTAATGAGGTACTGCGAACAAGCTGCACCGATTGTTTCAAGCTCACCGCTTACTGCGTTCAAATATAGAGAATAACGGGGGAATGTGGGTCAATAAAGACGAGCAATCATTAATTTATATACAAAAAATGCACTGTTGTTCATATTTGCAAAAAAAATATTGACGGTAAAAAATTAAACATTCATAACAAAATTTATCGGTTAAATTAATAGCAAGTATCTAGCAAAGCAAAATAGATTAGTATAGCGTTTAAAATAAAATATAAATTTTACGACATATTTGCAAAATTTCAGATTTTTATAAAAAAATTTGTATAATTTTAAAAAATAATTGAGTATAAACTTCCGATTGCACTTGGTTTTTATTCGTAACGAATTAAGCTTTAAAATGCCGTACGGAGAATTAGAGTTCTTAATTTTTTTTACAGATTTCTTATGTCGTAGTAGCGAAAAAATAAAATTGTTCAAGCTTTGTGGAATTTTTAGCCATTGTCAAAGTGACCTCCCGTTTGCAAAAATTGAGATGTGTAATTATTTGATATCATTCTATTCATTCCATTTCGATATAAAAGTTAAGACCAGTTGATAGTTAACACTTTTCATGATTTTCAATTTTCGGGGTGGCCCGAGGACGAAAAACAAAATTGGTTTCTACTTCATTTTTCAAGTCGATCGATAACTAAAATTTTTAAGTAAAAACCGTAAATATCACATTTTTAATTTTTTCACGGAATTTTTTAATTATATAGACAGAAAATTGATGAGTTTCGTAATGGGATATTTTCTCATTGGGATATTTTCGATCAGATAGATTTCCAAAATTAAGAAAAAATTATAATTTTTTAAATTTCATCCTCGGCCGTCCCAAGAAGCCAAATCCCGAAAGTTCGGAATTTTCAATAGGCGATAACATTTTTAGGGTTGAAAATTTTTCAATTTCTATTTTCACTCATAAGACTTTACCGAAACGAATACGATAGTGCATAAATCTTTACGATACCTCAATTTTCATAAACACGAGATTGCTTTGAAGAGTAGATAAAAATATCGCAAAATATACAAAAACTGTCAATATTCGTTTCGTCAAATTCCGCCGATTTCCGCCGGTTACGAAACGGCCAATTTTTAACTACAAAAAAAAAAAGAAAAAAAAACGGGTGGGGGTCAAAATAGCGAATAGCTAAAATAACGAATTTCAAAATAATGGCCATTCCAGATCAGACGTTCATTATATTCTATTTCGCTATTTCAGCCATTCGCTATTTTAATCCCCCATCTTATTGAAATGCAATCAAAATATCGAATGATCAAAATAGCAAATGGCTAAAATAGCAAATTTCAAAATAATGGCCATTCTAGATTAAGACGTTCATTATTTTGCAATTCGCTATTTTGACCCCCACCCAAAAAGACATTGCATGAATGACAGAACACTGTTAAAAATATTTTGAAAATTAATATATGTATTGGAAGTTCTTTTGCAGATACACTATATTAAATTTCATTTAATCTATCTGAATCTGTATATTAAGGGGAGGGAGTCAGGTAAAAAAAATTGATTTTGGAAATTCAATATCATCCAAATCCTATTGCATATAAAAATGCCCAATGCACTATATTGTTGGTACTCGATTAAAGGATTTTTTACTGTCGTCTGACTTGCATATACTTTTAAATATTATCATAAGCAAAGATCTTAGGTTTTCCATTCTGCGCATGATTCAGACCAAGCTTCTAGGCAGATTGGAATGGTTGACGTCTCATTTTCTTCTTCATGAACAGATACACCGGCTAAATGGAGCAAATGTTAATGAAATGTAATATTTTTTAAGTATCATAATTATTAATAAATAAATTTTATGCTATTTTCTAAATCAGTGATTAACTTTGCTTGCAGAATGAAAAAAAAATAGTTTGCTCCATTTAGCCGGTGTATCGTTTTATGAAGAAAAAAATGAGACGTCAATGATTCCAATCTGCCTAGTAGTTCGATTTGAATCATGCGCAGAATGGAAAACCTAAGAACTTTGCTTAAGATAATATTGAAAAGCATATGCAAGTCAGACGACAGTAAAAAATTCTTTCATCGAGCACCAACAATATAGTGCATTGGGCATTTTTATATGCAATAGGATTTGGATGATATTGAATTTCCAAAATCAATTTTTTTTACCTGACTCCCTCCCCTTAAATGAAATTTAATATGAAATGAAATTTAATATACAAATATGTTGTAAAATTCCAATAATTATATTATAAACACAACTTTTATTAAGTATTTAGTATACTGTATATTAATTTTACAACAATTTTTTGGTATATTAATTAACATCTGTGTATTAAATTTAATATACGTGTACACTGAGAGAAAATTATGGTATCAGTAACTACAAAGTGACAACTATTCATTTTTAGTTCGTACGACCAATTTTTTATAGTTGCCACAACTATCAAATAGTTACTATAACTACCAAATAGTTACCATAACTATTTTCATAGTTACCGTAATTATGAAAATGTTGCATGGACTAGAAATTAATAGTTGTCACTCTATAGTTGACTGTATTACTACGATTTCTCTGAGTGTATCCGCAAAAAAACTTCCAATAGTTTATATTAATTTTCATCCAAAAATGTCTACCAGTGAAATTAAATCATCCCTCAACGAAATAAAAATCACGTTGTATGTGCGTGGTTGTGGCAACCCTTGAATATAAAAGTGGCTGATCTGAATGAAGGACAAGGTTACGTCTTATCGATTTGCCCTTTAACCGGCAATCCATGGTACGAAGCATCGACAAAGATATCCCACCAAGCTATAATAGTCGTTGAGGGTAGTTAAATACTGCGTAACTATATATAGTATATACGCTCGATACTATCCCCAGAGGACTCGGAGGGATCTAATCTTATATAGCCCGCGCCCTTCCTTCCTTCCACCACTTTTCTTCTCTTTATTGACCTCTAACCGAATGGAAGTTATAAGCTTGTGGCTATCGCGGTATGTCAAGGGCCCTTGTCAAACCGGCACCGAATCGAGCCATTCCGACAGCGAATTCTCGTTCGTGTTACATTCATCGTGGCGAAATCGATAATTTTATCCTTTTATTTGGGCCGAATTAATGTTCTTCCGTACCCACGTCACAATCTCCTATCTTGGTAAAAAAAAATCGCTTTGCCGTGACTGTGCCACCCAAATATATTTTCTTATTCCCATTTCTCAACCCTCTTCTCTATGTTTCGTACCTCGGCCGTTTGTCCTACTCATTTCCTTCGAGACTAATCGATAATCCTAAAAGTAGTCTACAGAATTTTCGGTGATTCTGTTTTAAAATAAGTGAGGAGAATAGAAAGAATTTTCAGTTGATTTAGGGTTGAATTTACATTAATTTATTTAAATTCAAAGCAAAAGTAAATGAACTAAATACAACAGACAATTGGTTGCGAAAAATCAACCATAATTCAACCTTCGATATCTATTTCGTTACACACTGTTAAAAAAGACTGGAAGTTTTTATGCATAAACTCGTAATCGAAATTTAATATACAATTGTGGCATAAAATTCATACACTTTTCCAGTAAAATTAAAGCAAATTATTAAAATTCAAGTACTTTTACTGTAATATTAAAGTAAATTATTGAATGTATTGTACCATACATTAATTTTACATTACACTTGTATATTAAATTTAATATACTAGTTTATGCATAAATCCTTCCAGTAAAAGGACATTTAATTTCAAGTAGATTTTTTTTACAGTGTAGTCACGAAATGGTTGTATTGTGAACAACGAACCGCATAATCAACCTTTGATATTTATTCTATGGCAGTTGGAATCAGAGTTGGGCAAAATTGTAATGGAAAATCACAAAATACAAATTACTGGAAGTAATTGTAATTAATTAAAAATCCAATTATTAAATACAATTGATACAAAATCAAATTAAATACAATTACATTTTGTAATTGTAATTTATTTTGAAATCCAATACAATTACAAAATGTAATTGTATTTATTTTGAAGTCCAATATAATTACAAAATGTAATTGTATTTAATTTGAAATCCAATACAATTACAAGATGTAATTACATTTAATTTGAAATCCAATACAATTACTGAAAGTAATTGTAATTAATGCAGTAATTTCTGACTCAAGTCATTTTTACTGCCCAACTCTGATTGGAATAAGGTTGGATAAAAAAAATATAACAATAAAATTCCAACTGTAAATTGACTTCAAATGGTCGAGTCGGTGTTAATATAACGCACCAACCAATCGTTGGTTTTCAATCGGTGAAGGTTGGACAATTCCGCGAGTGTATCTATCATATCTGTGCGAGTTCCGTTTCCTCATGCAAAACGGAAGTTTTAAGGTAGTTCTGTCGTGAAGGCAATCCAAACTCATATGCATGAATTTTTGACATGTTGTAATTTAGCTATTCAATTTTGCTTGCACAAAATCTTGAAGGCTTTTACCGAGTATTTAAATGAACAATTAAAACTTGAAAATCGATCTTTTTACACGGCGCTCACGGGAGGGCTGGAAAAATTGATATTTAAATCGAAAATTAACATACTTAGATCAAAGATAGAGAAAAAATAAAAAGTACTACGGATTCGTAAATCATTTAGAAATTGATGCATCATGAAAAAAGGTGAAGTCTCCGGAATAATGCTTAATTGAACTAAGGTCAAAGTGCACGATACCGAGCTAAATGACGTTTCCTAACCTAATTATCGTAAAAATGAAGTCAAATCCACACTAAACATATCAACTATTTACAAATAATCGTTTTAATTTGATTACGACAATTTCGAAGGATTCTCGATTATTTTTGATATTATTATTGAGGCAGTCAAAGTGATGCGTATGATTATTTTTTAATATCATATAGACTCTGAGATTTATGACTCCGGTATACCGACAGAACTACCTTAAGAGCATTTATTCGATATTTTTTTGTTTGCCTATGGATTAACCGTGTTATTGAGGAAATTCCGTGAACTGCAAGCTGTTTACTTGCAGAATCTTCTTCTAGGATTCAGTGATAAGAGCCTATTGCATTACGAAATGGAAATATATAGTATAATTCATTGAAAAAAGGTTGTAGCATTACTTTAATACTTATATACTTATATACTTTATTTAATACTTACTTTATTGTGTAGCATTACAATAATTAGCTGCAGTGTTTATAATAATATGTCTATGATTTTAAATAATCGTAAAGAAAATGCATATTTAAATAAACCTCACTATTCTAAAAAAATAGTGGGAAGCCGTTTTATTCGTGTTTAGATCAAATTTAAGCGACATTTTTTTTTTAGATCTTTTGGTTAATTCGGTTCCGAAAAATACACAGAAATGTTTTAAATTTCATAATAATAAACATTATTAGCATTCGCAGCATTTTTCAGATCTTAAGGATCTTTAGGTTCGATTTCGGAAATCAAAACTTACTCATAAAATGCGACTACACGCTGATACTACTTTGATTATGGATTATTCGTGTTATTGAGGAAATTCTGCCAACTTGCTAGTTGTTTGTTTCCACCCTCCATTACCGATCCAGTGGGAGGAACACCCATTACATTCAGTCATAATATCTTTCCGACTCACAAATTCTCTTGAATGGAATTCTAATAAGACCAATGAAAAATTCTGTATCAATGAAACGTAACAGTGTACGTTACGTTTCATTGTCTACTGTTGTAAGAAGAAGAAACCTCATTATCAGAGTTGTAAATCCCCATTAATTCATGAGATATAGTTTACAGTACAATTTGTTTTGTAATTATGATTTCATAATAATAATATGTAGTGATTATAAAATAGAGTGTAAGCATTTGAATAGCTGAAAAAAATACTAATTTTCGCTTTAATATTGCAAGAAATAGTGGAAAAAATGGAAGAAATAAGTAATCCATTACTTATTTTTTTCCATTTTTTCAAAAGGATTACCGTGATGTTTTATTAAAAAATAATAATTTTTGCAGCCATTCCAAAGTTTAATCATCGTATTACAATCGCTACATGTTATTATTATAAAATCATAATTATAGAGCTGATCGTATCATCATCATTATTTCTATAAGTATTAGGCATTTACAACTCTGCTCATTATATATTCATTTACATTTAGTCCTTTTGTATGAGTAGGTCGCGTGACTAATAAACTTCGTAGTCTATTTTTAAATATCTACTTGCCTAGTTATGATTACCCCGACAGATCACAAAGCAAAAATTCGTTGTTCGTATTATCACTATTTACCACTTATAGCGTAGAACTCACATTCCCTAAGCGATCTTTATCAAATTATCTGTGATTAAAATTACTATTTTTTTTTGTCACAATTTTTAAGCTTTTTTGATTTAAAAAAATTATTGAAGAATAGAAGAAAAGAAATTAATCTACTACAGGCGACTGGTCAAACATTTAATTATATAAACTCAGTTTTTTTTTAATTTTCAGATTTTTAGGATTTTTACAAGTTTATTTGAACTAAGACTGAAAGAATCTGAAAAATACAGTTTCATATACAAAAAGGATGCAAAGTAGAACCTTGCACATTGCTTCCTCATTATTTTTTGCGATTTACAAAGCTACCTTTATGAGGAAGTATGTTATTCAATTTTTGGCTTCCTCATAGAGGAAGCTTTGTAAATCGCGAAAAATAATGAGGAAGCAATGTGCAAGATTCTACTTTGCATCCTTGTTTTAATTAGATAAATATACATGTTGTGGATTCGCTTTTTCTATTTCGTTATTACGTTATTTCGTGATTATTAGAGCGTTTCCGAAAGTGAATGTGAGAATGTATATTTTTAAAAATAATTCAACATTCCATAAAATCAAAAATTTCATACCGTTCGTCACTAAATTATACATATATAATGGCTGAATATTGTTTCATTTATATACAAAATTTGAGCTCGCTATCTTACGTTTTGCAAAAGTTACAATAGAGCGATAATGTCAATTTTTTGAAAAATTCAAAACATCATAAAATTTGAACGGTTCAACCGATCTTAACCAAATTCAATAACGATCACCGGCGTATGAAAGCTCACATCCACACCAATTTTAAGATCAATATCTCGAAAATTGAAAGAGTTCAAAATGTGTATTTACGCGAAAATATCGCGTAAATACACATTAAAAAAAAAAATTAAAAAACGCGTAATAATTTAACGATGAGGTGGATTTTAACAAAAATCTGTATGAACGATGAGGCTTGATCCCTCTATCTATGGTCCAAATTTCAGCTTGATATCTCAAGGCATTCCCGAGTTATAAAGATTTACATTTTTCGATCGTGTAACACACACACACACACACATACAGACATTTTTTCTAAATCACTTTTCTCGACGTTTTGGCCCATTCTGAGTGTACTGACATAATCTCGAAAAAAAAAATTTTCATGAAAACAAAGCTTCCTCTATGAGGAAGCAAAATGTTTGACAAGTCGTCCATAGTAGATTGATTTCTTTTTCTATTTTTTTTTAAATAAAAAAGCTTACAAACTATATGAAGAAAAATCTTTCCCACTTTGACTATATGCTCGAAAATTTTTATATTCAACGAAGTATTTTTCAAATTTTTAAATTATGGCAATCCAGAGTTGTAAATGCCTAATACTTATAGAAATAATGATGATGATACGATCAGCTCTATAATTATAATTTTATAACAATAACATGTAGCGATTGTAATACGACGATTAAACTTTGGAATGGCTGCAAAAATTATTATTTTTCAATAAAAATTCACGGTAATCCTTTTGAAAAACTGGAAAAAAATAAGTAATGCATTACTTATTTCTTCCATTTTTTCCACTATTTCTTGCAATATTAAAGCGAAAATTAGTATTTTTTTCAGCTATTCAAATGTTTACACTCTATTTTATAATCGCTACATATTATTATTATGAAATCATAATTACAAAACAAATTGTACTGTAAACTATATCTCATGAATTACTGGGGATTTACAACTCTGTGGCATTCGATATGTCGCTTAAAAAAAAAATTGCATGGAAAAAATAAAAAATAAAAATCTGGTGCATTTGAGGATCTAAAGAATCCTGCAAAAAATTATGAGCCAAATCGGGGAGATCGGGGGTCAGATCCAGGTAGAATCGGGATGGAATGCCCCATATAACAGTAAGAAATCTTTGCAATCGACTGACATCTTCATCGAAAGCCGCGCCATTTGATGGCAAACCTTCTAACATACGTACACGACGTCACGCAACTTCAGCCATCGAAAATTCTTGATACTTCGCAACGTTTTCCGTCATCGCCGACTGTGAGAATCACATATTTACTTACTATCTGCCGGCTACACTGCATTACCATCGGGTTCGTCAATCGATCCGTCAGAAACCTGCGCATTCTGTTCCGCAAAGCTTACGTCGCAGATTATTCTCAATCCCGATCGAGTTGTCCACTCGAGGACGACGTGCACATAAGTAAAGGGCCTTTTACTCACACAGCCGTGACATAGGTACGACGATCGAGTGCAAAGAATAAGCTCAAAAGGCAGACGAAAAAAAAGATACATAATAATATAGTACAAGATACATACATGCGCGCGCACACGTGGAGTTTCGAGATAATCGAGAGACTCGAGGCCCGTCCTCCGTCGGTTCTGTTGCGCGAACAGTAGACAGCAGCAGCCAAGGAACAAAAAGTGTTGAAAAAAAAACAACGTTTCTAAACCGTGCCGTCAAAAATCGCCTATGACGTTTATCAATCGTTGTAAACTATACTAAATGTCAATGAACTTGTGAAACTGCCGCTGTTTACACGGAAAAAGTTCCTTGCGCTCGAAAAATCATTCGTTTTGTATGTGTGTCTCTCTCTCGCGACAGTGTCAGAAATTTCGAGTCTCCGAGTGCCAGATTGACTGACCCCTTACCCCTCACGCGCTCTCTGAATTTTACTTTCGTCACCCGGATTGAAAATTCTCCGCGCGCATATATATCTGTATATATACATACATACATACATATATATATATTCACATATCAACGGAGTAACAGAAGACATTGCCAATGGTTTACGATCGTGAGTGCGACGTTTTGTGCTGCTGCTGCTGGCAGTTTTGAAGTTGTTCTGCCCTCCGTCTCCTTCGCCGGAAAATTGCAGACGGGAAAACGCGTTTGAGTCTAAAATTAGTTATATACTTCGTTGAAGTGCTCGTACCGTGTGTGTCTCTCGTGAATTCTCATAATCTTTCTTTCTCTCTCTATCTCTCTCTCGCTCACTGTGACTGTGCTGATTCGCTAACTGCGTTGGAAGTGAAGCGGCAGTAGTATTGCTGTTTTTTTTTTTTAGTAACCAGTAGTCAGCAGCACGTCGGCTGCGTTGTGCTGTTGTCCGCCGTTCCGCGTATTTATTAAGTACACGAAGTTTTTATCATCGTGACACGGCGTACACAATATCGCAACTCGCTGCCCTAGCAACCAATTCTGGATTTCTTAACGTGATCGACAAAATTACCACGATTCGCGATCTATGAGCGCCAAGGGCCAAGAGGACCCTGGAGAAGATCTCGCTTCCAGGTACGTTATTGTGTTTCACAATGTCACGATATGCAATATTTACCTTTTAGTCGCGATACTTTACGACAGATTTTCAGACATTCAGCAAAAGAATGTTTTCAAAGTTGTCTTATCGTTTAATAAACACGTTAGTGATTGTAAGCATTGCGTTCAAAACATTGAGTTATTCTATTTAAATAATTATTGAGGACTTCTGATGACTTCGCGTATTTTTTTTTTATTGTTTTTTTTTTTTAGTCATTTACGGTATTTACTTCGAAAAGTCATATGTAGTTTATGAAAGTATCAAATTGGATGATTTTCAGACATTTTCTATTTATAGACTTATGTTTTGACACTCGTGTATATTCGACGATATATTTTTATCGTAATTCGTGTTGTCGGTTTATTTTCATGCTCTTCCTTGTCTCACTGGGATTTCCCCAGTGGAACTTTAAGCACTATGTGACTTTGACATTTGGCTGCAAAATGGGGAGTCATCGGCACCTGGGCCATGACCATGTGCTTTGGATCTCTGACCTTACTCTATATTTAGCATTTTGTCTATAATTTGAACTATAGTATACTCCGATTTTGGAATGAAGCGAATTAAGTGGAAAAATGTTTATTGTGACCTTAGTCTATATTTAGCATTTTGTCTATAATTTGAACTATAGTATACTCCGATTTTGGAATGAAGTGAATTAAGTGGAAAAATGTTTATTATGACCTTAGTCTATATTTAGCATTTTGTCTATAATTTGAACTATAGTATACTCCGATTTCGGAATGAAGTGAATTAAGTGGAAAAATGTTTATTGTGCACAGGGTAGGCGCTGAGAGTCCTTGTAGTGACATGAAGCGGGCTGCTGCAAAGAAACTCATAGAACGTTACTTCTATCAACTTACCGATGGCTGCGGAAATCCACAATGCGACAATCAGTACTGCGCCTCCAGTGGCAAGGTAATAAGAACTATTTGTGTATACTTAACCCTCTGTGGATAATTATTGAAATACAATCATCAATAAATTATAGTTTTGAATTTTGGAGTATGATTTTTAAAAAATCTCAACATCTGTAACATTTCTGTTTCTTAAAAAAAGCTTTACTGACAGAATTTCATTTATCAAACATTTATTGCATTGTTGGCTCGATAATTATTATTCAGGAAGAATTATCTGCTGCTTTTATTTTTAAACATACACGTTTTTTATTATCACTAGGACAAAATACAATGAATGAAATTTAGTGGAAATTTTCTTTTAAACATTGAAAAATTAATGGCCATCTCTGTTTTCCTTCTCAATATTACATAAAATTGTATTGAAGACAAAGCTTTGTGGTCATTCCAGTTTTTTAAACTTCTTCTAGTAAACGCTGCAGGTTATTATCATGGAATAATAATTATTAAATGAATTACCATATACAATTTTATTTAATAAAGTAATCGGTGCTTACAACTCAGATCAATAGTAATAATATTGTTTTATTCTGGGAGTCTTCTTAGTATAAACAAGTATAGCCAAACAACTGTATTGATTAAACATAATAATAAAAATCCATTGAAAAAAATATTGAATAAAATGTATGGTGCTCAATTTGGAAAAATTGCAAAATCTAATCCTTATTTTCTAGATTACCCAGAAATTAGACTTTTCAGCCTCCATTATTGTTAACAGATCAACATTTATTGTAGAAATATTCAATAAACATTATTTAGCAATAATCATTTACACCTTTTATGAAAAGATATCGATTTTTATTTGGCTGCAAAAATAATTAATAACACATAATAATTATTTTTCATTCTAGTTATTCAAATATTTCATCAGCACAACATGTTATCATTTCCTGCATTGCAATTTATAGAGAATTTTATTCACCATAAATGTGAACTTCACAAATCGATCGTTTACAACTCTGTAAGCAAATATTCTTAATTGTATACGTGGGTTCTTTTAAAATCAACGATATCCATGATTTATTTCACAGGTCACAAACCTCACACCGAATCAAGCAGCGGGCCAGGCGATACAGCTCTTTTCACAGGAAGCTCGTCTCTGCGATCGTACGCAACCGAGCAAAGTCGCGAGAACGTCACTGGAGCCAGGGCCGGCATCGTTAGCAAAACGCTTGCCCGTTAAAGCGATGAATCCTACCTGTTCCATCGAAGGTACTGCATCAATATCCGGTCTAGCGAGACCTCCGTCGACCCATGAAGCGTCGTTATCTTGTCCTGTAGCACCCATTGAGGAACTGCCAAGTTCCTGTAAGGAAAGCGTTGCTCGCGAAGCTCCGGAATCGCAGCCGAAAGATTCATCGAAATCGATTAAAAATTCGCGCAAATCTTCCAGTCAACCAAAGTCCGCCCCAAAAAGCGCAGTAACAAAGAGGAAGCGAAAAGCAACGCGTACTCCGTCCGTGGATAGTTTGAACGAAAATTGCAACGATAGTAGTGGTACCATTATTTCCGAAACCGCAACGTGCGAATGTTCCTCAGATTCTCAAAGCTCCGTTGAGGTTGTCAAAGGCTCGAGTTTCTCGAGGATATTGGACGTAAATGACGTGTATGTTCCAAAACGTAATAACAATAGAAATGCAAAATATGGACGCCTCGCGCGGCATCAACCGCGAAACAATTCAGTAGCGAAAAAGAAAAACGATAAAATCAGCCGGCAGAAAAAAAAATTCTCGCCTCCTCGAGCCACAAGGCGTAATAACCGTGGATCCCAACGTTTAGTACGTGAATTGCTAGTCCTTGCGCTCTATCTGAGATATTTGGAAGCTAAAAGATATTCCCGAATACGCGGTAGAAGAAGTGATTTTTCCATTTCCCCACGAGGCTGATGTCTTCCTCTTTGCTTCACTCGTTCGTCAAAATTCCTATGTGGACACCTGTACACTGTTTTTTATGTTTTTCAATAAACTCCTTATAAAAATTTGATTTCGACTCGTTTCCTGTTGTTTTCTACTTTGATTTATAAGTCTGGTCGAAGAATTTACTCGTTACTGCTGAGAATCGTTCCAGGAAATACGAGATATTAGAATTGTATTGGAGACGATTTTTTTTCGTTGAATATCGAAAATAAAATGACATTATGAAAAGTAGAAAGGGTTGAACTTGGAATGAGTTTGCATTTGCTCTGACGCAGGAAAACCAGTGCCGTATCTCACCGAGGCGAAGCTTTTGGACATAATAGGCCTATGTAAATCGGAAGGAACATATTCGCTGCTTATTCGTACACTGGGCGAGGTTTTCTCGTCTGCAGAGGCTCTAAGTCGAAGTTTTCAAAAGACCGAAAAAAATGACTCGCCCCTCGCCGCACTTTTGGAGAGAGCACCAGCCGATCTTCTCAGCACACCAGCCGATCTCAACAAAGAGGCCGTGAGATCACTTCAAGGTGAGGATAAGGAGGAAGACAGCAGTGATCCGACGCCGGCTGTGCCTCATCCCGATGACACGAGCGTCGATCTCGCTGCGGTGCGAAGAGCGTTCGCTGCACTTTGGTCTCTGCCAGGTAACAACAAATCAATCTTACCAAATTATTTAGTTGAAATGCATTTTGATTAAGGGGGTATTTAATTTGGGATGCTGAAAATAACGTAATTTTTGTGAATATTTTTTAATCGTGCTGTTTTACAATTTCTTAAGGTTTTTTATTTGATATTCAAGGAATTGCATCCATTTAATCGATAAAAATAAAATTTGGCGATGTCACAAATTTAAGAGATTTTCGGAGCCTTAAATTCTTGATCGTAACAAACAATTGAGAATTATTTGCAATGTCGACGATTCTCAAAAGTGAAAAAAAGTACAACATTAGAGAAAGGTGGAATTTCATTTTAAAGTTTTTTTTTTGACCAACACAAAATATAAAGAATACGAAAAGCATTTGTATTCTTTGAATATCGAACGAAAGAACTCTGTAAGTTTGAAAAAATACAGTTTATACTTACAAAGATAATCACGATATTCGTATTATTTTACGGATGCTAAAACAGTCTCCCCCTTAATTTGCCGGCCATAGTTCTTATTTACTTGTGTGTTATTTACAGGAGAAGCTTTCGAGTCAGCACTAGTCCACGCTTTGGTCACTCTGGCCGACCACATAGAATTGAATCTTAGGGTCTTCGGTATGCCATCCGACAGCACGGACAGCTTTCTTAACGTGTTTCTAATAGTCTTTGAGATTCCGGTATTAGGTACCGGCGAATATCTCGAACTTGCTCTGCATATGCTTTGTAGAGCGGCGAGTTGTTTACCCGTAGCTGCACAGGCAACATTGGCGCGAGTTTGGGCGAGACAATGTAAATCCCGATTGCCGAGTTTGTTGCAAGCGCTTCAGGAGCTCATCACAGTTAAGGTATCGAAATTCATTGATATTCTTATATACTAATTTCCCAGCATTTGCTAAATTTCATGATTTTACTATCTTAAGGGAAGGGCCCAAATTGCTATTTATTGACGGAAGATCACTTATTTACCTGCTGAAATTTAAAAAAAGATATATATTTTTTTGTAACCGTACAACAAAGATTTTTTTGCTCTATGGCGAAATCATTTGTCTATTGCAAATGAGCTATAGGAAATTTACGGATTTTTAAACATCTCCACACTTTTTTGAGATAATCGGTAAGCCAAAAATTTCTAAAAATTGCTCAGGTGTACATAAAAAGAATTAACCCAGCATGAATGTAGCTTTTTTATTAAAATTAGTGAAGTTATAATAGTATTATAAAAATTATTTTTTCTATGAAAATAACTTTTTTAATTAACACTCCAGTCTATAGCATTTTATCAATTTTACCTTTATCTCGAATCGCTATATTCATGCCGAAAGAATTATTCTGATGTACAATTAAGCAATTTTTATAATTTTTTTAACTTACTGGTTACCTCAGGTAAGTGTGAAGATGTTCAAAATGCCTGTAATTCATTTGTAATAGTTAAATGCTTTCGCTATAGAGCAAAAAAATCTTTGTTCCCGGTTCAAAAGTATATTAAAAATATATATATATATATATCAGCAGATAAGGAAGTACGATATCTGCAATAAATATCATCAATTTGGATCTGTCTCCCTCACTTAATTTGTATTGTAATTAATAATTATAAATATTATTTTATTAGATATGTAAATATATATTTATATTATTTAGATTTATTAATATGTTATTAATTAATAGGTAATCGGCGGTTCATTTACACGCGACTACTGCGTTCAAGATGCAGATACAATTACGGCACCGACGAAAGTTATGAAAATTCTGTACTACGCGAGTATGCTGGCCGGCGAATTAGATCCACCCGAAGCTTGCCGCGATGAGGATAGCGATGATGCGAGTGGTGGTGAAAAGTCGAGTCAACGAACGTCAAGACAAGGTCTCGATGTATCATCAGGACCTTTTTGCGGCAATTTGTGGGTTCACCATCCCGTTCATGCAGAGGTTTGTTTTTTTTAAGTAATAACATTATTCAAGGTAGTTTATCAGTAATAGACTTAAGAAGATAAAAAGAAGCTTAGTTGAATTTTTTCAAGACTACCAAACAATTTTCTTTTTAGCAATACAGTAAAATTTAATTTACACTTTTTATTCGCTACTTCATATTTTCTATATCATAACGACAGAATTTCATTGGAGAAATGCTAAGAAAAACGTCTCGAAAATCATGAAAAACATTTTTATTATAACATATTTTGCGATAACATACTGTGATAAGGATACAAGAATTCATGACATTTGGAAAAATTGTCACTCAAAGATTCTCGGGATTAGCATAAATTTATATTGGCCTTTCATAAAATCAGGTCACGTTATCTCATATAGGAATCATAGTGAAGGAGACTGAGGCGAACAAAAATTAATCTGTAACTATAATTAACGCAAATACCGTGCGGTAAAGAGCATTCTAAATATGGTAATACTGTGCACGAGGGTATCTTATCAATAGTATATTATTTTTGCTCTTAATTGGGTAGTTTCTACTCAACCTTCATATATTTTTTAACAGATACGTCTCTTTTTGTATAGATGTAAAAATCGGCGTCTTTGTCCCCATTTATCTTTAAAAAAACACGTTGTTTAAACTATACAACGGTATCAATCAACGTAAAATATTTAGCTCTGCATTTCCTAAATTTTTGCTTTGTAATTTCCTAAACTTCTTTAAAAAATGGCCTCACATACGTAAAAGGAATAAATTCTACTATCTGGTCAACTACCTTGAATAATTAAAATTAGCAGTTGTAAATTGCTATTTGATCAAACATCGACTACGACAACAGCTTAGGAACTAACAAAAAAATAATCCAATACATATTGCCAAAAAAGTAAACGAAGAATTATTTTGATTATAGAAGGATCCCCTCGCAACAGAGTTGGGTATCAGTTCATTGGACGCCCGAAAGCCGTTTATAAATTTCGCGGACTTCTATAACGAAATTCTCAGTGACACTGTCGAGATGGACAAGGATTTCGCGTACTACAAGAGCGAACAGCCAAAGAAATTTAGCTTCATGAATTACGCTTTTATTCTCACAACGGCGACCAAGACACTCGGTCTCTACTACGACAATCGAATACGAATGTACAGCGAGAGAAGAATGAGCTTTTTTCAGACCGCCGTCGGACAACCTACTAATCCGTATCTCAGGTTAAAGGTCAGTCGAGCGAGACGCACCCAAATCGGGAACGATCTAAAACTGTTGAAATAATTTCGCAACTCATGCGTCACGCGGCTTCAACAGGTACGACGAGATTATTTGATAGATGATGCACTTGTGGAGCTGGAAATGGTAGCGATGGAGAATCCTACGGATCTGAAGAAGCAATTGGTCGTCGAATTTGAGGGCGAACAGGGCGTTGATGAGGGTGGAGTGTCCAAAGAATTTTTCCAACTTGTTGTGGAAGAGATATTTAATCCTGACTACGGGATGTTCACGACACAGGTAGGATAACGTTTTCACCGTTGAATTCCCATTTTCGTCGAGAGCAATTTATTTTTTATCATTGATTTTACGTTATGAGCATCACCGGTAAATTTTTGAGACAATTATTAGCGATTAACTTAATTTATGAACACGTGATGCCATATTCACACTTGCAAATATAAATCATTCTGCAAATATCGACTATAATTGATAAAACAATTAAATTATTAAACCTGTTAAAACAGATGAACCCTTAAGGTTAATAAATTTTTAACTCAAATAAATGCGTTGGTTAACCAGTTAAAATTGACAAACTCTTAACTCAAATAAATACATTGGTCAACCAGTTACATTTGGCGAGCTTTTAATTAAAATAGTGAAAAATTTCAACCAAGAAAGTTGCGGATGATTTTTTATCTTTCAATTGCAGGATGAAACAAAAACGACGTGGTTCAATCCAACCTCCTTCGAAAGTGATGCACAGTTTACGCTAATCGGTGTTGTACTCGGTTTAGCGATATATAACAACGTGATACTCGACGTGCGCTTCCCGATGGTGGTTTACAGAAAATTACTCGGCAGGAAAGGCTGCTTCGCCGATCTCGAAGACTGGAGCCCTACGCTCTATCGCACGCTCACGGAAATGATGAATTATACCGGTGATGATATGGCTGAGACATTCATGCAAACTTTCAGAGTCGGTTACAAGTAAGATTTGCTGAAATTTTATCTACGAACACGAATTTTCAATGAAATTAAAAAATTACAACTGAAGCTTAATGGTTTCAAAGCAACATCGAACATTTTATCTCATATCTATAAATTTCGACATCATATCACAATTTAAAAAAATAAGTGATTCATTTTCGTGTCATTACTTCAACCATCTGTTTTTTTTTTCAGAGACGTTTTCGGAACAGTACTATTTCACGAATTACGAGAGAACGGTGATGAGATGTACGTCAATCAAGAAAACAAGAAGGAGTTTGTCGAGCTGTACGCGGATTTTTTGCTGAACGGTTCTGTAGAGAGGCAATTTAAAGCTTTCAGACGAGGTTTTCAGATGGTAACGGACGAGAGTCCGCTTGCTTTACTATTTAGACCGGAAGAGATCGAGCAGGTGCGTAACAATCTGAGCCCAGATCCTAAACTCTTCGCTGCATTAACTTATGACAAAGTTACGATAACGGCGCGCTAATCCTACGGTGGCTACAGTAACGCTAATGTTAAGAGTTAAGATAATCTCTGGTTAAGATAAGCCAGTCAGATGGAAATTTCGTTGAGGTTTAGAGCAGAAATTGAATAAAAACTGACGGTAACTTTACAATAAGTAAAAACGCAATGAAGAGTTTAGGATTCGGACCCTGGAGAATTAATCCAATATACGCAATGTTTAATAAAATATATATTGTGAAATCGCTTTTTTAGCTCGTTTGTGGGAGCAAAATCTTCGACTTTGCGGAATTGGAAGCTGCTACAGAATATGATGGTTATACCGTCGACAGCGCAGCAGTGCGAAACTTTTGGCGAGTCGCCCACGCTCTGCCACCCGAAAGTCAGCGGCGACTCTTGCAATTTACAACTGGCAGCGATCGAGTACCCGTTGGTGGACTCTCGCGGCTTAAGATGGTCATATCGCGACATGGTCCAGACTCCGATAGGTACTTTCGATAATTATATCAATGCTAACTTTTTAAAATCATTTTTCCATTTTTTTCGCGTTTTCATTTCCTGTTTTTGTAAATGACATGCATTATCGTTTATATCTTCTACTCATTAAATGCCAATTCAATTTTTTTGTTACGTTAGAGGAATAGTTAGTTTCCAAAACATCTTTTAAAATTTGAATCCAACAATTCTACGTAAAATTAATGAACAACAATATTCTATCATATATGCCTCTTATATGTTAATTCAATGAGAGAATTAATTCAAGAGAAACTTTTTATACCTACATGGAAAAAACCTGTTTTGTTGCAGACACTATTCTAAACTAAAATAGTTGTAATCATTTTCTTAAATAGATTTAAAAAATTCATTTTTTCAACATTTGTAAAAAATCCCTTATTTCCAACTTCTATAAAGAACATTTTTTCATGGTTTAAAGCTGGATAATCGAAAGGTTAACCAGTTATAAAACACAGTAATTTCTGAGCTTTCCCATTAGTTTTTTTTTAGCAAAGTTGAAAATCTCATCTCTATTTTCAGAGATAAATTTTTCTAAACGATGCAACAATTTAATTTTTAGCGGGTGTATAGTAAAAAAATAAAACAATGATTAATTAATATGTTCCAGATTACCAATAGCTCACACGTGTTTCAATACATTGCTTCTGCCAGACTACGACACGATAGAGAAGCTCGAAGATCGTCTTCTGAAAGCAATAAACTATTCGATGGGCTTCGGCATGCTGTGAGAAATACGACTTAGGGAACGAAAGGAGACGTTAACATGCGTCTCCCGATTCCAATCCCCGATCCTATTTATTTTAAGTACTTGAGAACTTTGCGCGAAAAAAACGCTACGAGTGCATACGATAATAACGAAGAAAGGCAATGAAGAATAACCACAACACACACACATCGATTGCCGCACCAGGCGAAAGTACAAGAAACACGCGCGCGCGTTCGCCAAAGTGACTGGTGAACAGACTCACGAATCGTTCGCAGCGAAATCGCGAATCGTACCGCGATTATCGCTCGCTCGCGATCTAAGCTTCGAGATCAGTGTACAAATAAAGAATTTCCAAAATGTTTCCATTTCTTTTTTCAGCACTATTGACTCTCAATCTCTTACTCTTTCAACATATTTATTTTCTTTCTTTCGATATTACAATAATCCTTGTAGCGTAAACAAAATGTAAATCATGATATATACATATATATATACTGCGATTTACGTCAAAGGATTTAAAAATTGTATATAAGCTTGCGCGAAATCTGTGAAAATGGACGGAATACATATATAAAAAGGACGAAAGTAAACTTAGTCGAATTAACAATTAAGTTTGATCGTAAATGCGTTGTTCGTGCACATGCATTATCGAATAAAAATATCGCGCAGCTACGCGGATTTACAAAATTGATATAAAAAGTTGGACGGACTTTTTTTTTCTGGCAGAGATTCTCGTTTCGGACAGATCGTTTTGGACGGACTAGATCGTACGGACGACAAATGATTATTCGTCGCAATATTGTACGATTTGTTGTACATTTCATGCAATACTTCTGCTCTTGTTCACTAAAATTTAACCCTTTTGCGGCTAACGAAGAGTATATGAACAAGTATTTTAGAAATTGGTAACTTCGTGAGAAAATATGATATTGAAGTCTGAAACTTATTTTGAAAGGAAAAACTATTTTTTTTAAATGGAGACTTTGACAATTCTGATCATCTGGAAAGTCGCCAAAATGTGAATCTATTTTCTAGGTATTTTTTACTTTTAATTTATTACAGCCTCCTATTATCTTTAATAACGATCAAGGAGGTTGAAATATTTTTTGTACTTTCTAAGGCCACTCAGATTCGTGTTGCAGGGTTAAAAATACGGCTAAAGTATATTTCTAGTCAAATCTAAGACTGTGTCATATAGCAAAACCGATTTTTCAATATTTCGCTCACAAATAACTGAGCCACAAAAGGGTTAACAAAAAGCAATCGTTACTCTTTGAGACGACGATCGCTGCATGGTTGTTGCACGATTTCTCGTAGTGTCAATGATATAAAAAGCTCGATTACCAGTCTACGCGAAGATGTACTGAATCGCGGCAGCAGCGGTTATCACTAACGCTGAAATCGTTAGACCCGTTGCGCCGTTACATCTGTTATCGAAGAAACAGAAGCACCATGTTACTTCGTCGTAGTAATCCCTGTGGATGTCCAACTGTGATATGCTGTTGTTAACATAGTGACCCAAACGAACATCCTTGGCTGCTGGACGACAACCTTCGTAATGATCAGCCGGTATATCAGTCCTGAAGCCCTTCAAAGCGCTTAAACACTCTCGTGTTATCACCGTTTCAGCTGGAATTAAAATAGATAATTAATTGTACAAGATTTCGCGATTTTATCAAATGGATATTTACGAGAAATCTGTGCTTATATTAGCTTTCTCATAGATGAAATTTCGTTCATGACATTTTTTTTTTCTCGATATTTTCATGCCAGGATGGTCCAAAACATGGAGAAAAATGATTTAGAAAATACGTCCCTCTGTATGTCTGTGAGGCTTCGAAATTTCGATCACCTGTAACTCAATAAACGTCCAACCAATTGAATTTGAATTTGACACACCAGTGAAGTATCAACCTGCTTTTGATTGTTGGAATTTTGAACAAAATTTATGCAGAAATATAGATTTTATAGCGTTTTTAATTTTTTTTAAAAGTGTGTCATTGCTCTAAGTTTCGTGAAATTTACGATTTTTTGCTAAATAGTTGTTCATTACTGCGCACTCAGAGAAATCATAGTAGTATAGTCAACTATAAAGTGACAACTATTAATTTTTAGTCCATGCAACTGTTTTCATAGTTACAGTAATTATGAAAACTATTTTATACTAGTTATCGTAATTATTTGGTAGTTTTAGAAATTACTTGATAGTTGCGGCAACTATTCGAAAATTGGTCGTACAAACAAAAAATGAATAGTTGTCACTTTATAGTTACTAATACTATCATTTTCTCTCAGTGCAGGTATATTTAATGTTGTTTGGCATTTATTACACAGAAATAGAAAAAGTTTGAATTCTACGAATTGTTTAAATTTTCGAAAAATTTACGTTAATGCATGAATTTTTGAAAATGATAAACTAGTAGATAAACTCAGAGATAAATTCTACTTTGCATCGATGTTAACTGAGACTCTATTTCCCTTTATTGAGGCCATGAAAAAGTGCACCATTTGAGATAAAATTACAATATTGAAAGGTGCTGCACAGATTTCAAATTTTGTATACTTTGCTAAACATTAACAATTTCAAAAAAATATATCATGGCTGTCGTTCTGTGAGTTATTTCAAACAACTTTTCCTGAAAGTAGAAGAAATTGACAAAAAAAAATATCAAAATTATTGGGTGACTAAGAATTTTAAAAAATGTTGCCAAATATTGTCATCCTGATGCTGATAATTCTCAAGGATAAGTATTATTAACTATTTGGCTATCTTTCCAGGTGAGTAGAGATGGGCAACATTAAATTTAAATTATAATCCAAATGCTTTTCCACTTGAAAAATTATTTAAATTGTGCTTTTAAATACTTTTTCAAATGAAAAACCATTTGAATTATAATTTGAATTAGATTTTGACAATTACTGCAGCAGAGGCCCTAGAGTCAACGAAACAACCTTTCCTAATAAGTTTTAACTATTTTTCTGAAAATAATTTTTACTTATTGCTATTTAACTATTTTTCTGAAAATCAAATTTACTTATTGCTATTTAACTATTTTTCTGAAAATAATTTATACTTATTGCTATGTAATTATTTTTCTGAAAATAAGTTTTACTTATTGCTATTTAACTATTTTTCTGAAAATCAGTTTTACTTATTGCTATTTAACTATTTTTCTGAAAATCAGTTTCACTTATCGCTATGTAACTATTTTTCTAAAAATAAGTTTTACTTATTGCTATTTGTCTATTTTTCTGAAAATAAGTTTTACTTATCGCTATTTAACTATTTTTCTGAAAATACATTTTCAACTCTATTATATCATAGAATTGTGCATAGATACAATTTTTGGCAGGTGCCAAGTACTTACATCCTTTACGTTCAATTACTTTGACACAGGGATCTGTATATTCCGGGCACCACTCGCCCCAATGCCAGAGCCAGTTGAATGGTGTTCCGCAACCTGGTTGATTGCTGTTGCACCTGTAGCACAGCATCCTTTCGCCAGATGCTGTAATCATTACGGTTTTTCAGATAACGAACAATAATTATAATACCAAATATAACAATTTCTCGAAACTAATTATGCATTCAACAAAGCGATATTGATCAACTTATTATTTATTAATTTAAAAAAAACTAGCAACGTGAAATCTAAGCCACGCCCTCTACAAAATTCCTTGCCTCAAAAAAGGGTTAATTACACCGAAGAATTAAATAAAAATTACTTACCTTCATGATTAAAGATTCCTACGAAAACGAGGGTGAATAAAACTTTGGTCAACATTTTTGTACGATTGTTGAATGTGCTTTACGTGAATAACAAACAAACGAAGCGTCTGTTCTGACGCAGAAATTGTTGTGTACACGCGTATTCACTTTCGTTAACTTTTCAATGTTTTTTTTTTTTTTTCACTAAAGTCAAAAACTTCGAAGATAGTATTTTGAAGATCCTAGGATTAATTTTGAAAAGTGCACAAAGTTGGTTTATTGAGAATTACACGAGGTTCTTATGAATGAATACAAAAACGATACTGCAATGGCCGCTCGCCATCAGCATCTGACGCATACATTCCTCAACAGGTTGTCAGAATGGGAGGGGAAATTAAAAGTCGACAACAGTGCTTCGTTCGTAGTACTACTATGTCAGACTTCGTAATTCGTTCGGTAAAGTCGTGTAACAACGTTTTCCTATTGATCATTCCAACAATTACGAGAATTGATAACAAAATTTCAATTCCGTGAATTGATAAATAATAGATTACAACATTGAATTCCGTAAAGAAGAAAAAAAATCGATTTAATTTTAAATGCCTCAAAATTTACAAAATTATTTACGGCACAACAAAACGGCAATTCTGATCGTTATCGAATAAAACATGAATATCTCGAAAGGGTCGACAAAAGTGAATAGTTTTCATGCAGCCGCTCAAAAATACTCGATTGTACGATATAAAAGATGCCCGTATAATGTTTTTGGTCTTTAGGACAATCAATTTTCACAGAAACGTCGGGAATGCGGGTCGAGCGATGAATTTCCTAAAAAGCGAATGCATTTTCTCATTTTCGAGTATGAGGGATGCAACAATTGGTAAAATTGCAATGACAACAAGCCTCGTTAGGGAGGTTATTAGTAGTGAATGGCATTGCAATGATTTGCTGTGTAATGACGAGACGTCGTTAGACGCTTCGGCGTGTCGCTTTTCAACCCCCTAATTTGGACACAAAAGCAAACAGTCTAATCACCCCACCTCCTATTTTACGATTATCGTAGTATATGTAGTAGTGTGATTTTACGAGGCGACGTTGCGTCGACGCATCGCTCGTCAATGGCATCACATTATAACTGGCTACTGATGGCGAACCTCTCGGAGGAAAATCCGATTCAGTTTGGCGTCGTCGCATCCGTAAAACTCATTAAAGCAGTGCTTTCCTCTCTCCTTCGCTCTAGGGGAATGGAAGAGCAGTGCTGCTGCTGTCCGTCTGGAAATGAGGTTAATTCTCTCCTTTTGCTAATTGAATTTCCGGCGCTCATACCCGCCGCGCGCTGAGAGGCTTTGCATTCGATTGCAGCAGCAGCAGCAGCAGCAGGGACTACGAGCATTAATATAGTCACGAAACTATATACGATACATACACACAAGCGATAACTCCCGTTCAGATAAAACAGCGTTTCCTCGACTTCAACGCCCCTCGACGTTGTCTAGTATAATCATAATAGTATCAGCCAAAAATACTTGTCCCTGTCGACCTTGCTTTTAGCGATTTTACAAAATGTATATACTCTACTGAAATTCTGCTATCTTATCGTCCTTAAATTAAATATGATTTTTTAAGTAAATATATTTATATTGAAGAATGATGATAATTATAGAAAAAAAATGGTTGTAATGTTGAAAAGTGAAAATTAGTTCCTCACTATTTTACGATGTTTAGAATGTTTGGAATTTGTATGAGGAAGTGTGTTTATCGATTCCAGCTCCATTCATAGTGGAAGCTTTTTGAATGGTGTAAACCAGTGAGGAAACAATTTTTAAGGTCTTTGCAGTGCTGTTTTTAGTAATATTAAAAATTCGAATTTTTATAAAATTTAAAGCAGTGGATTGATTCTCGATAATTTTGATACATATAATCATTCAATGTTAGTTCGTTTGTGGGGAAAATTTTAGTGCGATATCCTGTAATTTGCACGAGGGGAATTCTAAAACTATATGCCAAATGGTTTAAAATTGTAACACCTTCATCGATCGAGTAAAATTTTAAACAAAACCTTGTAGCAAATGGCTTAGAATTTAATAGAGCTGGAACGATTGCAGCTATGTTTTTTTAAATATTTCGTTCGATTCTCGCCAAATTTAACGTAAATGCGTTGTTCGTGTACATACCGAATAAAAATATCGCCCATCTACGCGGATTTACAAAATTTATATAAAAAGTTGGACGGACTTTTTTTTCTGGCAGATTTAACGAAAATTAAGATTTCTCAAAACAATTAGAATATACAATCAAGTCAGACAGAAAATCGTCGTGTGAAGGCAACATTAATTTTCTTTTTTAACTCGGCGTCGGGTCGATACCGCGACTCTTCATAAAATTTGAATCTATCAACCGATTTTCACGAAATACAGTCCCTAATTGTTTTCGATCATACCTCAATTGTGTGCCAAATTTAAGCCAGATATATGAAAAATGGTGAGAGCCAGAGTCATAAAAACGAAATTTACACACACACGTATATATATAACATCCTGACCTTTTCTTCTCAACCACTATTCTCGACGTTTTAGACAATTTCGAGTGTTTTTACATAAAAGTCTCAAATACATTGTTTTCAATGAAATGAAAACTTCCTATGTCCAATAAATTAAGTAAACAAGTCGATATTTTTAAATATACAATAAATATACATTTAAAAAACCACTTGCGTATTTGTCCGAAAAATACCAATTTTAAACCAAAACCTATAAAATTATTAATTACATATACGGTAAACAATAAGCCGGTCCAAACGAAACCAACAATATTTACCTAATTACATCCCAATTATAAAAAATCATGACTAACACGTTTTTCAACTTTACGCCAAATTTACCTACTATCATGATATACTATAACTACTACATTAGATTCCAACAGCAAAGTAAAAAAAACTGAAATTTTGCCGAACATACGGAACACATTTTAGTATCGCGCCCGCCTCATTCACGAAGAGCTGAAAGAGGCGTGGTCGTCGTATATACTCCACGTGCATCGATTGCCCGCATTAATAAATCATTATATTTTTCACCACCCGCATGAATGTTGTTGCCGGCCCGACGACTGTTGCTTCGGCCCCACCCGGCGTGACGATGACTACGCCGCGTGTGCGCGTCGCAAATGCTCCTCCGCGGTTCTCGACTCACATCGTGATCATTGTACTAGTATATGCAGCGCATATACGCGCCGCTGATGCCGACGTATAAACCGACTCGTACATAATTACAAGTCCGGCGAGAAAGAGAAAAGCTGCGCGCGCATCGCCGCTTGCTTGCCGGCGTAGCCGATAAGTCCGATGGTAACAGGTGGTTCACGGTGGTTGGTCGAATCCTGGCGCTTCAGTGCTGGCGGAGGACCACGTGCATACGGCTGTATCATAGCGCATTCACGCGGTGGATGTGCGCGCGTAAGGAAATCCAGAGAGAGGCGAACGAAACATACACATACACACAAACACACACAGAGAAATACAAACACCGCCTATAAACATACGGTACTACGGCCAAAATAAAAAAGCAAGAGAATATTGATAAGAAATATATATACAAACATAAAGTAAGGATAAAAAGAAAATTATTTTTTTGCCGTATAAAAAAATGACACTTTTCCAAAAGTAGTGCGGAGCGCGTTTTTTTTTTTTTTTTTAAATCCACGATTTTTGACACTGGAAGGGTGGACACTTTTTGGCAGTGTACTTTTTTAATATTAATACTGTTGTATTTATTTATATTTATAAAACACTCGACCGGCATATCCGCGTGGACGCGAGACGTGTGCGGGTTTGCCTATCGATCGCTCTCCTTCCCGGCTTAAGTGATTGTACGCGATACACATAACATATTGTGTCTCGCAAGTGTGATAGTGCGGTGTGTCACAGTGTTTTTTTGGTACTGTAGTTGCAGTAGTGGCTTATCGTTGTTTGATTGACGTGCGAATTCAACTTTGAGATATATGTATGATATTATCGATGAATTTTATGCGTTTTATGTGTGACGGATTAATACGAACGCTGTGAAGAAGTTTTTGGGATGTTCATGCGATGATATCACGAGTTGTGGAGAATCGAATGTCTTCTATATGGGCAGCAAAGCTACACTGTATTTAATCATCTTGTTTCGTGAGAGATACGGGCAAGGTAGTAAATTCAGTGAACTGACAGATTACTGAAAAGGCTTCTCGATAACACAATCAAGATTAAGGTAAGACGAATTCTTCGACTCGAGTTTTCTTGTCATATGGTTCGAAAGTTACGCGCTTTCGCGCCTTCATCTATACTATACTTATATATATATATATATATCTATGTATAATACGCGGGTCTATGTATTAAACATTGAATCGTGCGAAAATACCCGTGGGACTTTCCTCGTGAGCGAAATAATGCAATTCTTTTCGCGCTCGTTCTATCCCCACGGAATTTCCGAGTACAAGAGCACATGTTTTCTGATACCGGCATGGCGAGCGTGTTTGTTTACCACGGATTATCAGATTTTTCGATCCCTACATCGAGGGGAATTCCGAATGGCTATCCCGGGGCTTTCCAAACATTTTTATACGCGGCTAAAAAATTCGAAAAACAGGGAAATATGTAAAGATGTTATTTTATCGTCTCGGTTACTAAAAGTGCAATAATTTCGTTACGCTCCGTCATCTAAGTTTTTATTACCTTTTTTGCTTTGTAATTATTTGTTTATTTTCCCAAATTATTTTATTGTGGATGGAATAAGTGAAAAAGCATTGAAATAAATGGCAAATTTTTAACAGCTTTTCTGGACTGGATTAATATTATAGTTTACTTTTTTTTTTGGCAATTGCTCGAAAAAACGTGACATCTGACATTTGCGCATATCAATCGATTTTCTTTCTAATCACGACTGATAATATATCTATATATTTTTTTTTTTTTTTTTTTTTTTGCATTTTCCCCCGCTTATCAAGTCTCCGATGTGAGTCTTATAGCGGGTCGGCTCGGCTTTCCGCACAGTATTATTTAATTATTCGTCATCCGAAGCATTTCTGCCGCGAGCCAGTCCCCCCCAGATTGCGGCCGCATCCGACTTCCCCCTCTATATCGCATTCGCCATAGCATTTCTGATATGGGCATAGGAAAACTGCGGAAAACCCATGCCGATATAACCGGTCTCGAGTTCGCCTCCCGGCACCGGAGCTACGTCACGTTTCGTCAAGAACGTAAACACGGACTACAGCTGTATACATGTGACCCCCACAGGTAGAAATACCTGTGTGGGTCTCATGTATACATCTGGAGCTTCATCGCGTCCGTATTTATATTTTCGACGAAAATCGACGGCACCGGGAATCGAACCCGCGACCTACCGATGTTCTGGACTAGAGGCCAGTACCCTAACCACTAGACCATCGCACCGGTTCATATCTATATATTAAGAACTAATGCTGCTACATTATTATGATTAACTCCTCAAAACAGTCGATCAATTTACGAGAAATATTAGAAACGATTTGAAAAATTTACTCTTTAAGCTTTCATTACCTTTTTCTTATTTTTAATTATTTCTTTATTTATATCTCCACCTTATTTTACAGTGTATAGGATTCATGACGCGTTATAATATTATAAGAGCCAGCCAAGTTATTTAATATAAATGAAATGACCATAAATATTCAAATTATGCAAAATAATGGTGGATTAAGAAATTTGATTTGCAGAAGAGCTTTATTGAACGTTACGTTATTATTCGCGGAATGTAAAAAGATTATGCTAATACATTCAGAAGAAATGCGGGTTTGCTGAGATTGGGGAAACGGTGGGTGGAAAAAGGTTCGCTTGTGAGATCATAACGCAGCGTATCGTCCTACGCCAGCATACGACAGACTCTCGGTTGCGTATGTACCGCCTTCTATATAGTATATTATCGTGAATAGTGCACTTAACCCATGAAGAAGGGTCTATTGATCCCGCCGCGACACTCTTATAGTTGTATATATGATGTGGATGACTCGTGTGCAGTTATGTATTGTATATGGGGCATTCCACCGGTTATCCACAGAGTCGCGACCCTTATATATATATATTTTCTTTTTCTTTTGAAATGGCGTGGAGCAATATAAAACAACACTGTAGAATTTTTTTTAGATTTTTTTTTTAAATTCGTTTTTTTTTAATTACTTAAAATTTGATTTTCTCAAAAAGTATGTCGACGATTTTTTCTCTTTTTTTACAGTAAATTCTGTGTTCAAAAACAAATTTTTTAAGCCTAGACCCAGCGTGAGGCGAGGCCTAGATTAGTAGCCAAAAATAAAACAAAATCTCCCGTAAAAGAATTTTATTTTTGTTGCTATTCTTGACTGCCCTCCATTTTTGTTCTAGTCTCAAGATTTTCGTTTTTGGACACAGAATTTACTATACAAATTTTGAAAAAAATCCGCGCCGTACTTTTAGAGAGATTCAAGTTTGGGGGATTGTTATATATTTTTAAAAATTTAGAAAAAATTTTTTAGCTGCTTTATTTTAATCTAGGCCTCGCCTCACTCTGGGCCTAGGGTCAAAAATTTTGTTTTTGGACACAGAATTTACTGTAAAAAAAAAAAATCGCCGTATTTTTTGAAAAAATCTAATTTTAGGTAATTAAAAAAACTATAATTCTTTTACGGGAGATTTTGTTTTATTTTTAGCTACTAATCTAGGCCTCGCCTCACTCTGGGCCTAGGGTCAAAAATTTTGTTTTTGGACACAGAATTTACTGTAAAAAAAAATCGCCGTATTTTTTGAAAAAATCTAATTTTAGGTAATTAAAAAAACACAAATTAAAAAAAAATTGTTTACAACATCTCAAAAGGAAAAAAAAAATTATGAAGTTCGCGACTCTTTCGATAACCAGTGGAATGCCCCATATACTCACGTCTTACTCACATAGTACATCCCATGCACGTATGATATACGCGACACGCGGTGATTCTATATTATATTACTGGCGTGCATTCTGCCCGTGCGTTTCCGACCGGCGTAATGCACTGATTACTTTCCACGCATTCGGATTTTTCTTCTCTGTATGAACGTGGAGGGTGAGAAAACGTACGTATAACACGCGAAATGAATGGAATTTTTCAAGCTTGTAAATAGCGAAATATTTGCTATTCATAAGTCCCATGAATATGGTGCACAATCGTTATGGTTGCGTTGTAATGCTGGGATATAAAAACTCGTTTTATTCATGCTGGTCTTTACTCATTCATTCATTCATTCATTGATATTTGAATGGGGAAGTTAAAAATGTGGAGCATGTCGGTCAATATTTGTAATTTTCTAGGAATGCATTTATTTTTTTTCGGAAATATTATTTAGTGACACATTTTATTTATTTATTTATTTATTCATTCTTTCATTTATTTATATTTGAATGGGGAAGTTAAAAATGTGGAGCATGTCGGTCAATATTTATAATTTTCTAGGAATGCGTTTCTCTTTTTTTCGGAAATACTATTTAGTGACACATTTTATTTATTTATTCATTTATTTATTTATTTATTTATTTATTCGTTCATTCATTCATTGATATTTGAATGGGGAAGTTAAAAATGTGGAGCATGTCGGTCAATATTTGTAATTTTCTAGGAATGCGTTTCTTTTTTTTCCGAAAAATTATGTCGTGACACATTTTATTTATTTAGGTTGATTCCATAAAATAATCGCACGTAACTTCCGTTTAACTTGAATATGATTGAGAATTTTAATGTCATATTTGATTTTGTTTGTATTAAAGTGCGGAATCTGATCTTTTTCGGAAAAAAATTGATTCGTGATGAAATTGACTTATTTAATTTGAATGAATAAAAATTAAAGTGTCGAACTTTCTTTTTATTTTGCATCATTTTGAGAACATATGAAAATGAAAAATTCGTGAAAGAAGCAAACAAAAAAAAAAGATTTCAAATAAATTTATTCGTTTGGACAATTAATTAAGTTTTAAGGATGCATATTAATAAAAACTGGGATATTTAAATAGATCTGAAGAAATATTTACATATTATTAAAATTCAATATAAACCGTACAATATTTTATAAATCAATATCGAGTTAAAAAAACGCTAATAATCCATGAATACAAAATAACGACTAAGCATTGACGACAAATCGAAGCATCGCCATAAAATTTAAACTACAATGATAAATTGACGACCATAACTCGCTTTTGGAATTCAGTTGCACCACAGGTGGTCGATTTCACTGGGGTGTAAAGTATCTTCAGGAAAATTCAAAGTAAAAAACGAACTGCAATTCCCCTCGTCTAGACATCATATATTTCTTGAAGTAAGCATTCAAATATGTTAGTTATAGTACTGAGATGTGATGGCAGTAGTATCGTTATCAAATAATCAAATAAATAAATTAAATAAATTTAAAAAAACAATTGCTGCGCCACACAAAAAACAAGACTGCACTAAAAAAAAAAGCTTGGTTAGAATTACCAAAAAATTGGTTAAAAATGTTATCAAGAAAACTTGCTGGGCATAACCAAGTTATTAGCTAACATAACCAAGGATTTGGTAAGACATCCAAGTATTTAGTACGCCTAATCAATAACTTGGTTGCGCCAACCAAATTTTTCTTGGTAAAATTTTTAACCAATATCTTAGTAAGTCCAACCAAGAGTTTTTCTCCGTGTGGTCTACGACGTTTTAGCTTAGAGATCGTGTCAGATTATTCGGACTTACATATGTTTGTATTAAACCAATAATAAAGTCTTCTTTCACAGTAGTGCTTTATAGTTCCTTGATTATAGAAATACTACAACAATATTTTTAGTACACATCCAGAAAAAAAAAGAAAGTTTCCAACTTACGTCAAGGTCGAGATCCTCAAATTCACAGCCAATTAAAAGTACCACTCGCATTAGATACAATCATTACATATATACTATAATAAAAAAAAAGTTCTACCCCATAAAACGTATAATTTGGAATAAAAACTAAAAAATTTATAACCACAAGCAAATTATTTACCTATTTTCCAGCAACTTGAGTAGTAATAATTAAGAGTATGTATAATCCTTCGATCTGATGAAATTCGTATTTAGTCTGTAATTGATGAGAAAAAAATTCATGTTCATTAATTTTTTTTAAATTTCCTTCGCAGCTCGCTGAACAAGACTATATATATATATATATTATATATGTATATTGAAGAGATCTTTCCGGATCGAGGATGACGATGCACTTTGAATTCTTGTAGAATTACACCCTGCATCCCTCTTAGACAAAACGTTCGATCGACCTGTGCCGACAAAGAAATCACGCAGTGAATAACCGAGAGAGGGAGAAACGTTGAGTGAACGATGGAGTTCTACGACGTGGGAAGCAGCGACCTAAGGGAGCTATGGGAATCCTATCTCGTCGAGCCGGTGAGTAGTACAGCGTTAGGGTCTGGCTTTTCGTTTTAAACCAACACATCAAATACAAAACACGGACGTCGACGAGGGGCGGCGATGCGATTCGGTTAACTCGATCGCTATCTTTACAGTATCTACAGAGGCACTTCCTTCGCATATGTTGAAAAGTCTATGAAAAGTTTTTCAAAATTACAAGACCAATTATTTATGTTAAATACTTTGAAGAATTTCTTTAGAAAAAGGGTCTAAAAAATATTTCAGTTATCTGAGAGAAAAATCGAGAACTTATAATTATGAATAGTAATTTTTTAAAACTCAACTACGTTTTATAGTTGCAGTAAATATTTTAATCAAGACCAATTATTTGTATAAAATGTTTTACAGATTTTAAGATTGTTAGAAAATGTATTTAAAACAAAATTAATTCAACTGAATGAGAGAAAAATCTAGTATTTAACTATAAATGGAAGTTAAATAATATTCAATTAAGTTTTATAGTTGCAGTCAACATTTTTGTTAAGATCGATTATTTATATACAATATTTTTAAGTATTTCAAATTCTAGTACTTATGACCATAATTGAAGTTTTTAAAACTTAATCAAGATTCATATTTGCAACTGTATCGTATAATTATCGTAACCGGTAAAAAAATATAAATAGTTTATGAAACTATAAAAATATTGTGTTATTATTAAAAATAATGTTATTATATATTTATTAACATATTTATAACATTATAAATAATGTTATTATATATTTATATTTATTATTAAAAATTATTAAAAATAATGTTTTAAAGATTTTAAGATTTTTAGAAAATGTATTTGAAACAAAATTAATTCAACTGAATGAGAGAAAAATCTAGTGTTTAACTATAAATGGAAGTTAAATAATATTCAATTAAGTTTTAGAGTTGCAGTCAACATTTTTGTTAAGATCGATTATTTATATACAATATTTTGAAGTATTTCAAATTCTAGTACTTATGACCATAATAGAAGTTTTTAATACTTAATCAAGATTCATATTTGCAACTATATCGTATAATTATCGTAACCGGTAAAAAAATATAAATAGTTTATGAAACTATAAAAATATTGTGTTATTATTAAAAATAATGTTATTATATATTTATTAACATATTTATAACATTATTTATACATATTTATAACATTATAAATAATGTTATTATATATTTATATTTATTATTAAAAATTATTAAAAATTATGTTTTAAAGATTTTAAGATTTTTAGAAAATGTATTTGAAACAAAATTAATTCAACTGACTGAGAGAAAAATCTAGTATTTAACTATAAATGGAAGTTAAATAATATTCAGTTAAGTTTTATAGTTGCAGTCAACATTTTTGTTAAGATCGATTATTTATATACAATATTTTGAAGTATTTCAAATTCTAGTACTTATGATCATAATAGAAGTTTTTAATACTTAATCAAGATTCATATTTGCAACTATATCGTATAATTATCGTAACCGGTAATAATATATAAATAGTTTATGAAACTATAAAAATATTGTGTTATTATTAAAAATAATGTTATTATATATTTATTAACATATTTATAACATTATAAATAATGTTATTATATATTTATATTTATTATTAAAAATTATTAAAAATAATGTTTTAAAGATTTTAAGATTTTTAGAAAATGTATTTAAAACAAAATTAATTCAACTGAATGAGAGAAAAATCTAGTGTTTAACTATAAATGGAAGTTAAATAATATTCAATTAAGTTTTAGAGTTGCAGTCAACATTTTTGTTAAGATCGATTATTTATATACAATATTTTGAAGTATTTCAAATTCTAGTACTTATGATCATAATAGAAGGTTTTAAAACTTAATCAAGATTCATATTTGCAACTGTATCGTATAATTATCGTAACCGGTAAAAAAATATAAATAGTTTATGAAACTATAAAAATATTGTGTTATTTTTAAAAATAATGTTATTATATATTTATTAACATATTTATAACATTATTTATACATATTTATAACATTATAAATAATGTTATTATATATTTATATTTATTATTAAAAATTATTAAAAATAATGTTTTAAAGATTTTAAGATTTTTAGAAAATGTATTTGAAACAAAATTAATTCAACTGAATGAGAGAAAAATCTAGTATTTAACTATAAATGGAAGTTAAATAATATTCAATTAAGTTTTATAGTTGCAGTCAACATTTTTGTTAAGATCGATTATTTATATACAATATTTTGAAGTATTTCAAATTCTAGTACTTATGACCATAATAGAAGTTTTTAATACTTAATCAAGATTCATAATTGCAACTATATCGTATAATTATCGTAACCGGTAAAAATATATAAATAGTTGATGAAACAATAAAAATATTTACACGCACTAACAATCAATAGTTGTCACTTAATAGTTGTCAGTGTTTACTACCATAATTTATATGGATGTTCACATATTTAAATATTCAGCTTTAGCAAGGTCAGCAGTTCTCACGTAATTCATTTCGAATAGACAAAGGTTTGAGTCTGCTTGTTCAGCAGAACTTTTCGCAAATCGACGATTGGCAATCTGGCTTCGAGGCCATTCGTGCCTTTGCAAAAGAGCGTTGCGATTTCTTTATCAGCTCGCGAAGAAACTATACGACGTCCCATAAACTTGGCGGTATATTGTAGAAGTAAGGTACAACTTCGTGGAGATGGGCATCGTTTCTTCAATAGTATACACAGAGTATTGCGGTCTGAACATTAACCCAACGTTTCTCAAGCTTTTTTTCCCACGCTCGTCGTAATGTCTTAGCTGTTTATTAATTAACATTAGAAATCATATATAGAATTCAATTAGCGCATAGAAATAATTAACATTAGAGAGTCTTTCATTTATCTGAAAAAAACGTTCGATGAATTTAGCTGAAAGATTTATTCCAATTCTCTTTTAGAAAAGTAAAAAAAAGTCCTCATTTTTTCCTACGTTTATTAACCCTTATTGTAATATTTATCAAGAACGAAAATTATTTATATAAAGATTTACCTATAAATATGAAAATCTAGATGGCAAACGCATTTGTAGCAATCGAAAATCTGCTTTTTTGTACGCTGAGAAAAAATTTGGTATTGGAATAAGAGACGAAAAAAAACCTCTACTACACTGAGAGAAAAATCTGGTAATTTAAATAAAAATATAGTTAGACCGACGATAATCTGACTATAAACTATAATTCTCAGGAGGAACGTCTATATTTTATGGTTATAGCAAATATAAGAAAATAGTTGGATGAACCATTAATATAATTCCCAGGAAGAACATCTATATTTTATGGTTTTAGCAAATATAATTATAGTAGCAATCATCACAATGATAATAGTTTCAAAAACTATTCTAATCGTTTCAAATATGCCGTTTCGTTGCATATACGATTTCAACGTTTGTTTCCAATAACCTTGCAAGTATCGGTTATTGAACCATATTATCATCGCTTCAACCATAAAACATTGCAAACCTTCCTATATTCGTTTTATCATGTGAAATCGTTAAATCAACGATATGCTTTTCTCCCAGTATATATTTTATATATATCGCTGAATTGTAATAAAAAGTTAATCTAACCATTAGAATAGTTGTATGAACAAACAATAAATAATAATCACCCATCACCTAAAAAAAACTACATTTACCAAATATTCTTTAAATATACATTTTTTCGAGCAAAAGTATATTCCTGTCATATTGTTATATACATAATTCAATACATCATATAATTCACGTAAAAAAATCATTTTTATCTCTATTGAAAAGCTCTTATATATTTGAAAAATGTCATAATAGAAGATTGCGATACTAGTGCGGGAAAGCAGAGATTCTCGCCCGTCTTACTAAAATACGCCATTTCCACCACGCGTTACACATGCGAAAAAAAGCTTGGTTAGAAAAACTAAGCGCTTAGTTATATATACGTCAACTAAGTTATTGGTTAGACCAATCAAGTTATTTGTTAATCAACCAAGTTATTGATTGACTAACCAAGATGATTTAGTTTATGTAACCAATAATTTGGTTGGCCTAACCAATAACTTAGTTGGGTAACCAAGCGCCTTGGTTAATCTAACTAAGCCTTTTTCTCCGTGCAGGAACGCGGGATATTCCGCATATATTAAATATATATTGTACTATCGGCCCGGCCTCGCTTCGCTGTGGCTTAGTCTGCTAATAATTATTAGAGAAGTAAATAAAAGTATGCTAGCGAAACTAAATTTTCATGAATTTTTTGAAAGGTGATAAAATAATCGCATCATTTTTAAATGTTGACATTATGTTATTACAATTTTTAAATGTTTAAATATATTTCTTTAAATAAAAAAAATGGCTGCGTCATAATGTATTCCGCCATAATGTGCATAAGAAAATTTCGAAAAAAAGAACAAATTTTTGAATTTTTTTTTTTTCTTCAATTTTTTAAATTTTTAACATTGTCGATCTTGACAATGGCATCACCTACCGGGTACAACTATAGCTAAGAATCATTCAGGTGACCCAATCAATACCGGAAAAACAAGGCTGCAAAGTAGAACTTTGCAAATTGCTTCCTCATTATTGTTGGATTTTTACAAATCTACCTCTATGAGGAAGCATGTTAATCTATGTTGGCTTCCTCATAGAGGAAGCTTTGTAAAAATCCAATAATCATGAGGAAGCAATTTGCAAAGTTCTACTTTGCAGCCTTGTTTATATTAACGAAAAGTGTTTGCAATTCCCTACCATTTTTCGAAAACTTATTTGACCTCAACTTAATGGGCAAGGACTACCTTAATCGAAATAACGAAAACGGAGTTTATCCTCCTCTTTTGTGTAAATTTTCATCTCGATTCGTCACGCCGTTCGAGAGTTATGAACAATTCTATTTTGGAACAAGCGGTCATTATAAATTTAAAAAAATAAAAATTATATATGAAGCAATGTGTAAAGTTCTACTTTGCATTCTTATTTCCATTGAGTACAAACTTTTGTCTCGCATTATCAACTTTTGCTGATGCTAGATCGAAAATCGTTTTTTTTTTGTAAATTTCAAAATGTCGTAAAATCTGAACCACTTTACCGATCATCGTCAAATTTGGTAGCTGGCATAGCTGCATGTTCCCTTTCGTCTGTAAAACATTTCAGTTAAATTCGTGAAATTCTACGTGATTTATAAAAAAAATGATTTTTTTCGAAAAATTCAAACATCTATAAAATCTGAACCGCTTTACCGATTTCGCCCAAATGCAATGCCAAACAACATTGAACGTATATTTATTTATAAACAACTATTTAGCAAAATCGTCTAATTTTTTACGAAAGTTAGAGCGACCACGCCCTTTTTAAAAAAAATTAAAAGTACCATAAAATCAAAATGTCTGATTTTTTTTCTTCAAAAATCTCAATATTCAAAGCGGGGCAACTACTCCACTTGCGTGCCAAATTTGAGCCATATCGCTCGAACAGTTACTGAGTAATAGTTCATCGAAATTTCGGAGCCCAGAACGCACACGCGGACATTTTTTCTAAACCACTTTTCTCGACGTTTTGGACAATTCTAAGCATACTGGCATGAAAATCTCAAAACTTTCTTTTTTCATAAAAACAAAGCTTCCTTTATGAGGAAGCAAAAATTTAATCAAAATCGGCCAAGCCGTTTAGTCGGAGCAGACTGAAGAACACAGTTACACTGTGTTTTTATACATAATTATATAGAAGATATGCTCATATTTTCTATGTGGATATTGTTGCCAAGCAACCACGATTTCTCTGATTATTCACATTTTTTCAAATGGCAATGCTGGCATGGAATGGCCTATAGATAAGCTTCTAGACCGTAGCACATTGATGCGCTCGTTGTTGGAGCGCGCAACTCAACGGCGAGTTCGCGTGCACGCGGTCCGCTTCGCGCCGTTTCATCGTACAGCGTACATATAGTAATATCATATAGAGCAGTAAAGTAATCGTCGTGTCGATCCGGCGCCGGGTCGCCGTATGGTGTACATATACCGGGATATTTCTCTGAGCACGTTGACGCAATCTCCAAGCATTAAAAGCACGCGCGTCTGTCCGACCACTTGTTCAAGCACTTTTTATATTATTCAAGCTCCGTCTGCTTTTGATTTCTCGCTCCTTCCCGCAACTGTTTCCCTAACCGTTTCTCTTTTACTCGAGAAAAAAGAAAAAGAAAGAAGAATTACGTATAACGTTTGATAATTATGCAATTACAAATGTACGTAAGCAGGTTGCTACGATGTCACAGATCCGTTGTTACGATGTCAACTCGGAAGTGTCTTTCAGTCATGAGATAGTGTATAATATGTATATATATATATATATATATATATATATATGGAGAGAAGTATAGAATTGTTCATGGCGTTGTAGTGCTCCTCGCATAACGTTGCTCTTGCGATGCCTCCGACTCGTCCGCTTCCGGGAAGCAACAGCTACAGATAGTGACCCACGAAGTGGCCCTAATTGGGCTTTGATCCTTATTACGAAACATGAGGAAGGCTGTCTTTCCTTGATTCCCATCTAGGAGCGATGATATGCTATGTGAGAGCCACTTTGAGATATTTAACAACGTTGAGTAGACTAGTGCAGGTCAATTGGGCATTAAAAAAAAAAGAATCCAAGTTTGTGGTATTTTTACGTAGAGAAATAGCGAATGTGAGGTTTTTACACGACTGGTTTTTCATGGTTCACTTAATAAGGTTATATATATCGCAGAGAATTGATTTTTTTGTCTCAAATAACTAATTGTTGAATCCAGCCAACCGATTAATGAGGCCAACTATTTAATTATGACAATTAATTAAAAGAGCAACTGATAAGTCTGGAGAACCAACTGATTAGTTTAAAGAAGCAAATTACTGTCAATCAACCAATTGATTAATCGGGATTTATAGAACAACCAATTGATTGATTAAACCAAACAATTGAGAGGGAAACAACCAATAGATAAGTGAAAAAAAAAATGATTAGTGGAAATAGCCAACTGAGTTGTGGAAATAACCAACTGATTATTGCGACGAAACAACTGATTAATCCGACAGATTAGTCAACTCAAACTAATTTGCTTCAGTATATTTGCCGAGGCCGTTTTTGTCAACTAATCCATTTTCTTTGCATATTACACGGAAAAAAAGGCTTGGTTGGAACAACCAAGTGCCTTGGTTATATATGCGCCAGACAATTAATTGGTTAGACCAACCAAGTTATTTGTTAGGCTACCAAGTGACTTGGTTAGTCCAACCAAGAAATTGGTAGCCTAACAAATAGCTTGGTGGGTCTAACCAATTAATTGTCTGGCGTATATATAACCAAGGCACTTGGTTGTTCCAAACAACCCTTTTTTCCGTGTACTAAACATAAAAATGGGTGAATTTTACTTACCAAGTCACTTGGTTAGTCACTTGATTAGGTTACCAAGTGACTTGGTTAGTCACTGGGTTAGGTTACCAAGTGACTTGGTTAGTCCAACCATGAAATTGGTAGCCTAACAAATAACTTGGTTGGTCTAACCAATTAATTGTCTGGCGCATATATAACCAAGGCACTTGGTTGTTCCAACCAAGCCTTTTTTTCCGTGTACTAAACATAAAAATGGGTGAATTTTTTTTCTTGCTGTATATTCGTTATTCATATTACAAACCTTTTTAAACACATATTCTGCACACGTTCCGTTATTAATGTCGCGTGTTCATTTGAAGTTTGTCCAACTTATTCATCACTGTATATTGGTTCATTTATGATGGAGTATTACACGCAAAGTTAATCGTACATTGGCCATTACGGTATTCAGCAAAATGTACCTAATTACACGAGCGAGTTGCAAACAGCGTATTAGTTAACCCGCACTGTGTCGTGTCCCGATATCGACACTTGAGTCATTACCACCTGCGCAAGCATGAGGTCTCGAAGAAAATATTCGATTGTGCTCCGTCAATAACAACCGGGTTATATACACCACGAGTTACGAGGCTTCCTCTTATTTTCTTCCTTTTTTTCTTATATTATTCAACTCCTCCGAGTCTTCAAGCTCATGGCAAACCCAACGTCGATACATAATGTCACATCATCGCAAAGCTGCATCGAAACATACTTCGACCTCGATTCACTAACACTCCTTTAACCTTTAGTCGATAGTACACGCGACATATCCAAAGGTACGGATAATTCTGAAGAACGATGGACAAAAAAGGTCGCAAATAAATTATTAGCTAAATTGTTTTCTTCTGATAATACCGTACGCCGAGAGAAAAGATTTCATTGACGTCAAAGAAATGAGTGGATTGATTTTTTTTTTCATTGATTTCAACGAAATATTTCTTTGATTTCAGTGAAATAGGGCAGTTGAATTTCAAAGAGAACATTTCATTGCCTGTAAATAAAGATTTACTTAGTGAGCATATAATAAAAAAATAGTTTCATTGTTTTAAAGAGACGTTTTCATTGGTTCAAAGAAACGTTTTCATTGATCTCTCTCGCACCTAACCTCACTTTTTTGTTTTTCGGTTCTCCCGAATGAACGGCTTCGAGTTTCGAGGAGTCAGAAGCTTAGCCTATTTCTGCCGTACTTCCTTACGTACTCACAAAATTTGAGCTTTATCTGCCGCGTACTTCAGGAAAAAATAGGTTTCGAAATCTTGAGCTGGTAAGAAGAAGGTTTCATTGAATTAGAAACGATATCTTTGAAAACAATGAAAAAGGTTCATTGGTTTAAAGAAATGTTTCTTCCAATCTATGTCACTACTTTTCATTGAGTTTGAGATCATTCAAAGAAAAGATACACGGAAAAAAAAAAATTAGTTGCCATAACCAAGAAATGAGTTGACACAACCAATCGATTATTCTATTTCCCTAGCAACTCAAATGGTAATACCAACGTTTCGAATGGTAATACCGACGATTCGAATGGTAGTCCCAACTATTCGAGTGGTAGTCCTAACGATTAGATTAGTTAACGTAACTAATCCAATTAGTTAACTAATCCAACGATTGGATTAGTTATCCTAACTAATCCAATCGAGAACTAATCGTGAATAGTTGAGGTTACTATTCGATATGGTTGAGGCAACTAATTTTTTAGACATTGTGTACAGCAAATCGAAAACGTAATTGCCACAACCAAACATTTTTTTCCGTGTAGTATTGAAATTCAAGTATTTCATTTCATTGGCAATGATTTCCGTGAATCAATGAAACTTTTTCTCTTGGTGTACTTCAAATGCGAGCACATACATAAAAGAACATTAAAAAATTGTCTTATTTGAAAAAAAATATCCACCATCATCACGTTATCAATTTTTTAAGCAGCAACAAACAATGATAATACTGATTAAAAATGATCTAATCATAGTAAAGCTGTATTAATTATTTATCGGAATAAAAAAAAGATTGAGCAAAAAATTTATAAAGAATCGTAGCAACATTTTAACATTGGTGTTATAGATATATTTCCTTTCACAAATTATATTTTATTACATTGAGATTTTGTTATAAAAGTATACACAAGATTTAACTTTGTCAATTCTCAAGGCGAGATAAATAAAATTGATATTGAAATCTCAACAAACATTACAAACGACAAGTTTTTCTTTCTATATCGAAACGAGATTTAAAGTAAGAACAATACAACGAGAGTCTTTTTAAAAAAGTATATCATGAATATACTAAAAAAAAAATCATTTGCTGCTTAATTCTACAAATACCCATGGAAAGAAACATATGCAAGAAATATATGCAAAAATTCAATACATTTAAGTCAGCAATTAAACCAAGCATAATTTGTATATTCTACTTTTTAATTATCTTTCATTGATATTTTGCTATCAACAATTATGTCAATTGTAATTAATTTGATTGGAAATTAAAATTAAATATATTTATCAATGCGTTATTAATGTAGTTTAGCATCTTTTTTCATAGCGGGAAAGAAGTAGAATTTACTCTTACTGTAAGTTCGTTTTCTGACTGCATTCTTCAAATACATTTAAGTCAGCAATTAAACCAAGCAAAATTTGTATATTCTACTTTTTAATTATCTTTCATTGATATTTTGCTATCAACAATTATGTCAATTGTAATTAATTTGATTGGGAATTACAATTAAATATATTTATCAATGCCTTGTTAATGTAGTTTAGCATATTTTTTTCATAGCGGGAAAGAAGTAGAATTTACTCTTACTTTAATTTCGTTTTCTCATTGCATTCTTCAAATACCGATGACGCAGAATTAAATATAGAATCATCAAAGTGCGATAACTTATCGAAATAAAATTATATAAAGAGTAATGTGTATATAACGAACCCCCGTCGTCGTTTATGTTCCATAGCTGTAGCGTTTCGTCGTCCGGGTGTATCGATCGTCGTATCTAATCTAATTGGGGCAGACGCGAGTGGCTGAGGCGCGATCGAGTGAGCAATAAGTGAGGGTAGTGAATGACGAGGACATTGACAACGCGAACGATTATTAATGTTTCGAACGTTAGGATTGTTTAATATCGTTGAGCACCAAACACGTTACATTATTATTTATACTTGGCCATTGATGCCTCCTCAACTATGTGGATTGAAGACAACGAAGCTCGAGGCTCGATCTTGGTCTGCCGTACGGAAGTTTTCACGCTCGACGGAATTCTCTTCTCGTAGGCGCTCTGCGCACCGGAAACGTTCTTGCGCAGACACAAACCCCCGCTCGTTCGCTCGTTCCTCAGCCGGAAACGCACTAGTCACACTGGAACGAAAGAGCTCTTCCGCTTCTCGCAACGCAAGGTGCATGGCAATAGACACGTGGAATATACATATATAAATGTGAAGAAGAGTGGAAATCTGTAATATTCATTGACGAATATCTTATTTCGCTGCTGGTACGTTCAGAGAAATTGTAGTAGTTAACATAAAGTGACAACTAATAATTTTTAGTCTATGCAACTATTGTCATAGTTACGGTAATTAGGAAAATAGTTATGGTAACTATTTGGTAGTTATAGTAACTATTTGATAGTGTGGCAACTATTAAAAAATTGGTCGTACGAATTGAAAATTAATAGTCACTTTATAGTTACTAATACTTTCTCTCAGTGTATTACATGAAAAAAAGATGTATTTTTAAACTGCTAAACAAAGAATGTCACCTATAATCTTTTAAAATGAATACTGAAGTATTAAAAAATTATTGACCGTTCTGTGAAAAATTAGTCCTTCTGATATGAGTGGAGGCATTTGGGATAAAAACGAAATTCGAAGAATAGACTTTGATACAGATTTTGAGCAATAATTTCTTGAATAAATTATAACTGCTGCAATTGTTTGAAAAAAAAAGAAGCTGAAAATTTAGAAATATTTGATGAGGTTTAAGATTTCTGCATATTCATAATAAAATTTTGGCAAGCTATATCTTTCGAATTACGATATCAAGAAAAAAACTAAAAAGTAGAAAATGTTCGTTTTCGTATTCTCTGGTGGACGATTTTTTTTATTTTTTTTTTAAGTCCAAAATTAAGGGAGTTGTTCTTGATTTAGTACTTTGGCAAGCTATATCTGTCGAACTATGATATCAAGAAAAAACCTAAAAAGTAGAAAATGTTCGTTTTCGTATTGTCTGGTGGACAATTTTTTCATTTTTTTAAGCCCAAAAGTAAGGGAGTTGTTCTTGATTTAGTACTTTGGCAAGCCATATCTTTCGAGCTATGATATCGAGAAAAAAACTAAAAAGTAGAAAATGTTCGTTTTCGTATTCTCTAGTGGACGATTTTTTCATTCGAAGTAGTTTACTTCGCGGATAAAAAACTCCCTTAATTTTGGACTTAATTTTTTTTAAATCGTCCATCAGAGAATCCGACAACAAACATATTCTTTTCAGTTTCTTCCGCGGAGCTTGAACTTAAAAGTTATAGCTTGCTAAAATATAAAAACCACAACAACACCCTTAATTTTGGACAAAAAAAAATTTAATCGTCTGTTAGAGAATACGACAATGAACATTTACTACTATTCAGTTTTTTCCGCGGAGCTTTTAAGAGTTGTAGCTTGCCAAAATACTAAATCAAAAACAAATTCCTTAATTCTGGACTTAAAAAGAAATAAAAAAATTGTCCATCAGAGAATACGAAAACGAACGTTTTCTACTTTTTAGTTTTTTTCTCGATATTATAGTTCGAAAGATATAGCTTGCCAAAGTACTGAATCAAGAACAACTCCCTTAATTTTGGACTTAAAAAAAAATAAAAAAATCGTCCACCAGAGAATACGAAAACGAACATTTTCTACTTTCTAGTTTTTTTCTCGATATTATAGTTCGAAAGATATAGCTTGCCAAAGTACTGAATCAAGAACAACTACCTTAATTTTGGACTTAAAAAAAAATAAAAAAAATCGTCCACCAGAGAATACGAAAACGAACATTTTCTACTTTTTAGTTTTTTTCTTGATATCGTAATTTGAAAGATATAGCTTGCCAAAGTTTTATTTTGAATATGCAGAAATCTTAAACCTTATAATATTTGGCTTGTTGGTTTTTTATAAAATGGTACAGAGTGTAAAAACCGAACATTTTTTGAAAATTTTAGGAGATTCATAATATGCTTTTGCCATCCATCATAAAATTTTTTGTTTAGTGAGTCAAAAGTAGATATTTTCCATTTAATACCAGCAGTGAGTGAGATATCAGTTGTCAAATGAAATCTCTTATTTATTATATCATAAAGTAGAAACGCATTGAGTATAAGTTTAGTGTATGAATAATTATTTCTAAAATTGAATAATATCATGGAAATCTAAAAAATATTGTAAAAATTTTAAACCGGCTATTCATAGTTTCCAAAAATACTTTTTTCTCTGTTTCATAATTAAGATTATTATAATGGTTAGAAAAACTTCAAGTATGTATTTGGTACTATCCTAATTACCAGAATGACAAATAATTATCACTTATTCATTTTCAATACTACGACGATATGTCCGATTAAATTATTATTAAAAAAAAATACAATTACGATACAAACACGATAATAATAATATGAATCTTGCTTACTAATAGCAGTCTCAGTAAATAATTAAACATCGATTAATCAACTAAAAAACTATTAAAACTGAGTACAGAAAAGAAAAAAATTACACGAATGAATAAAACACCGCGAAAAAAGCTATCTTTTCTCTAAATTATTTCAACTTTCGTTTTCCAGTGTATAAGTTAATAATAATTATTTAAAAAATTACTATTATTACACAATTACAATAATGAAACTCTGGGTATTTCGTAGTAAAATTAAACATCAGAGAATCAATCATTGAACTAAAAATCTATGAAAATCAAATACAAAAACAAATATTTCCTCGAATTGGACTTCACTAGGGTAAATTCACCAGTGAATGAACAGTTAAGTGGAACGATTTGTCTATCGTGGATTTTTATGAAATGTAATATTTCCAGACTGTTTGCGAAAATTTTAACGGATGACCAGAATGTCGAATTATGTGATGCGACTAAAAAAATATCGCATTTTTATCGCAGTTTATATAAATACTTTATATAAAAATAAATACTAAAAATAAAAATAAAAACACCAGAAAATGAACGAGCCAATGTAACCTACACTTTTAGTAAAAAAAAAGGGCTTCTGGGACAAAATAATCGCAGTAGATAGCTAAAAAAAAATAGACAAACAAAAAATCTAATGATCAGTCAAGATGTCAGAATTACTCACGAACTCACAAAAAGCTGTTGTTCATTCACTGGTGATTGTTCAATTACTGTGCTGATAAAAAAAAATTATGTTTGAAAGAAAGAATTTTTGTTAGAAAAACCAAATATTTAGTTTTTTCAATAATCATTAAATTCAGTTGTCTACACTGAAAAAAAAATTCTACTGCGCGCTGCCAAAACGAAGTATTTTTTAATAAACTCTAGTTCTTATTCGTTCGATCCCATTTAACATTGAAATAATAAAATATTATTTTGCTTATTTTAGAGTTATTGTTTCAATCTCGAATGGAATTGAAGGAATTCGAATTAAAATTAAGTTGATAACGCTTGTTTTTGGTAGCCCGCAAGCGATAGATTTATTGAATCAATGACATTTTTTCTTCAGTGTGAAATATATTTGCGGTAACCAATAAATCGATAAATTAGTCCATTCAAACTCCTTTTTCCTCAGTGAGGTGCCCTCACGAAAAAATCCTAACTTTCTATTTACATTATTTCAACTTTCGTCGTCCAGTGCACTAAAATTATATCCCCGCTCCTGAGTGATCGCATTCTGTCCGAGAGTCATCAGCCATTCACTTAATTCCACGTCATCAAAATCTGAAATATATACATGTATATATATATATATATATATATATATATATATATATATATATGTATACATAGTATAGTGTTCGGTAGGGACTCGTGGCTTCTGCTGTGAGATATAGGGAATGCCGGGGGAGCATTGAATCCGAAAGGAACGAGGAGAGCAGCTCACGATTCTGTTGCCGGTCGCCTGCCGAGTTCACTGCACCAGGACCTCCGTCTCTAACACCGTTCCGAGCCTCTGCGGAGAGCCTCCTTCTCGCGCCAGACACTCAACCGCACACACAAATAAATATATACATAGATACGTCGAGGAACATGAGCACTCCACAGATATACGGCTCGGCAACCCTGACCGGGCGAACGGGCGCAGCGATTTCTGGTCAAACTGGACTCTCGCAGGAATTACGTAAGCTCGAAAGTCTCGTGAACCGTCAGAACGAACTTTTGTATAGTGTGTCAACCGTTCGTGATGTCTCCTCATCGCTACTGCCTTTACAGGACGCTAGACGCGTTTGCACATTGAATAAATAAAATATTAATATGCCAAAAACGGTGCTAAGCGATGTTTATAGTCCTGTTGGATGAATCGATCGAAGGACGATGTGCTGTGAAGGACCGCTGTGGGAGTCTCTCAGGAATTTTGATCACCACTATAATCGACCTCGAGACTTCCTGGAGTTATTTTTAGGGGCAACGCTTGTCTCGGGTTTATGGCAGTTTTTGGAAATGGCTCGATATTTGTATGTATTTATGCATTTGCGTGAGACAAATTTTGACGCTTTGCGAAAATTTGTACGAATGTTGATGTGCAAAAAAATGAGCTAAGCGACGGATTCTCATCAAATTAGGAGAGAGCATATTTTATGAAATTTTCTGTCGTATGATTGGTTGTTTTTTTTTATTTGTCTTTTTGTTAGTAACAAATGTTTATAATTGTACTTTTTGGTAAAAATCCGAATTTACTACACTGAGAGAAAATTGTGGTATTTGCAACTATAAAGTGACAACTATTCATTTTTAGTTCATACAAGCAATTTTTTAATAGTTGCCGCAACTATCAAATAGTTGCTATAACTACCAAATTGTTGCCATAAATATTTTCACAGCTATCGTAATTATGAAAATAGTTGGACGGACTAAAACTTAATAGTTGTCATTTTATAGTTGACTGTACTACTACGATTTCTCTGAGTGTAGTTGCACAACTTGGCATTTTGGTAATTTCCAAAATTTCTAAAAAGTATGCGGTTATATGACAGAAAAATATTATAAACTATGCTCTATATGAATTTAAAGTAAATCGAACGGATAAATTATTCAGCTGAATCTGGTTCAAGTAATAACAAATTCATTGTTTATCAATATTTAAAAAAAAATCGATCTTGGCAAGACAATGTATTAATATTGTGTGTAAAATCTCGTCCTCGTCATCCTAATATTCTCATGAGGAAAAAATATCTAAAAATCCACCTGTCTTTTAAGCCCTAAATTTATGCAGGTCCTTTAGTCGCTCTGAAGTTCTCTCAGAAATTTCTATCGTCTCTATAATCGACCTCGAGACTACCGCGAGTTATTTTGAGGTCAACGCTTGTCTCGAATTTATGGAAATTTTTAGCGATGGCTTTATGTTTGTTTTCACGTAAATATATATTTATGCACCTACACGAGTGAACTTTCGAAGGTTTTCTTTTCGAAAAATAGTTCTTGCGACATTTTATCAATTTTATCAAATAAAAGCTCGTCCTCGTCATCCTGATATTCTCATGAGGAAAAAATATCTGAAAATCCACCTGTCTTTTAAGTCCCAAATTTATGCAGACCCTTTAACCGCTCTGAAGTTCTCTCAGTAATTTCTATCGTCTCTTTAATCGAAGTCGAGATTACCTCGAGTTATTTTGGTGTCGACGCTTGTCTCGGATTTATGGAAATTTTTTAGCGATGGCTTCATGTTTGTTTTCACGTAAATATATATTCATGCATCTACACGAGTAGACTTTCGAAGGTTTTCTTTTCGAAAAATTGTTCTTGCGACATTTTATAAATTTTATCAAGTAAAATCTCGGCCTCGCCATCCTAATATTCTCATGAGGAAAAAATATCTGAAAATCCACCTGTCTTTTAAGTTCCAAATTTATGCAGATCCTTTAACTGCTCTGAAGTTCTCTCAGTAATTTCTATCGTCTCTATAATCGAAGTCGAAACTACCTCGAGTTATTTTGGTGTCAACGCTTGTCTCGGATTTATGGAAATTTTTAGCAATGGCTTTATGTTTGTTTTCACGTAAATATATATTTATGCATCTACACGAGTCAACTTTCGAAGGTTTTCTTTTCGAAAAATTGTTCTTGCGACATTTCATCAATTTTATCAAGTAAAATCTCGGCCTCGGCATCCTAATGTTCTCACGAGGAAAAAATATCTGAAAATCCACCTGCCCTTTAAGTCCCAAATTTATGCAGACCCTTTAACTGTTCTGAAGTTCTCTCAGTAATTTCTATCGTCTCTATAATCGACCTCGAGACTATCTCGAGTTATTTTGGTGTCAACGCTTGTCTCGGATTTATGGAAATTTTTAGCGATGGCTTTATGTTTGTTTTCACGTAAATACATATTTGTAGCATTCTCTGACAATTCAGCCATTTTTTTTTCGACCCTCTCCGATTTGCCCTGTAATTGGTTATATGAATGTACCACTAAAAGACACTCTATGTGAATTTTTTCAGATTTTTTAAAATAATTTTTTAGAAAATGGCTTTTTTTATTCAAGTGCAAATATCTCAGAATTTTGAAGTTACTGAAAAAAAATGTCAGCACATAAAAGTTGTCGTTTATTGTTAGCTTTCGAGCGGAATATTCCAAATAATTGTCAAGTTCCTGTGAGTACGATTTTTTTTCGAAACATGGAGAAATTATTTTTTAATTAAAAAAAGGATATTTTTTTTTACTGAAAAAATGACAGAGTATTGCTACATGACTGTTGATATCACAAAAAAATCGCCAGAGTGGCACCGATCGATCTTCTGGTATTAAAAAATGCATTTGTGTGAATGTTCCGAAAAACGGGGGCATTATTATTTTTTTGATAAAAGAAAAGTTACTTTTTTTTGGCTAATAAAATTACAGAGTATTCTTGCATGACTGTAGATATTGCAAAAAAATCATCAGAGTGGTACGGATCGAGCTTCCGGTATGACAAAAATAATTCCTCCGTTTTTCGAAACTTCCACACGAATAATTTTTTTTAATACCGTAAGCTCGATCCGTACCACTCTGATGATTTTTTTGCAATACCTACAGGCATGCAAGAATACTCTGTAATTTTATTAGGGTCATACCCTTGTCCGTCATGTTCGGCGGAGAAATCGACACGTAATATTGACTAATACTAAAATATCCGTGTACGTCCATCGGTACGGATATTAAATCTTTGGTCCTCGGTACTAATTCATACCAATGGCACAATACACCGATCTCTTTGGAATTGCCACTTACGCGCGCATACTCGCTCGAATATGATTTCGATTTCATGAATTCACGTGATTTCGATTTCGTGATTTCAAAGTGATTTCAATAGGATTTCAAGAAAAATCGAAATCGACGATTGCCGTAGACTTCGAGTGATTTTCAGCGATTTTCAGCGATTTCGAGCGATTTCGAGCGATTTCTTATGATTTTGTTCTTGATTTCGAACGGCGTGCTTCGGTGATTTCAGTATTGAATGGCCTCTCGATACTGATATTCTCATGAGGAAAAAATATCTGAAAATCCACCTGCCCTTTAAGGTAGTTCTGTCGGTACGCCGGAGTCATAAATGTCAGAGTCTATATAACATTAAAAAATAATCATACGCATCGTTTTGACTGCCTCAATAATAATATAAAAAATAATCGAGAATCCTTCGAAATTGTCGTAATCAAATTAAAACGATTATTTGTAAATAGTTGATATGTTTAGTGCGGATTTGACTTCATTTTTACGATAATTAGGTTAGGAAACGTCATTTGGCCCGGTATCGTGCACTTTGACCTTGGTTAAATTAAACATTATTCCGGAGACTTTACCTTTTTTCATGATGCATCAATTCCTGAATGATTTGCGAATCCGTAGTACCTTTTACTTTTTCTCTATCTTTGATCTAAGTATGTTAATTTTCGATTTAAAGATCAATTTTTCCAGCCCTCCCGTAAGCGCCGTGTAAAAAGATCGATTTTCAAGTTTTAATTGTTCATTCAAATACTCGGTAAAAGCCTACAAGATCTTGTGCAAGTAAAATTGAATAGCTAATTTACAACATGTCAAAAATTCATGCATATGAGTTTGGATTGCATTCACGACAGAACTACCTTAAGTTCCAAATTTATGCAGACCCTTTAACCGCTCTGAAGTTCTCTCAGTAATTTCTATCGTCTCTATAATCGAAGTCGAAACTACCTCGAGTTATTTTGGTGTCAACGCTTCTCTCGGATTTATGGAAATTTTTAGCGATGGCTTTATGTTTGTTTTCACGTAAATCTATAATTATGCATCTACAGGAGTCAACTTTCGAAGGTTTTCTTTTCGAAAAATTGTTCTTGCGACATTTTATCAATTTTATCAAGTAAAATCTCGGCCTCGCCATCCTAATATTCTCATGAGGAAAAAATATCTGAAAATCCACCTGCCTTTTAAGTTCCAAATTTATGCAGATCCTTTAACTGCTCTGAAGTTCTCTCAGTAATTTCTATCGTCTCTATAATCGAAGTCGAAACTACCTCGAGTTATTTTGGTGTCAACGCTTGTCTCGGATTTATGGAAATTTTTAGCGATGGCTTTATGTTTGTTTTCATGTAAATCTATATTTATGCATCTACAGGAGTCAACTTTCGAAGGTTTTCTTTTCTAAAAATTGTTCTTGCGGCATTTTATCAAGCCCCGCAGCACTCAAAGTGTGTACGCACGTATACACGAGTTTCGCTTAGGCGGCTCTTATCGGAGGAAGCAGATAAACCGTCTTGCTTGGCCGTGTGCGCACAAAACGAGAGCCAGCAGAATGTTGCCCGGCTGAAACAGCGAGACAGCGTAAAGTTGAATTTTAGCTACCGTGAAACGAGCTCGTTAAAGCCATGTAATAATACCCCTCTCCCTCGCCTTGCAAACCTGTACACAATCGGTAGCAAAACCAGTAATCAGTAATCCATTTTTTTCAAGGTGCCAAGTGATGATTATATAAGGTTAACAGATTAATATATTAAATTTGATATACGACTAATTTAATATTGATTAACACACTTTATATTGAATTAATTTAATTAAACCGACTTTCTTTTTGATTGAATTTATTTTTGTAAAATTTTAAAAAATGCAAGCATTTTACATTTTGATACCGATTACGGATGTACAATATAACCTCAAGGAAGGGAATTAAGGCCCTAATTAAAGATTTTCGTTAATCCATAATTTTTTGTTGTTGTTGTCACTCTCAGCACATTTTTATAAGAAAACCGGTACATATTTTCAAATAACTGTCATGAATTTACACACTGTTAGAAAAAATTGGAAGTTTTTATTCATAAACTCGTCATCGAAATTTAATATACAATTGTAGTATAAAATTCATGTACTTTTCCAGTAAAATTAAAGTAAATTATTAAAATTCAAGTACTTTTACTGTAAAATTTAAGTAAATTATTGAATGTGCTGTACCATATATTAATTTTACATTACACTTGTATACTAAATTTAATATACCAGTTTATGAACAAAAACTTTCAGTAAAAATACACTAAATTTCAAGTAGATTTTTTTTACAGTGCAAGTCATAGATTAAAATAATGATTTTTAAAGATTCTTTAATAATTTGTAAGTTTGTCAATATTTAAAAAAAACTATGAATAAACAGCAACAGATTTTCTTTTTTGGTTTGGTAAAGAAAACCAAACGCGTGATAGTATTACCATTTTTAACAGAATGGGACGAAGCAACCGAGGTAATTGAGTAACAGGTGACTTTTAATGACTGACTTTAAGGTATGCAAAAAAAATAAATAAAATTATATTATCTTGGTAGCCCTGATAACACGAAATTTCCTCGCTGTTACCTTAACTCCTGACTAAACGTCACCGTAAAATAGCAGTACAAATTATTTCCGGGTACTGTGAGTCAGAGTTTGATATTATGTCAAATAGACACTTTTTCCTTGTTCAATTATGAGATATCAACAGTACTGTTAATTGAGATGATAAAATAATCAGAAGATACAAGCGATAAAGACATTAAGTTTTGTATTTTTATCTACTTAACACGAAGCTCCGATTACATTAGAGATGAAAAATCAATGCCCAAAAACAAATATTTTCCAATAATATTTGACAAAAATACAAAAAACTAAAAAAACACGAAAAAATTAATATAATTTCCTATTTCACAACAACAAAAACATGAAATTTTACTATTTTCCACAAAACAATTCTACAATCATTAAATCTCTAATTCGATTTTTCAAATTCCATTTTCATTTAACCCACTTAAAAAATCTTCTGTCAAATGTCAAGTTTTCATTTCACAAATAATAAAAAATAAATCCAAACATCTTTGCTTTCTATAAATTAAAAAAAGTCATACAGAATCAGCCAAATTTAGTAAACGCCATAATTCTATCATTAAATCTCTGATTCGATTTTTCAAATTCCATTTTCATCTAACCCACTTAAAAAATCTTCTGTCAAATGTCAAGTTTTCATTTCACAAATAATAAAAAATAAATCCAAACATCTTTGCTTTCTATAAATTAAAAAAAGTCATACAGAATCAGCCAAATTTAGTAAACGCCATAATTCTATCATTAAATCTCTGATTCGATTTTTAAAATTCCATTTTCATCTAACCCACTTAAAAAATCTTCTGTCAAATGTCAAGTTTTCATTTCACAAATAATAAAAAATAAATCCAAACATCTTTGCTTTCTATAAATTAAAAAAAGTCATACAGACTCAGCCAAATTTAGTAAACGCCATAATTCTATCATTAAATTTCTGATTCGATTTTTCAAATTCCATTTTCATTTAACCCACTTAAAAAATCTTCTGTCAAATGTCAAGTTTTCATTTCACAAATAATATAAAATAAATTCAAACATCTTTGCTTTCTATAAATTAAAAAAAGTCATACAGAATCAGCTAAATTTAGTAAACGCCATAATTCTATCATTGACTTGAATTAAATTCAACAAAGTAGTCCTTGAATATAGCTTCTTTTCCCAGGCCTTGAGAGCGTTCCTGGTAAACGTCGCCGTAGCGGGAGGACCAGTTTCTCACAGACGCATTATTTTTTTTTCTTTTTTTCGTCAGCACAACTGGTAATTCGTGTCTTATTTTTGCTACCCGAGTGTATATACCTGCAGTACACAAAAGTGAGGGTACTGCGTGAGCATATCGAGGAGAGAGCGACTGGCAGAGTGCTGACGTTCGTTCCAAGTCGTTATCGGTATCGAAACGTATGCTTTGGTCGGTTGTGCGGGCGTATCGTATGCGTTGCATGTGCTTGCATGTAGGTACGTTATATATGTATATGTAAAGCTTAACTGATCTGACGGAGAACGCCCCATGTGTATATATATATACATATGGGGTGTTCCCCGTCACTTTAGTCACGGTTTTTTATATTTATTTTTTTTCCTTACGTTCGGACACTTTATTTTGTCCTTAATTTCTATAGGACATACAGTGTTATGTACAAAATCTATAGAAAAATCGGCAGCGTATGCTAAAAATATGTGGAATTGTTGAACAAAGTTTTTCAAAAATCATAGTAGTTGAACTGACGAGAAATGCCTCATGAGACATTCTTGTTAGTCACTAGAAAAAAAAAGATTTTCTCAAATAGTTTATAAATATCAGGTGAATAAAAAAATAAAAAAGAAATTAAACTTTTGAGCGGGTGCTTACAATTTTTTTTGAAATTTCGAAGTTTTAATTGAAATAATCAAATCTCCGGAAAATGTCAGTCCTCCATCGAGAAAAGTGCACTTTTCGCACGTTCCCAACGTCTTGCTAAAAAATTTCGTACCGCATCCGAGCGAAATTTTTTTTATCTCTAACTTTTCACATCCACTAAAAAAGTTTTTCTCCCTAGTGTTAAAATGTATTATTTCCCGACTTTGTTAAAATAACCTTATTTCATGCACGTAACGGGGACGCAAAATCGCTCTTTGCTAACCTCGCATGCGCGCAATTCAGTTTCATTACTCCCTAGAGAGGAAAACAGTTAATTTCTTGTTGAAATGAAAAAAAAAAAATAGAATGTCCTTATTTTTAAAACTCGGATGATTTCTACACTCGCCTTGGTTCGATCAACAAATTTCACCCTCGTTAACAATCACGAAACCTTCAAAAATTTCCTCCCTTGCAGCATAATATAATATTGAAGGAGTTAAAAAAATTGAAGAAATAAAAATAAAAATTACATTTGCTGAATTTACAAGAAATGCCTTATATATACAAAGGCGGACAAAAAAAAGCATGTATATTTGCGTCGGCTAGACTTCATTTGTATCAAAGCTTATTGCAGACGTTTCGATATTTGCCGGCTTTAACTTAAATAATCATATCTCCGGAAAATTTCTGTCCTCCATCGAGAAAAGTGCACTTTTCGCACGTTCCCAACGTCTTACTAAAGACTTTCGTACCCCACCCGAGCGAAATTTTTTTTATCTCTCACTTTTCACATCCGCTAAAAAAGTTTTCCTCCCTAGTGTTAAAATGTTTTATTTCCCGACTTCGTTAAAATAACCTTATTTCATGCACGTAACGGGGACGCAAAATCGCTCTTTGCTAACCTCGCATGAGCGCAATTCAGTTTCATTACTCCCTAGAGAGGAAAACAGTTAATTTCTTGTTGAAATGAAAAAAAAAAAAAATAGAATGTCCTTATTTTTAAAACTCGGGTGATTTCTACACTCGCCTTGGTTCGATCAACAAATTTCACCCTCCTTAACAATCACGAAACCTTCAAAAATTTCCTCCCTTGCAGAGTAATATAATATTGAAGGAGTTAAAAAAATTAAAATACAAATTACATTTGTTGAATTTACAAGAAATGCCTTATATATACAAAGGCGGTTAAAAAAAAGCATGTATATTTGCGTTGCCTTGACTTCATTTGTATCGAAGCTTATTGCATTCGGTTCGATATTTACCGGCCGGCGTCCGCCCTACACAATGCGCCATAATATTGCCGCGCCAGGTATTCCCATTCGCTGTGGCTGTCCGCAGCAATGCTGTTTGATATGCACCAGGCAATTACACATTAGCCGCTCAATTCTCTTTCCGTTACGTAGACGGAAAACCTCGCGAATATTCTCTGTGTACCTCTGGCCTTACGTGTATACACGAATTGCCATAATCGCCGCGACACAAACACGTACATCTTTTTATTATTAAGTACGATATATGTGTATATCCATGTGAATACGCGTGCGGTTAATTCTGCAGCGTTATTTCTGTCGGCCATTGCCAAGCGATATGCTATCAGCAGCTTTGCTTGTCGTAATTCCCTGCTCCACATTTAATTTCGTATTTGCATTTATTTTGAATTTTTTCTTTCCGTTTTCGTTGTTGGTAAAACAAACTCGCCACCGACAAACCGAAAAGTGTGTTTATAATCAATGAAAAAATTGCATGGAATTAAAAGTTAGCACAAACAAAGTAATTGGTTAATTTAACTCATAACGTATTGATCGGTTTAACCGTAATTAAGGGGAGGAAGTCAGGTCAAAAAAATTGATTTTGGAAATTCAATATCATCCAAATCCTATTGCATATGCAAAATGCCCAACGCACTATATTGTTGGTACTCGATGAAAGGATTTTTTTACTGTCGTTTGACTTGCATATGCTTTTCAATATTATCTTAAGCAAAGTTCTTAGGTTTTCCATTCTGCGCATGATTCAGATCAAACTACTAGGCAGATTGGAATGGTTGACGGCTCATTTTCTTCTTCATGAAAAGATACACCGGCTAAATGGAGCAAATGTTAATAAAAGGTAATATTTTTTAAGTGACATAATTATTAATAAATAAATTTTATGCTATTTTGTAAATCAGTGATTAACTTTGCTTTCAGAATGAAAAAAAATAGTTTGCTCCAATTAGCCGGTGTATATTTTCATGAAGAAGAAAATGAGACGTCAACCATTCCAATCTGCCTAGTAGTTTGATCTGAATCATGCGCAGAATGGAAAACCTAAGAACTTTGCTTAAGATAATATTCAAAAGCATATGCAAGTCAGACGACAGTAAAAAATCCTTTCATCGAGTACCAACAACATAGTGCATTGGGTATTTTTATATGCAATAGGATTTGGATGATATTGAATTTCCAAAATCAATTTTTTTTACCTGACTCCCTCCCCTTAACCGTAATTAATCAAGTGTCATCTAATTTAAGTAAGCCTTTCGTCCGTGTGGAAGATTTGAAGGCTTACATGGCTTATAATCTCTCATTAACTTCCGCGGTTAGTGTGAGCGAAATTATGTTTACTGAGTTCATTGTGTGACCTTTGATATTCTGAAATCTACTAATCTGTGTAAAAATTCACGGGAGTTGAATGGCTAAGAATTTGGCACCTAAAAAAACTTTGGCTCTTTATATATTCCATATAAAGTATAATAAATACGATTTTTTATTTTGTGTGAAATATACGGCATAAATATTTAAGAAACCTTTTTATTGTGCCAAAATTCGCTAATTTACATATATTTTTCTGCGTGTGTGTATTCCACATGAACTTGAATTTATTTGCGTTGTCAACTGGTTTAAAAACCTCAAAATTTGTATTTTATAAACATATTTCATATAATTCACAAATAATAATTATTTTGCAATAATTATCAGTAGCGTTTATTTAAAAAGTTCAATTTCTTTATTATTATTAAGATACACCGGCTAAATGGAGCAAATGTTAATAAAAGGTAATATTTTTTAAGTCACATAATTATTAATAAATAAATTTTATGCTATTTTCTAAATCAGTGATTAACTTTGCTTTCAGAATGAAAAAAAATAGTTTGCTCCAATTAGCCGGTGTATATTTTCATGAAGAAGAAAATGAGACGTCAACCATTCCAATCTGCCTAGTAGTTTGATCTGAATCATGCGCAGAATGGAAAACCTAAGAACTTTGCTTAAGATAATATTCAAAAGCATATGCAAGTCAGACGACAGTAAAAAATCCTTTCATCGAGTACCAACAACATAGTGCATTGGGTATTTTTTATATGCAATAGGATTTGGATGATATTGAATTTCCAAAATCAATATTTTTTACCTGACTCCCTCCCCTTAACCGTAATTAATCAAGTGTCATCTAATTTAAGTAAGCCTTTCGTCCGTGTGGAAGATTTGAAGGCTTACATGGCTTATAATCTCTCATTAACTTCCGCGGTTAGTGTGAGCGAAATTATGTTTACTGAGTTCATTGTGTGACCTTTGATATTCTGAAATCTACTAATCTGTGTAAAAATTCACGGGAGTTGAATGGCTAAGACTTTCGCACCTAAAAAAACTTTGGCTCTTTATATATTCCACATAAAGTATAATAACTACGATTTTTAGTTTTGTGTGAAATATACGGCATAAATATTTAAGAAACCTTTTTATTGCACCAAAATTTGCTAATTTACATGTATTTTTTTGCGTGTGTGTATTCCACATGAATTTGAATTTATTTGCGTTGTCAACTGGTTTAAAAACCTCAAAATTTGTATTTTATAAACATATGTCATATTATTCACTAATAATCATTATTTTGCAATAATTATCTATTTGCAATAATTTTATAATAAATGTTCTTCCTAAACGAATTAAAAAAAAAAATGATAACTGAAAGCATTTTTCTTAACGTTTACAGTGAAAGAATTGTTATTACTTTTTTTAAGGTCACTCTGAAAAGATTTTCATTTTGAGGGCTACAAATAATTTTGCCTTTGATTTTATCAAATCGATGCTTTAGGAATTTAATTCCTGATCAGTGAACAGAGATCACGTAAACGAAAGATCTAGAGTACGATAGGAGAGCTGGTTATGCCCCCCGTGAAATCAACTTGTGCCTAGGTCGCCTTGGCGATGCTGGGAAAAACTCGATCGATCGCCGTTGTTTTCCCTTCATGGTCGTCGATTCGAGGCAGTAACAACAAGGCAGTAGCCACGGAGAGTCAGCCAATGAACTAAAAAGCGAGCGAGTCAGCGAGCTGAAAGCGATCAAGCGAGCGAGAACTGCGTATAATAGTCGCTGATGGCCTGGCAAAGCACGTCGAATTAGTTTACCAGGATTCTCTTGATCTCTACTTTTAATTTGTATCCTTTATTTTATTTCAGTTGTCACGATCAATCCTTCCTACAAACCGAATCATAAAAATGCATTACCGACGTCTCTCAGTATTTATAATCTGAAAAACTAAAATTAAAAACAAAAAAAAAACATTCCAGCTTAAGATAAAGCTCATTTTTTAATTTTACAAAATCATATTAACCCTATTTATTCAATAAAATCTGTAAATATTTTTTTGCGTAAAAAAATATTCCAAATAATTTCGAGATTAAATTCGATTATTACGACTACAGAATATTATTATTTATTTTAAGTGTCGATTATCGGCAGAATATTATTATTTATTTTGAGTGAATGTTGTCTCTAGATAATTCATAATTATTTTTAAAAATATGAAACTTTGTTTCTTCAAGAAAATATTTGCTTCGTAATTCCATTTTCAATATTGAATAGTATTGAAAATGCACTGGAAAAATGATAAATTCCGTTTAATCTTTCGTGATTTCCTTTCCAACGTATTCCCATAAATTTGTTTTCATAAAGAGCCATAAATCGACGTGTAAATGTCGACCCCCAAACGCCTCGTTTTTTTCCCTCCGATTTCCCAATAAAAACTTTTGAAAAAAGCATTTACAAAAAAACCGGCCCGTTACAAAATCGTATTAACCCTATGTATTCAATAAAATCTGTAAATATTTTTTTGCGTAAAAAAATATTCCAAAAAATTTCGAGATTAAATTCGATTATTACGACTACAGAATATTATTATTTATTTTAAGTGTCGATTATCGGCAGAATATTATTATTTATTTTGAGTGCATGATGTCTCTAGATAATTCATAATTATTTTTTAAAATATGAAAATTTGCTTCTTCAAGAAAATATTTGCTTCACAATTGCATTTTCAATATTGAATAGTATTGAAAATGCACTGGAAAAATGATAAATTCCGTTTAATCTTTCGTGATTTCCTTTCCAACGTATTCCCATAAATTTGTTTTCATAAAGACCCATAAATCGACGTGTAAATGTCGAGCCCTACACGCCTCGTTTTTTTTCCCTCCGATGTCCCAATAAAAACTTTTGAAAAAAGCATTTACAAAAAAACCGGCCCGTTACAAAATCGTATTAACCCTATTTATTCAATAAAATCTGTAAATATTTTTTTGCGTAAAAAAATATTCAAAATAATTTCGAGATCAAATTCGATTATTACGACTACAGAATATTATTATTTATTTTAAGTGTCGATTATCGGCAGAATATTATTATTTATTTTGAGTGAATGATGTGTCTAGATAATTCATAATTATTTTTTAAAATATGAAAATTTGCTTCTTCAAGAAAATATTTGCTTCACAATTGCATTTTCAATATTGAATAGTATTGAAAATGCACTGGAAAAATCATAAATTCCGTTTAATCTTTCGTGATTTCTTTTTCAACGTATTCCCATAAATTTGTTTTCATAAAGACCCATAAATCGACGTGTAAATGTCGAGCCCTACACGCCTCGTTTTTTTCCCTCCGATGTCCCAATAAAAACTTTTGAAAAAAGCATTTACAAAAAAACCGGCCCGTTACAAAATCGTATTAACCCTATGTATTCAATAAAATCTGTAAATATTTTTTTGCGTAAAAAAATATTCAAAATAATTTCGAGATTAAATTCGATTATTACGACTACAGAATATTATTATTTATTTTAAGTGTCGATTATCGGCAGAATATTATTATTTATTTTGAGTGAATGATGTGTCTAGATAATTCATAATTATTTTAAAAAATATGAAAATTTGCTTCTTCAAGAAAATATTTGCTTCACAATTGCATTTTCAATATTGAATAGTATTGAAAATGCACTGGAAAAATGATAAATTCCGTTTAATCTTTCGTGATTTCCTTTCCAACGTATTCCCATAAATTTGTTTTCATAAAGAGCCATAAATCGACGTGTAAATGTCGAGTCCTAAACGCCTCGTTTTTTTCCCTCCGATGTCCCAATAAAAACTTTTGAAAAAAGCATTTACAAAAAAACCGGCCCGTTACAAAATCGTATTAACCCTATTTATTCAATAAAATCTGTAAATATTTTTTTGCGTAAAAAATTATTCCAAATAATTTCGAGATTAAATTCGATTATTACGACTACAGAATATTATTATTTATTTTAAGTGTCGATTATCGGCAGAATATTATTATTTATTTTGAGTGAATGATGTCTCTAGATAATTCATAATTATTTTTTAAATGTGAAAATTTGCTTCTTCAAGAAAATATTTGCTTCACAATTGCATTTTCAATATTGAATATTATTGAAAATGCACTGAAAAAATAATAAATTCCGTTTAATCTTTCGTGATTTCCTTTCCAACGTATTCCCATAAATTTGTTTTCATAAAGAGCCATAAATCGACGTGTAAATATCGAGCCCTACACGCCTCGTTTTTTTCCCTCCGATGTCCCAATAAAAACTTTTGAAAAAAGCATTTACAAAAAAACCGGCCCCTTTTCTGTACGAAGCCCATTTATTATTCTTACGTACTAAACCATGTCTCCGCAACAATGCTATGCTAACATGGCGTATATGAAGACACCTGTGTGTTCTTATTCCACTGCCACGAAATTCCACATAACATACAACTTCATTGCGACACAAATAATTCAACTTTATTTTTTATTCCCTGCCTATCATATTATGACGTCAAAAATAAGTTTAATTCAGCAGGGAACAAATAAACAATTCTAATGTACACAACGGGCCGTGATAATTCTTGACTACGTCACGAATAATTTCGCAAGTAATTAGCAGTTGTCGTGACTGTTTTTTATGAGAAAAAAATTGAACATACAGGTAGTATGAAAATATTGATCAGAAAAATTTAAGTTTTCCAGGTTTTATTTTTATACAACAATATATTAAGGATGCTTCTGCGCTTTAGACTAGTCAAATGAGTGACTAAATTTTTAAAAGCGTTTCTACAAATATAATAAATATTTCGGCTAACGGAAATATAATAAATACGAGCACTGTTAGAAATTTTTGTATGAAAATTAATATACAGTATTGGAAGTTTTTTTGGCGGATACGCGTATATTAAATTTAATATACAAATATTAATTAATATATAAAAAAATGTTGCAAAATTAATATACAGTATACCAAACACTTCATAAAAGTTGTGTTTATAATATAATTATTGGAACTTTACAATATATCTGTACATTAAATGAAATTTAATATACCGTATCTGGAAAAGAACTTCCAATATATATATTAATTTTCAAAATATTTCTAACAGTGCGGATGAGAGAGAAATTCTTGAGTTCGTCACGAATAATTTTGCAAGTAATTAGCGAGAAAATATTCTGAAATCGTTTTGCGTTCTACATTGAAAGTAATAAAAATAAAATAAAAAGATTTATTCCTTGCCTATCATATTATGACGTCACAAATAAGTTTAATTCAGCAGGGAACAAATAAATAATTCTAATGCACACAACGGGCCGGGAAAATTCTTGAGTTCCTCACGAATAATTTCGCAATTGATTATTTTTGCAATTAATTATTTGCTGTATCTTTTTTTCATGAGAGAAAATTGAACATACAGGTAGTATCAAAATATTGATCAAAAAAATGTAAGTTTTCCAAGTTTTATTTTAATACAACAGTATATTAAGGATGCTTCTGCGCTTTACACTAGTCAAATGAGTGACTAAATTTTTAAAAGCGTTTCTACAAATATAATAAATATTTCGGCTAAAGGAAGTATAATAAATACGAGAATGAGAGAGAAATTCTTGAGTTCGTCATGAATAATTTTGTAAGTAATTAACAAGAAAATATTCTCGAATCGTTTTGCGCTCTACATTGAAAGTAATAACAACAATGACATTTGTCGTATCTTTTATTTTTTATGAAAGAAGATTAAACATGCAAGTGGCATAGTGATGCGGCTTGAGACGAGATTATCTTGAATCTCGCTCGTTTTTTCTTGCGTTTGTCATTTGTCTGAAGTTCTCGTCTCGAGCTTGCAGTATGAAAAAAAAATCATAGTCTCGCTCGATCTTGCTTAAAATAACAAGCGAGATCGAACGAGATCCAGCGAGATCTTGAAACTTATGACAGATAAACTGTCAACAAAATAGAGGCTATGTTATGGTTCTGAATGCGACAGCATCGCACGATACGATAGGATATGCTCCGTGAGGCTCTAACACCGACCACGAAAATGAAATTGTGTGCCTAACAGCTTTCCAAAATGTCAGCATAGAAGTATGGTCAAAGAATATGGATGTACATAAAAGTGCAGACCCTATGCTCCTCCTGAAGCTGCGCAGAAACTGGAGTACCACGCATTTTCGTCATTTTGGTGCGTACGCCAGTTTCTGCTCAGCTTCAGGCGAAGCATAGGATCTGCACTTCTATGTACATCCATATTCTTTGGTATGGTGTAGGCTTCCAAGGGCTTTAAACGTTGATTGTCTAGTGTAAACGGACTACACCGAGCGAAAAAGTTCCGTTGAATCATGGAAACCTTCACCAATGAAATTAAATACGTATGAGGACGACGTTCTGATACGTATTTAATTTCATTGGCGAAGATACGTATGAATCTTTGAATACGACAATTCGAAGTTTGAATACGACAACTACGTAAAAATGGATTTCAGTCTCGAATTATACGAGGACTACGGGTGACTTCGGATTGTTTTGAAATTCTGGATATCATCGTAGACATCGTAGACATGGAATCGTCCTTGAAAACTGACTTAAACCTCAAAAGGTGTCCTGTGCATGATGAGGTCTACCTAAAAACCGATCTAAACGTCTATCATTAAGAAAACATCATCCTGGAACCTCAAAAAGTTAGCGTAGTTCTACGAAGTGAAAAAACTTTCTTTAATATTGAACAAAAAACGTGACCTTCATCTTTAATGTAGCGGTGGATGTACTCCAATGATTTAATAATTTAATTGATTTAAGGCTAGAATAACAGCACCAGATATTTAATATAAATAATTTCACAATTTACCCTATTCTTCTCAGCGTTATACATTTTCTGAAACATTAATATCATTGGAAATAATTTAAAACTAGAGAAGATAATAGGGAAATAAAGAAAAACAATATCCAGCTGTCAAGACGAGATTTCGAGCGAAATTCAAGACGAGAACGAGAGAAAAATCTTGCTATGTCGATAATCTCGAATTGAAATGACAATCAAGCTGTCAAATTCTGAGTCTTAGTCTTGATCTCGACATTTTCTCGCTCATCTCGCTCGTCCGCATCACTAAAGTGGCATCAAAATATATTGAAAACGGCAGCTGCAGCAACGTTTGTTGGAAAATCCCTGCGCGTGGTTTTTAGCTTATTTGCAGACAGTCTACCCCTCGCGAAGGATCAACACGTGTAACCTGTAGAACTTGTTGATTCCGTGCGAAAGCAGAAGCGGTGGTGGCGGCTGCAAGGTCGTGCGCGACGAAAATTATGGGATCTTGTGCGTCTATACATATAAACAGATATATATTATATATATATATATATATATATATATATATATATATATATATATATATATATATATATATATAATACATATAGGTATTCAACAGTAGCACGATATAAAGAACCTATATAACGTAGCTTGCAAAAAACCAGTCCACGTCATCAAAGCTCGCGCCCGTGTAAGTGTATTTGTACGTGTTTGAACAGTTTGTGTCTCTCCACCAGAAGCAGAGGTAAAAATTGCGCATTGTCGAGTCAACAGAATTCGTCGGAGCTGACTGAACGTTGAATTAAATTTTTTTCTTTTCCTCGATGCTGTGCTGGCTTCTTATAAGAACCTTAAGGGGAAGACCTGGGCCAGTTCAATCGACTTTTTTCACGTTTTTTTTTTGTAAATGTATTTTCCTCAATGCTCATAACGTGATGAAATTCATGATTGTGATGCGTGATGATTTTCCGTTAATTTAATCGGCTCTTATAAATTCTTCTGGGATAATGAGGTTACTTGGAAGAGTGGAAATTAATTGGCAATAATTTACATCTCAGAATGATAGTTCTTAAAGACACAATAGATAACTTACTTAATAACTAATTATTAGTTTTGCAATCAATTTCAATGAATTAATTTATTTTCAGTAATCTCTTGATAGATCAATTTTTACAATTTTTTGGAATTACTTTATCTGTGTTCGAAGACTACACGGAAAAAAAAGATTAGTTGCCATAACCAAGAAATGAGTCGATACAACCAATCGATTATTCTATTTCCCTTACAACTCAAATGGTAATACCAACGATTCGAATGGTAATACCGACGATTCGAATGGTTAGTCCCAACTATTCGAGTGATAGTCCCAACGATTGGATTAGTTAACCTAACTAATCTCGCGAGAACTAATCGTGAATAGTTGAAGTTACTATTCGATATGGTTGAGGCAACTAATTTTTTAGACATTGTGTACAGCAAATCGAAAACGTAGTTGCCACAACCAAACATTTCTTTCCGTATATCTGTACGTTTTTTGCAAATAGATGTTAATAGACGTTTAAAAATAACACGCCATCATGACATGTTATTAAAAAAATACATATTTTGTATGAAAAATAAGTTGGATGACATTCGATCTTTTTTGGAAATCAAATATTTCCTGCAACATTTTCTTACATATTAATATTTTAAATATTAAAAAAATTCTTTAACTTCGATAACGAAGAAAAATGAGAAGCTACGTTTTGATTATCAAAATGAGCATTCAGCATCGTGACTATTTATTTTAGTTCTTTAGGTAACTAATATTTAATTTTTGATTTATTGATATCTAGTTTACATAATAACTCAACTAACTTAAACTGGCTAACTCAGAGAATATTGTTCTTCTCAGGGTCATCCATCACAAGCCGAAAAAAAAGGATTCTTGAAACTTTCAAGTTTAAAAATTAGTACCTCTTGAATATCAGTGATCCGACGAATGTAACGATCAATTAACGGCTCGAGAGTAAAAAAAGGCAGCATAGTATTAGTTTCATGAGTCCTATCTCAACATCTTTCTCTCTCCCAATATCGAACTTTTTTTTTTATTCCTCGTACCATCTCTCTTTCTCCGGTGATGGAGTGTCTATGGTTACCCGAGTTTCTCAGGTTTCTCCAGAGTCGCCCAGAGGGATTGACGCGGTCCTTGTCTCTCTTGCAGCCGGAAGGTGACTCTGAGCTCCCGGCAGGAAAGTCGACACGCCGAGCTAATCCGCCTCCTCTTTTTTTATTTTTTTTCCTCCCCATCTCTGTAGCATACCTCATTCGAGTCTTTTCATTTTCAACGGATGGTTTGGTTAGATACAGAGTAGCAGTATCGTCGTAGGTGTACAGTATAGGATACCTACCTTCTTTTAGGTTTGACGGATGGGCGTCGCAAGGGCGAAGAAAAAAAAAGATAAAGAGCGAACGATGCTATAACGATAAAAAAAGAGAGAGGAATAGGCAGCGTCGTAACCGAATGACTGTTCGGTTACGACGCTGACTATTCCTCTTAGTGAAGGTTCGTAAAAACTGAGAAATAATGAAGAAACAATGTGCAAGGATTTAATTTGCATTCTTGTTTAAGATAAATCGAGATGAAAATAGAAATTTAGCGAAATTTTAGTCGTCAAAAAGTAATTTTTAAAAATTTTAATTCCTATGAGATTGGAATACTTTTACCGACCTTTATTAAATTAGAGGTTTAGCATCAAAGAATATCGTTTCGTTTATGTGGAAAATTTTGGCTAACCAAATCACGTTTTGCAAACGTCAAGGCAATAATATAACGACGGATTATTGCTAAAATGAAAATTTTGGAAAAATTTTAAACGTCATAAAATCCGAACCGCTTAACGATTTGCCTATGTTCAATATCAAAGGGCGCATCACTTCGTTCAATTTTAATGCCAAGTTTTACCTCGATAGCTACAAATTTGTGTAAGTTACAGCGTTGACCGACATTTTTCAAAATTTTTTAAATGTTTTAAAATCTGAATGGCTCAAGCGATTTATATAAAATGTATACCAAGTAAATATTGGCCTGTGGCATTAAAATTTAAGCTGGTTTGGTTGAGTAGTTGGTAGGAGTTAACTTGGTATGAATTTTACCCCCTTTATAGCACGAACACAGATTGTTAAAAATATTTTGTGTAAGTTTCAATCACAGGTAAAGGAAGCTTTTATTCACAAACTGTTATATTAAATTTGACATGCAAGTGGAATATAAAATTTCAATACTTTCTACTAATCTCCATAAAAATTAGGAAATTTGATATAAAAATTTGTAATTTTACTACATTCGTGTATTAAATTAAATATATAACTGATGGATCAAATTTCCGGCGATGTAAATTCGTAAACATTTTTTACAGTGCACATACACACATCCAAACACTTTTTCTAAACCACTTTTCTGGACGTTTCATTCTGAATATTCTGACATAAAAATGTCAGAAAAAAATCATGAAAACTAAGGTAACGGTGCCAATGATTGAACACGTCCCAGTCTTCGAACACTTTTCTGTTTATTTTTTATTCATGTCCAGGAAAAAGATTTTTAAGTTCAGACATGGAGCTTTATTTTATTATTCTATTTTATTTCAAGGCTGACGAGAATCGTCAGGTGACCGATGCAATTGTCGGACATCAATGAAATTTAAGATGTTAGGTTTGCCAGTTTTCTACATACCTTATTTCAAGTATTCTTTTATGTATATATATATTTTTTATTAATATAATCGACAAATAACCAAGATCAACGTCCGAAAACTGGTACATTAGGCCTATTATTTAATTTCCATACATTATTAGAAAATGGTTCAATATTTTGACGATTAATCCGTAAGTTTTTCAAACTGGAAGATATGAGCTTGATTTTGGTTTTATTCATTATAATTAAATCTTTCCTTAAGCGTCCAATAAATTAATATAATCAACAAATAACCAAGATCGACGTCGGAAACTGGTACATTAGGCCTATTTTGTTATTTTCATACATAATCAGCAAATGCTCCAATATTTTGACGATTAATCCGTAAGTTTTTGAAACCGGAAGGTATGAGCTTGATTTTGGTTTCAGTCATTTTATAATTAAATATTTCTTTCCCCCCTAATAAATGTTTGGACTTATGTTTAGACTCAACCGTTCGATCATTGGTACCCTTTACTTTAAGCTTCCTCCTCTATGAGAAAGCAAAAAGAAAGAAATACACAGCCGACGTCGTAACCGAATGACTGCTCGCTCTCGGCTCGGCTGAAGCAGCAGCAACGCTCGCGTTGGGTTCTTACTGTGACGGGACTTTGCTTGCTGCTGCTGCTGCTGCTGCTGCTGCTGCTGCTGCTGCTACGGACGAGACGCCGTAGGCTGGCTTGCGCGAGCGAGGAGGACGTTCACCTTTTTTCGTGACTTCGGTGAGTGAGCCTTCCGAGAGGCTCTCTGGAACCGGTAACGAACGTTCAGTCTTATGTATATAGGTACGGCTTGGCAAGCTAGTAGTACGAAGTGACGACTGTGATGCTCACTCACGGGCACTACATTCTGTGTCCTACTTCGATGGTGGTATAGAAGTTTTAAAGCTACAACGAGACAAAGCTATCGCGAATTTGCCGACTAGACGGAATATTTCTCTACACTATAGATATCACGACCCCAGCTAAATCTGTCTATTGCAAACGTGTTTGGTGAAACACTTGGCTTCGTGTACATCAGATCCTTGGGATCTGTGTCTTCATCAGATCGTAAATTAATGCATCTGTGTCAATAGATCGAAAGAGTAATAGGCTATAAATAAATTTTTCAGTACTTAGAAATGTAGTTTTCCTAAGATGTTTTTTTTTAGATGTTACTTTGTGGTTTTCATGAGACTTTTTTTTGCTTTTGCTCTGTAGTTCGCTTGGGAATTTTTTTAGCCTTTACTGTAGTTTTCTCGGGCATTTTTTTAACGTCTTACTATGTACTTTTCTTGGGATTTGTTTAGGTTTTATTCTGTAGGCTTCTTGGAATTTTTTTTACGTTTTGCTCTGTAGTTCTTTTGGTGAATATTTTAGGTTTTGCTGTGTAGTTTTCTAGTGAATTTCTTAGGTTTTTCTCTTTAGTTTTCCTGTGAATTTCTTAGATTTTATTCTGAAAGTTTCATGAAAGTTTGCAAAGCCAGAAAGCGACTTTGAAACACTGAACGTGGATAAGAGAAATCAGCCTTGACAACTAACAAATGGCAACTATCAATTTAAAGTCCATACGACTTTATACTATTATTAACACACAACGCTTATAAGTAATTAACGTCAGTTATAGTAACAATGGTTAGTAATCAAGAATCAGCCTGGATCCCCAGAATATTTAACTGTACTAAAAAAAAAAATTCGTATGGATAAAATTTGAAAGGTCGTTGTTTGAAATTTTGGTAATGTGGAATACCTTTTTGCAAAATTGGCACAAAAAACCGACAAATGATAATAAAGTTATTTATATAATTAATTTCAAATTATATTTGATCATACAAATATATTGAAAGTAAGACGTAATTTAAGAATATAAAATTTTCATCGAATCTTTTTGAGTGAATTGGAATTGATGAGAAATGTGAAGGAAAAGGAAATAGAATAAGACAATATTTGAAAGGTCGTTGTTTTTAATTCTGGTAATGTAGAATACCTTTTTGCTAAATTAGCACAAAAAACCGACAAACGATAATCAAGTTATTTAATATAATTAATTTCAAATTATATTTGATCATATAAATATATTGAAAGCATGACATAATTTAAGAATATAACATTTCCATCGAATCTTTTTGAGCGAATTGGAATTGATGAGAAATGTGAAGGAAAAGGAAATAGAATAAGAGAATATTTGAAAGGTCGTTGTTTTTAATTCTGGTAATGTAGAATACTTTTTTTGCAAAATTAGCACAAAAAGCAGACAAACGATAATCAAGTTATTTAATATAATTAATTTCAAATTATATTTGATCATACAAATATATTGAAAGCAAGACGTAATTTAAGAATATAAAATTTTCATCGAATCTTTTTGAGTGAATTGGAATTGATGAGAAATGTGAAGGAAAAGGAAATAGAATAAGACAATATTTGAAAGGTCGTTGTTTTTAATTCTGGTAATGCCTACATTATAAAAGGTATTCTAATACCTTTTTGCAAAATTAGCACAAAAAACAGACAAACGATAATCAAGTTATTTATATAATTAATTTCAAGTTATATTTGATCAAACAAATATATTGAAAGTAAGACATAATTTAAGAATACAACATTTTCATCGAATCTTTTTGAGCAAATTGGAATTGATGAGGAATGTGAAGGAAAGGGAAATAGAATAAGACAATATTTGAAAGGTCGTTGTTTTTAATTCTGGTAATGTAGAATACCATTTTGCAAAATTAGCACAAAAAAACCGACAAATGATAATCAAGTTATTTATATAATCAATTTTAAATTATATTTGATCATACAAATATATTGAAAGCAAGACTTAATTTAAGAATATAACATTTCCATCGAATCTTTTTGAGCGAAATGGAATTGATGAGAAATGTGAAGGAAAAGGAAATAGAATAAGACAATATTTGAAAGGTCGTTGTTTTTAATTTTGGTAATGTAGAATACCTTTTTGCTAAATTAGCACAAAAAACAGACAAACGATAATCGAGTTATTTATATAATTAATTTCAAATTATATTTGATCATACAAATATATTGAAAGCAAGACGTAATTTAAGAATATAACATTTTCATCGAATTTTTTTTTGAGCGAATTGGAATTGATGAGAAATGTGAAGGAAAAGTAAATAGAATAAGACAATATTTGAAAGGTCGCTGTTTTTAATACTGATAATGTAGAATACCTGTAATAATGTAAAATACCTTTTTGCAAAATTAGCACAAAAAACAGACAAACGATAATCAAGTTATGTATATAATTAATTTCAAATTATATTCGATCATACAAATATATTGAAAGCAAGGCGTAATTTAAGAATATAACATTTTCATCAAATCTTTTTGAGCGAATTGGAATTGATGAGAAATGTGAAGGAAAAGGAAATAAAATAAGACAATAGTTAAAAGGTCTTTGTTTTTAATACTGATAATGTAGAATACCTTTTTGCAAAATTAGCACAAAAAACAGACAAACGATAATCAAGTTATGTATATAATTAATTTCAAATTATATTCGATCATACAAATATATTGAAAGCAAGACGTAATTTAAGAATATAACATTTTCATCAAATCTTTTTGAGCGAATTGGAATTGATGAGAAGTGTGAAGGAAAAGGAAATAGAATAAGACAATATTTGAAAGGTCGTTGTTTTTAATTCTGGTAATGTAGAATACCTTTTTGCAAAATTAGCAAAAAAGACCGACAAACGATAATCAAGTTATTTAAGATAATTAATTTCAAATTATATTTCATCATACAAATATATTGAAAGCAAGACATAATTTAAGAATACAACATTTTCATCGAATCTTTTTGAGCGAATTGGAATTGATGAGAAATGTGAAGGAAAAGGAAATAGAATAAGACAATATTTGAAAGGTCGTTGTTTTTAATTCTGGTAATGTAGAATACCTTTTTGCAAAATTAGCACAAAAAACCGACAAACGATAATCAAGTTATTTAAGATAATTAATTTCAAATTATATTTCATCATACAAATATATTGAAAGCAAGACATAATTTAAGAATAGAATATTTTCATCGAATCTTTTTGAGCGAATTGGAATTGATGAGGAATGTGAAGGAAAAGGAAATAGAATAAGACAATATTCGAAAGGCCGTTGTTTTTAATTCTGGTAATGTAGAATACCTTTTTGCAAAATTAGCACAAAAAACAGACAAACGATAATCGAGTTATTTATATCATTAATTTCAAATTATATTTGATCACACAAATATATTGAAAGCAAGACGTAATTTAAGAGTTTTTTTTTTGAGCGAAATGGAATTGATGAGAAATGTGATGGAAAAGTAAATAGAATAAGACAATATTTGAAAGGTCGTTGTTTTTAATTCTGGTAATGTAGAATACCTTTTTGCAAAATTAACACAAAAAACCGACAAATGATAATCAAGCTATTTGTATAATTAATTTCAAATTATATTTGATCATACAAATATATTGAAAGCAAGACGTAATTCAAGAATATAACATTTCCATCGAATCTTTTTGAGCGAAATGGAATTGATGAGAAATGTGAAGAAAAAGGAAATAGAATAAGACAATATAACAGCGTAACTTCTACGAGGATGCGAAAGAGAGGGAGAGAGAGAGAAAGAGAAGAACTCGATTGTCAGGTGCATCGGTTAAGCGCCAACGGGATATTCCAGTCTCCCGACTCGTCCTAGAGACATTCCAACGATTTCATTTTACTTCACGGTCAATTTTAATTCAACGTTTTCGACTCTGCGTAGCCCTGAAGCAGTATTCAGAAATTAACGCGAGGCAGGAATACGCGATGAATGGAAATGTTCAAGAGAAAAAGTGTCGAGTCCGCAAAATGACTCTTGGGTAAATTGCTGAGCAACGGAATCACAGGTCGTCCACAGGCGCAACGGCCGAAGTTTTTGTATATATATATATATATAATATAAACCATCGTGCGCCAGGCCGGTGACTTCCCGAGCGCCACTCTCACCACAGCTCTTCGTTTGAATTCTAATGCCAATAATAAAATAGCAATCTTCCTAGCGGGCGTCAAGCCACGAAGTCAATCAAAATTCCGACTTGTGGGAAAGCCAACAGGCACTATAACAGATTTCCTCACGTTACAAAGCATTTGTCAAATAAATAAGAAACAAAAGTTTAGCTAATTTAAAGGAATTTACTTGTATTTTCCAATACGTAATATTTTAAATATTATGAATCATAAAAATCGCTAATATATTGTTTAATATGTAAATATTATGTAAAACTAAGTACACTGATATTATTTTATAATTTTAATACGTACTGCATATTGGTCAATGTTCTTTTATATACAAGTATATTAATTTTCTACATATGTATATTAAATCGTGTAATTTTGTATTACAGTCAATTACATGAGATTAGATTATCCAGAAATTGCGGTCTTTGGTTTATAGTGACGCAAATGAAAATTTCAATACATATCAAGAACTCATGAATTTATTTGCTCACAAATTATATTCACCACATTGTCTAAGATTCGCAGTATTTTTTTTCAGCTTTGAAAAATACGGATCTTTTTTAACTACTAAAATCGTAAATCACAATTAAGACTTGTGAGAAGGCTAAGTGGTAGTATAACTGATTTCCTCGCAGTTGAAACCATTTGTCAAATGACTAAAGACATTTTGTTAATTCCTTAACCTCCATTTTCTAATATGTATTACGTAATATTTGTTCATTAAGCTTTAAAATTTTTTTTTATATTCACCAAATACATAAAACCTTAAAAAATTATCGATCATTATAGAATTGTGTTTATGTAAATTAATATACGGTTTTGTATAGCATTCGATATACAATTCTGATGAAAAACGAAGAAGTCTTATATTATTGTATAATTGTAATACATTCAATTGTAATCCAAGAACATTAATTTTCGTTATATATATATATATTTTGAACTGTATAATTTTGTATCACAGTCGTTTATATAATTTTATCCACGGCCGTTGGTTTATCGTGACGTAAATACAAATTCCAATAAATATCAAATGAATTATTTCCTTACAAACTGTATTCACATTACTGTCTTAAGCTTGGCAGTATTTTTTGTTCCCCAAGCTTAGAAAAATACGGAACTTCCTTTCAACTCCTAAAATCGTAAATCCGTCTCAACAGGCAGATAAGATAAAAAAGGCTATTTTCCACCGCGTCGCTATGCACTCTTTTCGATATCGAGAAGCATAACGAATGGAATGAAGAGAAACGTATAAGAGAAGAAAAAAATAAAATAAAACAGCAAGAAGCAGAGGAGGAAAGAAAGGAAAGGAAGAGAATGAAGAACTCGATAGAAGAGACGAGATCCCCCTCGATGTGCTGTATAGAGGTAGATATAGTGTGACTACTGCATGGTCAGGCGGTCAGGCAGCATGAAGGGAAGTCGCGGCGGCTCTGACCTTGGAGACCACGAGTTCCGCATTGCTGGAGCGTAGCAGGGCCTCCCCGACGTTCCGATGCTCGCAGGAGAGCCCACATTAGCGGGACTCCGTATATACCCTTACACCGTACTTTCTACAACACACATAGTCTGCATACATACGCAATAAATAGTATATTACGATATCAATGCGTAAAAAAAGTTTTCCGTCGTGTATTGTACGAAATTTTACTGCACAAGGTGTAAAAAAGATGCAAAGTAGAACCTTGCACATTGCTTCCTCATTATTTTTCGCTTTTTACAAAGCTCCCTCTGTGAGGAAGCAGTATGTTATTCAATTTTGGCTTTCTCATAGAGGAAGCTTTGTAAAAAGCGAAAAATAATGAGGAAGCAATGTGCAAGGTTCTACTTTGCATCTTTTTTTTTTATACCTTGTGTCTCTTTTGCAGAGGTGTTTTATACAGCTATAAATCACCTCTGCAAACACCGTTACATCTAATTTTGATTAGATGCAAATTTTTGTCGTACTTTCTCAACTTTTCCGGAAGTTATAGCGAAAATCTACATTTTTTTTTAAATGAAAAATGGTGTAAAATCCGAACGACTTTACCGATCATCACCAAATTTGGTACATGGCATTTCTGAATGTTATTTTTCGTCTGTACAAAATTTCTGTTCATTTGTTGAAATTCGACGTAATTTAGATCAAAATCTATTTTTTTCGAAAAATTCAAAATTCTATAAAATCCGAACCGCTGTACCGATTTCGTCGAAATTCAATACCATACAACATTGAACGTATCTTCAGTTATGAAGAACTATTTAGCCAAATCGGCGAACTTTTACGAAAGTTAGAGCGACCACGCCCTTTTTTCAACAAATTAAAATCAACATAAAATCTTAATGACTTCACATATTTTGGCAAAAATCACAACATTCAAAGAGGGGCAGCTACTCTACTTGCGTGCCAAATTTGAGCCGGATCGCTCGAACGGTTACCGAGTGAGAGGAGATTGAATTTTCGAAGCCCAGCACACACACACACACACACACACACACACACACACACACACACACACACACACACACACACACACACACACACACACACACACACACACACACACACACACACACACACACACACACACACACACACACACACACACACACACACACACACACACACACACACACACACACACACACACACACACACACACACACACACACACACACACACACACACACACACACACACACACACACACACACACACACACACACACACACACACACACACACACACACACACACACACACACACACACACACACACACACACACACACACACACACACACACACACACACACACACACACACACACACACACACACACACACACACACACACACACACACACACACACACACACATACATACGGACATTTTTTCTAAACCACTTTTCTCGACGTTTTAGGTGATTCTAAGCATACTGACATGAAAATCTCGAAAAAAAAAAATTTCATGAAAACAAAGCTTCCTCTATGAGGAAGCAAAAAGGATGCAAAGTAGAACCTTGCACATTGCTTCCTCATTATTTTTCCCGTTTGACAAAGCTACCTCTATGAGGAAGTATGTTATTCAATTTTTGGCTTCCTCATAGAGGAAGCTTTATAAAACGCGAAAAATAATGAGGAAGCAATGTGCAAGGTTCTACTTTGCATCCTTGTTTTAATTAGATAAATATACATGTTGTGAATTCGCTTTTTCTATTTCTTTATTCCGTTATTTCGTTATTATTAGAGCGTTTTCGAAAGTAAATGTGATAACGTATATTATTAAAAATAATTCAACATTCCATAAAATCAAAAATATCATACCGTTTGTCACTAAATTATACATATATAATGGCTGAATATTGTTTCATTTATATACAAAATTTGAGATCGCTATCTTAAGTTTTGCAAAAGTTACAATAGAGCGATAATGTCAATTCTTTGAAAAATTCAAAATTCCATAAAATCTGAACCACTTTACCGATTCGAGCCAAATTCAATACCAAACAGCATTGAGTGCACCTACTCTTATAACCAACTATTTAGCAAAATAGACTAAATTTTACGAAAGTTAGAGCGACCACGTCCTTTTTTCAAAAAATTCAAAACGGCATAAAATCGAAATTTTCGCACAGATTTTGTCGAAAATTGCTACAGTTGAAGAGGGTCTGCTGCTACACTAGTGTGCTGACATAAAAATCTCGAAATTTTTTTTTTTTTTTTCATGAAAACAAAGCTTCCTCTATGAGGAAGCAAAAAGGATGCAAAGTAGAAACTTTACTTCCTCATTCTTTTTGGCTTTTTACAAAGCCGCCTCTATGAGGAAGTTTCTTTATTTTATTTTTGGCTTCCTCATAGAGGAAGCTTTGCGGAAGATTAAAATTATTGACGAAGTTGATGATTTCTGACGTTTTACGAAATTCAGAGCGACATCAATAAAATTTTTAAAAAATCAAAATCACGTAAAATTCGAACCGCTTTACCGATCATCATCAAATTTGGTATGTAGTAGGGCTGAATGTTATTTTTCCTATGTTGAAAATTTCAGTCGATTAGTTGAAATTTTACCTGAATTAGAGCAAAATCTTTCGAAAATGTTCGAAATCTCATAAAAACCGAACCGCTTTACCGATTTGGCCGAAATTCAATACCAAAGGTCGTGTCAGTTCAATTTTAATACGAAGTTTCAGCCCGATAGCTAAAAATTCGTTCGAGCTAAAGCATTTACGTACTTATTTCAAAATTTCAAAATTCTTATAAAATTGAGATGCGTTAAGCGATTTTTATAAAATTTATACCAATTGAAGATTAGCTAGTACTGTACATGTTGTTTAACTTTTAGCTGAGTCGGTCGAACACTTTATAAGTTACAGTTATATGTATTTTTGGCCTTTCATCACACATAAAAAGAATTTTGTCAAATCCTAATGAAAATTTTGGTAAAATTCGATTACTAATTTAGTAAAAAAACTGTTTTGCTAAATTCTAATGAAAATTTTATTTAAAAAAAAAACAGTTTTGTACAATTCTAATGCTTATTTTTGGTAAAAAAAAGCTGTTTTGTAAAAACTTAATGAGCAATAGCAATTTTGGTTATAAACTTTTTTCTGTTATCCTAATGCCAATTTAAGTAAAGAAATGGTTTTGTTAATTCCTCAACTATTTTAGACTATACCTACACATTTCGTTTTAATGTGAAAAAAATATATATATATTCTTGGAATATTTTTTCAGCAAAATCAGGAATGACAACAAGACAGTACTTGAATTTATACTATTTAAAAAAAAATTAAATTACTTATACTTTTTCATTTAAAAAATGACAAAAAATATTTCAGAATATATGAAAATACAAAAATGTCCAAAAGTTATTTTGTCCTTTACACGTAAAACTAAAAACAGACATACACATTTTTGAATATAATTAAAAAAATATTTCCGTAGACGTTTGTGAACGAAAATTGTGTTATAAGCTTACTCAATTTTCGATCGACCGAAACTTGTAACCCTAAGTTCGATTTCAAAGCTGCTATTCAAAATTATAAAAACTAGATTTTTCCCTCAATGCACGAACATGATTATTGTTTCAATAGAATAAAAAAGCATATAAAAAACAATATTGCAATACACTAAAACATAATCAATCAATACTAACAACTTTTAATTTTTAAATCACCCGATTATTCTTATGATTATAGCATTAATTAATAATCGTGACACAACAGTGATGCGAAATTGAATTATCACAATTTCAATTTGTCAATTTAACTCTGGCAAATATAATTAGTTCAACGATCGTATATAAACTCATTATAATATTATTTATCGACAAACCACGTTTTAATGACTTTATTATTGAATATTATTGAATAAAGCAAATTATCGCTAAATTGTCAGTTCCGGTTATACGATTTTTAATGCTGTGGCGTCCTCGTTGTGTTGCATTGTCATGAGAGGCCTCGGTCGGCCTTCAACTTGACCGATGCTCGGAGAGAAATGGTAGGGGACATTCAAACGCATTGATTCGCACCGTCTCTGTCCGTTATTATTTCATAAGCGACCTAACAATTATACCCCGATAACGATTTTATACAGAGTCTCAGTATAGTGTATACTAATGATTATAATGTATGCGATATATCCTCTGGGTCCTTGACTCGCCTGATGGTGAATGCTCACACGATCGCATCAACGATCTTGTATACTACGTGTGTAATAGTCTCTGGCGCGTCTGGTTTATCAATAGACGCTCTCTCCCGCTATTCAGCCGGCTGGTAACACCGGCGGCGGCACCGACGAACCTAGTTTGGCTGAAACGAAAGGTCGATGATCCTGCAGCCTACCTTGGCTACGTAGACTTCTTGCCTAACCCGTATTCTCTGCAAAAGGACGTACATAATATCCTCATAGTTGTTACGTAAATCAATAAACTCATTAGAATTCAGTTATGCAGTTATAACTTTGTAACACACTCAAATAGTTGTGATAGTCCAGGGAGCATTAAATAATAACTATTAATTGTCAATCCATGCGAGAATTTTTATAGATACACTGATTTTTTATTTTTTTTTCAAAGTTTCTTCAATAATTGCTGTTACTATTTTTTAAATTGTGTACTTATAACTTTGTTCCCTCAAACAATTGTGATAGTCCTGAAAGCATTAAGTATCTATTGTTATTTGTCAATCCATCCGAAAATTTATATAGATCCATTAATTTTTTTGTTTTTTTTTCACTGATTAATTATGAATATGTTTGCTTGGATCACAGATATATTACTTTTATTTTCATTTATTTATTAAGTTATTTGCTAGAGTTATTCTTTTTTTTTGGGTGCAAGAATAACTATTAATTATCAATCCATGCGAGAATTTTTATAGATACATCGTTTTTTTTTCAAAGTTTCTTAAATAATTGCTGTTACTATTTTTTAAATTATGTACTTATAACTTTGTTCCCTCAAACAGTTGTGATAGTCCTGAAAGCATTAAGTATCTATTGTTATTTCTCAATCCACGCGAAAATTTATATAGATCCATTGATTTTTTTTTTCATTGATTAATTATGAATATGTTTGCTTGGGTCACAGATATTACTTAAATAATTGCTAGAATTATTCATTTTTTTTGGGTACAAGAATAACTATTAATTGTCAAGCCCTGCGAGAATTTTTATAGATACATTGATTTTTTTTTTCAAAGTATCTTAAAAAATTGCTGTTACTATTTTTTAAATTATGTACTTATAACTTTGTTCCCTCAAACAGTTGTGATAGTCCTGAAAGCATTAAGTATCTATCGTTATTTCTCAATCCACGCGAATATTTATACAGATCCATTGATTTTTTTTTCATTGATTAATTATCAATATATTAGCTTGGGTCACAGATATTACTTAAATAATTGCTAGAGTTATTCATTTTTTTGGGTGCAAGAATAACTATAAATTGTCAATCCATGCGAGAATTTTTATAGATACATCGATTTTTTTTTCAAAGTTTCTTAAATAATTGCTGTTACTATTTTTTTAATTATGTACTTATAACCTTGTCCCCTCAAGCAGTTGTGATAGTCTTAAAAGCATTAAGTAACTATTGTTATTTCTCAATCCATGCGAAAATTTATATAGATCCATTGATTTTTTTTCATTGATGAATTATGAATATGTTTGCTTGGGTCACAGATATTACTTAAATAATTGCTAGAATTATTCATTTTTTTGGGTGCAAGAATAACTATTAATTGTCAATCAAAGTTTATTAAATAATTGCTGTTACTATTTTTTAAATTATGTACTTATAACTTTGTCCCCTCAAACAGTTGTGATAGTCTTGAAAGCATTAAGTAACTATTGTTATTTCTCAATCCATGCGAAAATTTATATAGATCCATTGATTCTTTTTCATTGATTAATTATGAATATGTTTGCTTGGGTCACAGATATTACTTAAATAATTGCTAGAGTTATTAATTTTTGTTTGGGTGCAAGACATTTCTAAGAAAAAATGTCTAAGTTCATTAATGTTCCATTTTGGAAATAAATAATATTTGTTAATGATTACCGAAGCAATTGCTAAATTTGTGTTTTTTTTTGTGTTTTACAGGCACTCGGTCAAGATGTGCTGATGGCGACGAGGGAAGAAGAATGGGGCAACGTTCTATGTCTTCGCGAGAAGGGAACCTTCGGCGTCGTTCTGAGAGATCGTCTGATGACCGACGCTGCTCTCGGTGGACCGAGGCCCATCAAATCCGAGCACAGTTATAGCCTTCTCGCCTCCAGTCCACCGGCGAGTCCTGCGACACCAGGCGCCAATCCGCACACACCTAATTCCGAAACCACTCAAGGATTCACCGGCACAACTTGTCCTCCCGGCGCACTAAATACCAATGTCAACTCTGTCGAACACCACAAGACTCTCGAACTTCGTAGTAGAATCGACGGTACATAATTTGCATTTTTACTCAAAATCAAAGCAACAATTTTATTTAGACTTAATATTTGTATTCTATTCTTTATAATTTGCAATTTACTCAAAATCAAAGCAACAATTTTATTTAGACTCAATATTGATATTCAATTCTCTATAATTTGCATTTTTACTCAAAATCAAAGCCACAATTTTATTTAGACCCAATATTTATATTCTATTCTCTATAATTTGCAATTTACTCAAAATCAAAGCAACTATTTTATTTAGACTTAATATTTATATTCAATTCTGTATAATTTGCATTTTTACTCAAAATCAAAGTAACAATTTTATTTAGACTTAATATTTATATTCAATTATCTATAATTTGCAATTTACTCAAAATCAAAGCAACAATTTTATTTAGACTTAATATTTATATTCAATTCTCTATAATTTGCAATTTACTCAAAATCAAAGCAACAATTTTATTCAGACTCAATATTTATATTCAATTCTGTATAATTTGCAATTTACTCAAAATCAAAACAACAATTTTACTTAGACTTAATATTCAAATTCAATTTTACGTAATTTGCAATTTTATTTAAAATCGAATGATTCCGAATATTCCAGATGACTGAAATATTTGGAAAACTTCAAAGAATTGCCGTCAGGTCTCATTTGACATATCTGAGTTCCAGAAACGATTATATCTTATAGAAAAGGTCTGTTGACATATTGTGTGCGGCCTTATTGCTTTTTGGGAGGTTCAGTAATATACAATTTTATCTATTTCATGTAAGTTTTCGACCGCAATTCGATCGAATGCAGTGTTTATCTTACAACATTAGATCCCTGTGAAATGTGAACCATATACGTAACGTAATAACGATGAATAGTGCATACTACGGAATAGCCTAGTTTTACCTATCAAAATCGATAAAAAATCTACTCCAGAGTTTCATTAACGTCTTATCAGAAATTTCAAGTATGGCCGTAATTTAAAGTGTAAATCACAAAAGAAAAACCATATGTTTTCAACGTTTTCACGTTTTTCCATGGAATTATTTCATTGTCATCAGAAAATTTGTGAGTTCCGTCATAATTGACAGAGTACGGATTAGATAGACTTTTAAAATGGAGTGAAAATCGACGAAAATACAATAAAATTATATCCTGTGATGGCTTAAATATTATAGAGCAATAGATCAATTTTCTAGAAACCTCCTATCGTTCTTTATATTAATAGAACGTTTAGTTCTTATTACTTTTTGTTAACAAAACAAGTGCTGCTGGAAGTCGTGTGAATTAGCGAATATATGCGACTTAATGATACAGATTATCTGGGATCAAATGTCGAAGTTTCATCGGAATTTCTGACCTCAATTTCTCATCAATTGGATCTCATCCATTGAAAACCGGAAATTAAACTGCATATCGCTTATTTTTCCGTGTATGTGTGACGTTGCGATTTTATGATTATTATTATATTGCACAGATATGGAGGAAGAGTGTTATCCGGCAATCTCAATGGATACGGCGTCCGGACGCGGCGCAAACTCCTCGCCAACGCCTGCACAAGTTTCCACGACTCCGGTTGGTCTCACGCTCGTGTCCTCGCGACTACAGTCAGTACCCGAAGAGAACGTCTGCACGGAAGTCAAAGGAGAGCCCTTGAGTGCTCCCAACAGTCCCGGCGAGCCGGTTGCAGCACCCTGCCAACTCGTCGCCGACAAGGTCCCTATTACTATGGTTGCTCCGCACAGACTCCACTTTACAAGAAATCATCTAGCTCTGCAAACGAGCGATAGTGAAGAAGACGACGAAGAATATTATCAGGTAATTTAGGAATATGGAAACGAATTTTTCCGTAGCAACCTCAATTTAAGGGAAGGAAGTCAGGTCAAAAAAATTGATTTTGGTAATTCAATATTATCCAAATCCTATTGCATATAAAAATGCCCAACGCACTATATTGTTGGTACTCGATTAAAGGATTTTTTACTGTCGTCTGACTTGCATATGCTTTTAAATATTATCTTAAGCAAAGATCTTAGGTTTTCCATTCTGCGCATGATTCAGATCAAACTACTAGGCAGATTCGAATGGCTGACGTCTCATTTTCTTCTTCATGAACAGGTACACCGGCTAAATGAAGCAAATGTCAATAAAATGTAATATTTTTTAAGTAACATAATTATTAATAAATAAATTTTATGCTATTTTCTAAATCAGTGATTAACTTTGCTTTCAGAATGAAAAAAAATAGTTTACTCCATTTAGCCGGTGTATCTTTTCATGAAGAAGAAAATGAGACATCAATGATTCCAATCTGCCTATTAGTTTGATCTGAATCATGCGCAGAATGGAAAACCTAAGAACTTTGCTTAAGATAATATTGGAAAGCATATGCAAGTCAGACGACAGTAAAAAATTTTTTCATCGAGCACCTACAATATAGTGCATTCGGCATTTTTATATGCAATAGGATTTGAATGATATTGAATTTCCAAAATCAATTTTTTTGACCTGACTCCCTCCCCTTAATCCCTACTTTTATTCACAATTCTAATTAACGACGTCTTCAGGGAGTTACACCTACTTTAGGTTCTTCCATTAAAGATATTACGTAAACTAAGTTTCAATTTTTGCTATTATAAAATTCGAAATTGCTTAACGACTTTTTTAAAGGGAGGGAGTCAGGCTCAAATTGCTGATATTCATTTACAGATCTCACTAATTCATCTTCGATTTTCATATCATTTAAAAAAGATATATTCTTTTAAAATCTGAAACAAAATTTTTTTTACTTTACGACAAAAGTATCTAGTTATTGCAAATAAACCATTAGAAATTTATGGGTTTTTAGACTTCTCCACAGTTTTCTGAAATAAGCTGTAAACCAAAAATTTCTAAAAATTGCTCAATTATACATAACTAAAATAAGCGGTAAGAAACGAATTTCTAAAAATTGCTCAAATATAGCCCGAAGAATTTTTCTTATGTATAATTGAGCAATTTTTAGAAATTCCTTTCTTACCGCTTATTTTAGGGAAGTGTGAAGAAGTTTAAAAAAACAATGAATTTCTTATAGCTTATTTGCAACAGTTACATGCGTTTGCCATAGAAAAAAAACTTTGTTTCAGGGTTCAAAAGAATATCCTATTTTTAAAAGTTGGTATATTTTATAAATGACATTAGCATATAAATATTTGAACGAGAAATTTGAACTAAAAAATCGAGACTTTAACATAGCGTCTTATCGGCGTACGGATTTTTCGACACTTTAAAAATTGGCTGCTTAAAGCGAAAAAGTTGCAAAGGAAATGAGAATTCTTTTTTATGTGTTAATAAAATTTGTAAATATTCTTACAGAACATGGATATTGAGGATTTCGATATAAAGTGCGAAGGAAGCGAGACGAGTGTCGACGGATCGGGACAAGGACTTCCGCCAACACCACCGAGCAGCGCTAGTTCGGACAGTGAAGGTACAGCGTCCGCTTCCTGTTCGCCGGAGCGCCGCGACTCTCAGAGTTCTTCCGGCCACGTACAAAATCTTCGGGGTTTACTGGGGCCGAGGCTCTACGTGACGAACGGAAATCACACGCACACAACCAGGCAGCCTATACACACCTCCCTCATATCTTGCCAACCGGTAAGAAGAAATTGTCGACGCAAATCACCTTTTTTTTCACTCCGGATGTGCGATCAGTATTTTCTATAATTTCCTTTTTTGTTTTTTCGCTTACAGAAAGGCTCGACGGGGATCCTCACACTAACGGACGAGGAGAAGAGAACGCTAATTGCCGAAGGATATCCCGTACCTACCAAGCTACCTCTCACCAAACAGGAAGAAAAGTCCTTGAAGAAAGTTAGAAGGAAAATTAAGAATAAGGTAGGAAGAGTCGCTAATTATTTTCTTTTCTCTTAATTGCAATATTACAATCGCGAGCAAATTCATGATATAAATAACAAGAGCGTGAGAAAAAATAGTTGAGCGGTGATTGAAATTTTAGATTAGTAAATGAATATATTCTTTGCACGCGAGTTGACATTTTTTTCCTGTGAAGCGATTTGACAAACAAATTACATAAGATTTTACACAATTGTTAATCGTATAGAATTTTGTTCAGTCATTACTTTATGCTTTATTGAATGCTTTAGTATTCGATGGTGTCTGGGCTTGTATATAAAATACAAACTAAATTTTGAAGTCGGCCGATACAATAGTTTGTGTATCATTGAGTAGCTAACATAGAAATTTAATTTTTAGTTCTCAATAGAGATTCAAATGTAATGCTGGACCTGAAAATGTCATAAGAATTTCCGTTTTACTTCCGGATAGAGGAATTTTTGTCGTCATGAAACTTATTTTGGAGATTTTCATTTGCGAAAAAATTCGTTTAATTTTTCTTTATTATTTCTTACGATGTCTAAAAAATGTTGCTAAAATCCAGTTTTACAATTTATCTTAAAACAAGCATGACAATTACAAACTTGTACATTGCGTCTTCGTTATTTACCACCTCTTACAAAACTTTCCCTATGAGAAAGCTAAAATCGTTGAATATACTTCATTACAGAGCTTTGTAAAAAGTGAAAATAAATGAGAAAGCAATGTGCAAAGTTCATCAAACTTTACGTTCTTTTTTTAACCAGATCTTGTTCGTCAGTTCGGGAGCGCCAAAAAATAGTAAATAATTCGACGTTTTTGTTTATGTTACAGATCTCCGCGCAGGAGTCTCGCCGCAAAAAGAAAGAGTACATGGACGGTCTTGAGAGGAGAGTTACGCTGCTAACCACCGAGAATACATCTTACAGAGATCGCCTTACTAGCCTCGAGGAAGCTAATCGTGAATTGATGAAAGAGCTTCATCGTCTGCAGGCTCTCGTTGAAAGCCAGTCTTCCTAATTTTCACGAGTAGAGTGATTCGCGTTGCCAAAGGAATCGAGTCTTCCGACGACGGGTATAAAACCGCGTTAGCGTTTGCTTGGATCACAGACTCGATACTGGAATCGATTAGAGTCGGGATATCGTCGCCGTCGTACGGCTCGAACAATTATTCTCGCCGTTGGAAAGTCATTGGCGGCGAGTGATAATAGCGTTTTCAGTGGCACTTCTTTGCTCCCGTTTAACGATTCCACTTCGTTGATTATGGAAAGCAATTGTGCAGACTATTCCGTTAGTCTTGACGGGCGATCTGTTCCATATTTCCATTATCATAATTCTCCTTTTTTTCTCTCAACCTGATAACTTATTAATAAGCAGATTTTGGATCAAATGGATTATGCGAAGTGCCACTTGGACATTATGTTTGCAAAATGGAGAAAAAAATACGCATATGTCAGATAAGAGATTTAAACGTCGTGATACAAACAAAATCTGCGTATGAGTACCGAAGAAAAACGAAAGGAGCAGCTTCGCGATATAATAGCCGTTAAAAATGATAAATATTTCTATTTAGGCATTTCATTCAACTTGCAATTTGATTTTTCTATGATCTAGATGATTTTTGGGGAAAATACTTTCTAGAAAGCTTTTTATCAATGATCAATCGTTTCACAGTGACGAATTTTCACTATTAACGATTTTTTGAAAGTTTGTAAATTCGAATCTGTGAATCGTAATCGAAAAATTGGAGGGACGTGCTAATTATAAAATTCATGAAAGTATGACGTTTTTATCAATGGCCAATCGTTTTACAGTGACGTTTCATTATTAAAGATTCATCGAAAGTTTGTAAATTCGAATCTGCGAATTGTAGGCGAAATATTCGAAGGCTAATCGTAAAATGGATGAAAGTATATTAAAAAAAAAATCTGCATCAACTTCATTGAATGTCCATTGGTGAAGTTGTGTCAGAAAGGGTCTTTGATTTTTAAGCGACTTCTTGCTAAGTAGATGTTCGCCTAAACTTTTATGTTAACCTAACGCTATGAAATGATTTATACACAAGCGAGCTATTTCTGTGTGATGTTACCTTGAAGGTTGCTTATTTTAGACGTCTTGTTTCGATAAGTTACGTGAGAGAGACGGAAAGAGCGAACGAGAGCTTCGCCGAAAAATTTCTTTCATGCGAGTGCCTGCCTAGATTCGGCAACGATGATAAAATGTATTTTTGAAAACAGCTGAAACGCGCCTCTCACACTGCACGAAAATCGCCATTCGGCGAAATATTCAAAGTTCCAAGTAGAAACTAAGAGACACTACTAAACTTATATTTGAGATCGCGACTGTATTCGCCTTCATCGATTCGTCCAATTCGCATGCCGACTCGGCAAATACCGCCTGAATTAATAGATTTATATATATATAAATATATTTCAGAGAAGCAACTGAACTATATTATTGTTAGCTATTTTATTATCTATAACGAAATTGTACAAAGTTTTAATGGTGAGGTGTGCCGAGATAAAAGTGTGCAGTTAATTAATATTACACATAGTATATAAAAATATATATTTCAGAATCATGTTATCCCTCGTGCGAAGGTTGAAAATATATACATCATATAGATTATATATATATATTTAATATTGTAATTGTAGAAGATAAATTTTAGCGACGTTGGCCACGTGATTACCGTGTACAAGTCAATGTATTTTATTGCGGATAAATAGCTTAACCCTAGAAAAGAGACATTGCGATATTTATTGTCCTAAAAATAGGCGAATAATTCAGATTTTTACCATCTTCTTATCGCGTAAAAATTAGATCTATTAAAGAACGAAATATTTAAAAAATAAAATACGCTAATGTGGAGACTAAATTTATTTTATTTTTTCACGATATTTGTTGTGTCCAATTCTAGGGTTAGTTGAGAGAAAGTATAATGAGAGAGAATGTTAATTAATCGAAAATATTGTGCTTTCGGGTGATGAGTGTGTATTAAGAATAAATTAGTGTCTCGCGCCGCGTAAGAAAACGACAGGGAACGGATAGGATAATCCGTTCGAATTCGTAGCGCGCGATTAACGATCCGTCCACGAGAGTGATCGGATCTCGCGTTATTATTCTTTGTTATAGATTTCATGTTGCGCTTCGAGCGTGCACGGTAGGTGCGGGAAATCGTGCAATTTGCGTGTGTGTTTAATCGATTAGTTGCGTCCATAATTTCTTTCTCTTGAAGAACGTCAGAATGAGGCGCTTAGGTTAGGCAAATTTTTTTTTATGTCGCTCTGTGCGTCGAGTGCGGGCGGGTAATCGTGCAATTTGATTTTTATGTAAACCTCCGCATCTTTAGAGTTATATTATAAAAGTTCGTGACGGTTCAAATGAAAAATCATGTTATAGTAAGGCCATAGTTATAAATAAAATATCTTTATTGAATTTCGCCGGGTCCAAGGGATACTCACTTCTCGGAACGTTGCCAAAAACACACGAGTCACGTGGTTATCGTCCGTGCCGTCGAGTTGCGTTTGTTTTTATTAGGCAAACAAACTTGTTGATAATCAGCGAATATATCGCTGCGTCTTTCACCTATTCGATAAGTCTTCATTTGCATCTGTTAATTTTCGATTTTTAACTTTTCGCTCTTATGTAGCGAAAGATAAATGTGCTCAGATTGATAAAAGAAATTATTGAATCTGTGTGTAATTATTAGAATTGAAATAATTGCATTAAATAATACGGTACAGAAAAAAATAATTACTGTTGCGGTAAGAATTTTGTTGTCTTTAACGGCCAAGTACCTTTTCTGACGAAAAAATGCTAATTATTAAATTCTAAACACTTTTCCGAATGTAAATAGTGGAATAACGACAATTGAAAAAAAAATTAATCTTTTATCTGTAAATTGATTTTTCTTTCGTAAAATAAAAATATAGCATTGTTAATAAAATACGATTATTTCTCGAATTCTTCCGTATTTTTTGAGTAACTTCTAAAACGATGCTTTGAAAAATGACTGTTCATCCTCTAGCAAATATTAAAATTTGCTAATTCTTGCTGCAGCAGTAATTTTTCTTGCTTCGTTTGTAATGGTTTTTTAAATGGATATTGTGGCCTTTTTTATTGCAGCATAAGAAATTGACAGAAAAACCCTTTTCATCGGGGTAATAAATTTTTCAGTGTATTACACTCAAATTTTCTACTCAAATACAATTGCATTTGAAATTATCATTTACAAATTCTGGAAAACACCAGAATTTTTTTTTTCGAAAAATGAAAGAGCCAAGGAATTCAAATTATTTGAATCGATCCTCTGTGGTCAATAGTGTAAACGAAGTCGGTCTCTGCAATTCCAACAGTGCTGCACTGTACCATCGATCCATCGTTAAGCACCTTATTACGAACTGTGCGACGGCATGCACAAATTACATTACAAAATAATATATATATATTCCACGAGTGAAATGTTAGATTCTAAAAAAATTCCATAGTATATAATGGTAATCGCAACTAAGTGACTTAACGATAAAAAGAAAATTGTGCACAGAGCCGAAAAAAAATGCCACTGAGCTCGTTCACGTTGCTCGACGTGCCTCGTATAGTTTATTATTAAAAAATATATAAATAAATATAGCATACAATAAATATATATATATACATACATATATATATCTACGTCAAAATTGTACATATTAGAAGCGAAAGAAATTTATGTATACGAAGTTCCGAGACATAATATTATATTATTATTAAAAGAGCGAACGAGAGTGAGAAACGAAGCGGTATAAAAGTGGATATGCGCAAATTGTGTTTGACTATTCGACTCTTATTCGACGTCGACTCTGTTGTATCGTTTCCTTCGGAATACGAGCCACGCTAGCTTGTGCTCACGTGTGGTATGGGTGTTGTATGACAATAATGAATAAACACGTGTGACCTAATATTCTCGGTGATCCGTTTATTTTTCCCTCCTTCCTCACCACCTCTGTGAACATCGAAGCTCTTTAGACGCTCTTCGCGAGGGTGATTTTCACTCCCCCCCAGCCACGGCACCACTGGGGCTGCTTCCCTCGAATTGTTCGCCGTTACCTGAAGATATCGAAGACCAGATCAAATTTCCCTCGACTGTCTAGAATCTTTGCTGTCGACAACCAACTGGTATCTGATAATGGTTGATTCAATGCTTACAAATGTTTATAAGACGTGTGAGGGAATTGTCGAGTCTTGAATGTGACGAGCTTCTATCTCTCGGTTATTGTAACTATATACTTCAGATGTAAGGTATTCAAAGCTCACGCTCTAAAGATGTTAGTGGAGTTCAAAACAAGAGCAACGTGAATCTGAGTGAAGTTTGTGTTCATCTAAACGCAAATGTATTTCACATGAATATATTTCTGAGACGTTGCAGAAGTTGCTTCTGTTATGCGCTACGTAAACTTCGTGTTAACTTCGCTTTTGAAAGGAATTAATACATAGACGAAAATAAATTGGTAGAAAATAATCAAATTTATTTTTGACTCTGTACTAATAAGTTTCAAAAGAGAAGTTCTTATCAAGTTTATACAAAGGAGAACAGAAGTAACGTTTCCAATATCAAAATAGTTTCGTCCACAGAAAGTTTTTGTCAATCTTATAGAAAGATTTTGGCCAATTTGCAATTGTACATTTTTAATTTGATAAACTATTTTCATACTTTTTCGAGGAAAATTAGAGATTGATAAAAAAAATTCTGTAACATGAATAAGACATTTCTGTAGATATTTGTGAACAATATTTTTTCTCATAAGTACGAATATCTTCATTTTAATTTAGTTAGTTTTGCTTTTTAATAAAAAGACTATTTTTCTTGTAGGACAAACTAGAGTATTTTAAACTGCTTATATATTTTAAGGCATTTCTAGAAAATCTGAACGAAATTTTTAATTTAATTCAGCTTCAAACATACATGCATTTTTTTAATGAATATTTTAAAACTTTTTTTCGTTTTCATCGTTGTAATTAGATAGGTAAAAAAAATCTCCATAGTTCTCCACAATCTTTTTTTTTCGCTTTTGGAAGGAATTAATACATAGACGAAAATAAATTGGTACAAAATAATCAAATTTATTTTTGACTCTGTACTAATAACTTTCAAAAGAGAAGTTTTTATCAAGTTTATACAAAGGAGAATAGAAGTAATGTTTCCAATATCAAAATAGTTTTGTCCACAGAAAGTTTTGGACAATCTTATAGAAAGATTTTAGCCAATTCGCAATTGGACATTTTTTATTTGATAAACGATTTTCATACTTTTTCGAGGAAAATTAGAGATTGATAAAAAAAATTCTGTAACATGAATAAGACATTTCTGTAGATATTTGTGAACCATATTTTTTCTCATAAGTACTAATATCTTCATTTTAATTTAGTTAATTTTGCTTTTTAATAAAAAGAATATTTTTCTTGTAGGACAAACTAGAGTATTTTAAACTGCTTATATATTTTAAGGCATTTTCAGAAAATCTCAACAACATTTTTAATTGAATTCAGCTTCAACCATACATACATTTTTTTAATGAATATTTTAAAACTTTTTTTCGTTTTCATCGTTGTAATTAGATAGGTAAAAAAAATCTCCATAGTTCTCCAAAATCTGGAGGAAAATTAGAGATTGATAACAAAAAATTCTGTAACATGAATAAGACATTTCTGTAGATATTTGTGACCGATATTTTTTCTCATAAGTACGAATATCTTCATTTTAATTTAGTTAATTTTGTTTTTTAATAAAAAGAATATTTTTGTTGTAGTACAAACTAGAGTATTTTAAACTGCTTATATATTTTAAGGCATTTCTAGAAAATCTGAACAACATTTTTAATTTAATTCAGCTTCAAACATACATGCATTTTTTTAATGAATATTTTAAAACTTTTTTTCGTTTTCATCGTTGTAATTAGATAGGTAAAAAAAATCTCCATAGTTCTCCACAATCTTCATTATATTTCGGCGAAATATTTTAGAATCCACTTGGCTTCTCTTTTTTTATTCTAGAGACAGTTCCTCGATGGGTTCATCTCGAACTCTGCTCTCGAGTGCAGCCAAACTCATTGGAGCATCGATGTCGATCATTTTTTCCTCATCAACAGTTTTGTTTTTTTCTTTATCGCGCATCGATATGTACAAAGGATTTTCGAATCTCTTGCTACTCGAGGACGGTCTGTCGACGTCGCTGTCATCTTCGTTTGGCTCCGAGTCTTCGGTGACAATATTTTCGGCAAGATCGACGTCACCTTCTGGTACGTTTTTGAAACGTGCAAAGCCAAATGTTCCAGTGGAACTTTTCTTTCGTTTCGATGGAGTGTTTTTTCCGGCTGAGGTGCAGGCAGTAAATACTCTGAAATGAAAAGGAATTTTTTAAAAGTGTTAATTAAAAAATTTATACATAGGTGAAAAAATAGCAGTCTGCAATGTGAGAAAAAAAAATTACGGTCCTATTAAATAAATTTGCTATATGAGGCAAAATTTCTATCGCTGAAATTCTGCTCGAGTATTCTCCTCGGCTCTGTGACAAATGTTATGTTTTCTCTAAAATCAACAGAGTTTGCTTCGCCCCAAGGAATAAAATAATGAACGTGAAAAGAGAGCTGCAACTGGGCAGCTGCTCTGCTTCTTGCCATTGTGGTAGGTGACAAGTGTCTGGTATAATTCAAGAAGAACTCAAGAAAGAGGTAAACGTGGAGTGGAGTTAAATAAACTTGAATTAATGATCTTAAAATTTACATTCTTCAGAATTATCATTATTTAAAATATCCGAAATTTAAAATGTAAATGCAAATCCTACAATCCTCTAGATGCTGGTATTACTATTTTGATCTTAAAGGTATTGAGGAACTTAATTAATATTTATATTTATAAAATTTCCATTTTTTTAAGCTCTCAAACGTTTTTTCCGTTCATATTTTTTAAATATTTATGAGGAAACTTTGTGAAGTGCCGCGAAATATTAATCAATAACGAAAAATTCACATTCCTATAAAATCTGAACCCTTCTACCGGTCTTCACAAAATTTTGTACCTGGTATCACTGAATATTATTCCGTTTACGTATAACATTTGGGCACGCTATCTCAACTTTTGCGTAAGTTAATGTAAGAACTTCAATTTTTCGATAAATAAATTTAAAAAAATCAAACCAAAATTTCTGCATTCTTTTTGTAAAAAATTATCTATATAATTTATGTCATAATTTAATTTATTATCATAATTTATGTAAAATTATGTAATTATTAAATTATAAACAATTGAATAAGGGATGCTTCTTCATCTGTATGCTAAATTTCCGCTGTAACGCTGGAGCAATTTTTAAATTATAGGTGATTGAATTTTCGAAGTCAGGAACTCACACACACACACGTACATACGGACATTTGCTTGGACTACTTTTTGTCGTTTTGGACCATTCTAATTATCCTGTGAAAAATGTAAAAAACAAATGTTTCATGAAAGCAAAGCGCCCTTTATGCGGAATCAAAACGGAATAATAATTAGTGTGCCCATTGCAAGATTGTTGCACCTGCTAGCAGTGCACATATGCATATGTCAATTACGTATAATGTCGGGTTTTATAGTTTCCTGAAATACAGCAACACAATATAGTGCATGCAGGTCGTTTGAGAATAAACTTTCCATTGAGAGTTCCCAGGGTGCGAAGTACCCGAGGGTGAGGCGAGAATAGGGGAGAGCGGGGCAAAATGGCAACGTGGAGCTTAATGGCACGAGCAGCACGAACGAAACGAGGCATGCTAGAACCGGAATAAAATGTAACACATGAAAACAAAAATTGGTACATTGACACACAAAATTCCACAGTCTTATTAATTGTCACAAATATTTTTCAATGAAAAAAACGCCAAGTTTTTTACATTTTCACTCGATTCAATGCGCGCGATGGAAAAAAAAATAGTACTTCGACACCCAGCATGAGAGTTGTACATTTACACAAATATTCTTCATATCATAACGAACAATAGTAACAATGCCAAAGCCCTGAATTATTGAAAAAAAAGTCAAACTCTTATGCGAATGCGAAAGAGGATACACCATGCCTCTTTTGCACTCTCACATAGAAAAATATATATGTAACATATACGTTAAATATATGGCGCCAAAAAGTTCTATATGCTGAATATATTCTGCATATATGTGTGCAAAAATATATTCAAAATATATGGGATATATGTATGGAATAAATGTAAAATATATTTCATATACGTTTAGCGCCAAAAAGTTCTATACGTCGAATATATGGTGCATATATTTCTATTTCCATGTGGGCTGGCTTGTATTCACAACACTCTGAAACCCAAGCGTGTTGCAAGTGTGTTTTTTCCTATATTTTACATTATGCCGACTTTTTACATCGTTTAAGCGTGTTGTATTTTACATGGTAATGATATGTAAGATGCAACACGCTTAAAGTGTGTAAAAACTCGTCATAATGTAAAATATAGGAAACTACATACGCTTGGTTTTTAGAGCGAGTCAACGGGGTCGTGGATACGTTGCAGTACGTGTGAAAGATGGACACACTTTTCGTGTGCTGATGTCGATGAGGATATCGTCGAAAATTTTTGTGATGCCTGCGCCCAATGGAATTCAAAATAAATATCAAATGAGTTGAGTATTGAATGTAAAAAAACAATAGATGTTTATATTCTATTAAATTTAATTTCACAGATATCGTGAAATTAATATCACGGCAATTAAACTATAACACAATTCTTTTACGATTTCAGCGTGCGCTGGTGTCATTTTGACGACCCTAGCAGATCAGACCACGGTCGAATCACGGTGAAAATCACGAGTGATTTTTACATAGAAAAAAAACGGTCGTTTAACGGTGGAAATAACGGTCCGTCGTTCTAAAGCTTCTGGAGCGATGGAGCTTTTGAGCTTTCGGTCGGGTGGGGGTCAAAATAACGAATGACCAAAATAGCGAATGGTTAAAATAGCGAATTTCAAAATAAGGAACGTCCGAATATAGAATAGCCATTATTATGAAATTCGCTACTTCAGCCATTCGCTCTTTGATCCTTCGCTATTTTGGCCCCCATCTTATTAAAATGCAATCAAAATAGCGAATAGCTAAAATAGCGAATTTTATAATGATGGCCATTTAATATTTAGACGTTTCTTATTTTGAAATTCGCTATTTTAGCCATTTGCTATTTTGGTCATTCGCTATTTTGACCCCCACTCTTTCGGTCCGTGATTTTTGCAAAATATTACAGACGAAATCACGGCTTAAATCACGGCGAACGAATAATGAAATCTGCTGTGATTTAAGCCCGGATTCTACGAAATACCACGGCACTGTAAATTCCGTCGAGACGTGATTTCTACCGTTCTTTATTGCAAAATCACAGTCAGCAAGCTCAAAAGCTCAAACGGTATGAGAGGATCCGTGATTTCTGCCGTGATACGACCGTGATTTTCGGTGTCAAAACTCACGCGTGATTTTCACCGCGATTCGAACGCGAACAGCGTCAATACCAGGCGTGGTTCAATCTGCTAGGGGACGCGGGTTGAAGATTTAGACCTTCTTCAAAACCTAAATGTTGCAGTCTCGAGGACCTCCGGTTCCTCCATTCCTTTGACACTCGTCAAAACCTCCGAAAATGGCAGATATTATCCGAATGGAGTAAACCAAATCTACTGTAGACTGAAATTCTTATGGTTGGACCTCCAATTAGGTTGTACAGAATGAGATGAGGTTCTTAGACCCTTGTTCAAACCTCCAAAAGTGGCATATTTTACCCATTTTAATTCAACGAAGGGTGTTGAACTGTTGGAAGGGTTTAAATTTTAACTCGGGGAGGTGTTTCATTATGCCCCTGTTCCATCGTGCCTCCTGTTGCCATTTTGCCTCGGTCTCCTTTATATTGTCGCTGGGTCTGTTAAAATCAACCTCGATTCTCCTCCAAGTGAATTAACAAACTGTTACCCGTGGCCCGAATAAGGAGCTCGACTAATTAAACGGTACAACGACCGGCCGACTGTTCGCGGGTGGTGAACTCGAGGGCTGATTTTAAGAGGGCAAGGGAGTGAGAGAGAGAGTGACTGCTGAAATTGCCGGTTGCGCGAGAAGAAATTATACCAGGCGTCGAAACGCTAAATAGCAAACGAGAACGCGCGGTGCTCTCTGTGCTTCTGTTGTTTCTGTTGCTCGCGGTAGTAACACAGTACAAATTGAAAGCTCTCCTTCCTTCACATCAGGCTCTACGTGAGAGCGAAGCAAGATTGAGAGCAGAGACCTCTTCCTTCTCACCCTCACGATTCACCTCAACGACTGACATACCTTCGTCCTCTTTAATACCCGCAAGAGAAACAACTCCCTCATGAGAGATTCCTCGTATTCACAGAATTTGCGAATTACACACCTTCCAGAATCACCAAAATAGCGGGATCTTCTACTTTAAGGAGGGTAGAAAAATTGCTGCAGAGTGTAATATTTTCAGAAGGGAATATATGAGCAATATATGAGACTTGGTTCTTCATACTAGTAGCAGTGAAATGGGGATATTGTGGGTCACTTAAAGGAAATATGTATATATTCTTTTGAGAATTGAAAAAAATGGTATATTTCGATACAAGAGGCCAAAGGAGCGTTTTGCGCACTGCTTGCGTGAATATTTTTCTTTACGAGTGCAATGGAAAATCCGAGTTTGTCCGACGTTTACAGACATGCAAAATGAGCTGCAATTTCAAGCAGTAAGCAAAATCCAGGGAACAGTGTGCAAAATGAGAGAGCTAGTGCGCAAAATGTTTTGCGCACTAATTCGTCAACTGGCCATTTTGCATGTCTGGGAACGGTGGGCAAACGAGGATTTTGCATGCACGAGTAAAGAAAAAGTTTTTCCATACTCATTAGACGTACACGATAAAACGTAATTATACATTTTTGTACTTTCAACATACGTACCCAGGATTTTTTTTCAATCATTTATTTGCAAACAAATGGTTGGTTATTTTTAGATTTGCAGATATATCACGAAGATAATTTGTAGAATTTTTCCATTTTTATTTTACGAAGTTCTGTTTATTAATCCTTAAAAAAAATGAAATTAAATTCTGTAGATTCAAGATCTTTGTTGTTGTGATTTGGTCTTTATAAATTTGTGATTTATAAATTTTTGTAAGTACTTCGAATTTAATGGTTTATAAATTTTACCCAATTTGTCATCCCTTCAAATTTAAATCTAAGTAAATATAATAAGTAATAAGTAAAATCTGTTGGTTACTTTTCAAATTTAACAAGACTGGCACTGCGATATTATAAAATTATTTTTACTGCGTGTCAATTGTCCCATATGAAGATAATTTCTTTTACCACTGCAGCTTGTTATTATGAAAATAATTTGACCATCCATTTTTTTGCAGAAAGTAATTCTGCTTTTAGGAACATGAAAAAAATGCCATAAAATGTCAATATTATGACATTTTTTGGAATAAGGTTGACCCGGATAACCCCCTTTTCCTCACATCAACCGCTGCGTATGTCTCGACAATTTCTCTGCTGGCTCGTTTCGAACGAATTACACACCTATATGATCGTGCATATACACTTACGCACATAGCGTGTCTCATATTCCGTGTAATTACTTTTCCTCTGGTCTTCTTCTCCCCGCGTCGCGAAGTCGTATATATGAACGTGGCTCGTAATGTTAGAAGTGGCTACATTGCTAGTCGCGCAGTACGTAGGAGTACACAGTAGGTACTCGGCCAAGTGGCGATAAGGGGTCACGACTATCGCGTCCGAGTCTCTCGACTCTCTTCTTGAGAATAAATGAAAATATGGTGGCAACTATAGCTGCCCACAAGTCGAGTATGTCAAATAAAAAATGTTTGCAAAAGAGAAAAATGTGCGCAATAATATGTTCACAGCCAAAACCCAGAATCATAATACAGAGCTTGTCGTTAACGTGCAGAAATATTTAGCGTTCCATTACATACGGATCAGGCCCTGACTAGGGTCGGATCAGGCCCTGACTAGGGACGGATCAGGCCCTGTCTAGGTACGGATCAGGCACTGACTAGGTACGGATCACGCTCTGACTAGGTGCGGATCAGATCCTGACTAGGTACGGGTCAGGCCCCGACTAGATACGGATCAGGCCCTAGCTAGGTCATAATATTAAGGCCTGGTAGGGCCTTAGAAGGCCAAAATTTACGCTAATTTACACAAATTTCTACTATGTCGGATAAAAAAAGTTCCCAAGAGAGAAGAAAGAATATACACAATAATATGTTCACGAGTCAAGGGAGCAAAAACAGAATAATGATACTGAGCTGGTCGTTACACGTGACTCCACCTATCGAGTACTTGCTCCTCATTAAATTCACATCCGTTGAGCCCATCGAATGCTTTTGTATAGAAGCTGTAATATCTGTTGCACTTCTGGATTCGTTGTACTATTCCGAGACTTGAAAGCACAGTGGAGAATTTAATAAAGGCGTTTAATTGAAACTCAAGGGAAGATTATGCAGCCACGAGAGTGGCTCTTGAGGGCTAATCTGATTATCGAGGTAATGTGCTTTGCGACAATGGCGTATGATAGTCACGTTATTGTGGCGAGAAAGTGGAATGTTGTCGACGCATAGTTTGAAGCAACATTCCTGGAAAAACAAAATGTTGTACAGGCTTGTTTAAGTGCCACTCTTTTCTGGAACTAAATTAAATCTTGTCGAAATGTCAACCCTTCAATGTCCATCATGATTGATGCGAGGGCAGAAAAGATATTTAAAAAATATATATTTTTGAATATCGTTAAAAAAAGATATATTTTCGAAAATTGGTTGAAAAAATATCTTTTTGGAAATTGTTTTCATAAACATATTTTTTTATATAAATTTAAAAATTCTGTGGAATTTGACGAAGATTTACTGCAGAGGATGTTTTTCGGACAAAGCTGCTTACATAATGTTTTGTTTGTTAAGTGTAAAAATTTAGATAAACGAATTTTCAAAGTAAAATTTTTCAAACATTGTTGTACCGAAAAATATAGAGCAATTAAGATTTTCTTTTTTCGCAATTTTCATTAAATCGAACAAAAATTTGGCAGGCTAGTAAAGCAGTAGAAATTTTTTATCTCTTGTTATTTTTTATAATATATATATATTAGGGCTGTTAAAAAAACATAATTTCTTTATAATCGGTTGCTCCTGAAATGCTGTATTGATTATCACAAAAAAAAATTTCGCGAAAGCTGGGAGTTATGCAATGATACTAAGTACTGCCGCATCAACTCCAAAATCCAAAATTCATTAAAAACGGCGATTTTTGGAATTTTTTTTTGTTGTCTTAAAGCGCTCATGGAGATTGTGGTTGCTTTCGATAGACTATGAAATTGTGTAAAGGCAGAAACATGTTCGATAATATTTAGTACTGTCGCATCGACATTGAAGTTAACAAAATGAAAAATGAAATCCTATAAAACATTGAAATATTCATCTGCTCATCGATTATTTCGCGCGTTTTTAAATGACAAAATGGCTCATGAAACGGGAGTCCTGTATGATCAAATTTAGTACTGCCGAATCGATATCGCAGTTTCCCAAAATTCGAAAATCGCTTATCATCATCATGATTATGATCATACATGACTCCCGTTTCAAGAGCCATTTTTTCATTTGAAATCGCACGAAATAGTCGATGAGCAGACGAATATTTCAATGTTTTAAAGGATTTAATTTTTTGATTTTGTTAACTTCAATGTCGATGCGGCAGTACTAAACATTATCGAACATGTTTCTGCCTTTACACAATTTCATAGTCTATTGAAAGCAACCACAATCTCCATGAGCGCTTCACCGCATAAAACAAAAAATTCTAAAAATCGCCGCTTTTCATGAATTTTGGCCTTGATGCGGCAGTACTTAATATCATTGCACAAATCCCAGCTTTCGCAAAAATATTTTTTTTGTGATAATCAATACAGCATTTTAGGAGCAACCGATTACAAAAAAATTATGTGTTTTTTTAACAGCCCTAATATATATAATCCTACAAAGTCGATTCGTGCAAATTGATTTCTCATTATTTTAAATGGTTAACAAAACTTTCTCTGCATGTGTGTCAAAATTGATCAACACAGTTTATCTTAAACGTCGCTTTGTAAAAAATGTAAAATGACGAGGGAGTAATTTGCAAGCTCCAAAGCATTGCAAATTTGTTTATTCAATGGCAAGTAAAATCTGTGATTACTTGTGAATAATGTTTCGAATAATTAACCGTTTAGGAAATGTGGTAAATTCCAATTTTCTAGGTCTTTACACTAAAAAAAGTTATTAAAAGTAGTTTGAATTATTATTTCAATGTAAACTTACTGCGAGTACGTATAGCCATAGTAGGGAAATACCGCGAGTAGCAACAGTATAAGAATTGCAGGAATTCCTAGCAAAAGACCTAAAGCGGTTTCCATTTGTGAGCCATCCAGAGCAGATCCAGTAGCTTGGCTCACCGAAATCTCGAATCCGTCAGCTGCACTCATAAAAAAAAATTAAATGTGTTGAAGAAATGTTTTCTAAAGAAAAATCTGTTCCGCACAGTATGATGAAAAATAATAATGAAAAATTGTGAGAGTGAAAGAAGAAAATGAAAGTCAAACCTATCAATGCTTTTGCAAGAATGTCAACGGCTTCCTGGCTGTTTATTCCAGTGTATTCTCCTTTCTCGGCGATCAGGATTTCGGCGTCGCCGTCAAACGTATTTCTAACGTGCCACGTTATATCGCCACGCCAGTTTCCCAAAACTTTGTTCACTCGGGCTTCGATCACTCGCGCGGAATACTTGTACGCTTTTGAAGCCTCGGTCTTCAATGTGAGCCTTCCCCCACAAAAGTCACAACAGTGACCATCTACCTGTCGAGTTTGCATCAATTATTTTTTTATATGTCCTCTTTTAAACTCTATTCAATCTAATCACTAATATAAAATTAATGTTAATACTAAGATGTATAAATATTATTCCATTCACCGACAAAATTTCGACAAGTATGTTTTTTAAAAATTAATGCGATAACGTTAACTTTTCAGAAATTTCAAAATCGCACAAAAGCCGAAAGGGTTTTCCGATTTTTGTCAAGTTCAATACCAAATAACATTTAATGAACCTCCACTATTCAGCAAAATATCGTAAATTTGACAATAGTAAGATCATCCATGATGTATTTTTTTTAAATTAAAAAATCCATGAAATCTAAAGTTCTCCATACTTTTTGTAAAAAATTACAACAATCAAAGACAGATTGCTGTTTTATTTTTGTGCCAAATTCCAGGTAAATTGGAATTTCATTCAACTTATTCCCAATTTAGTATTCATTTTCAATTAATAGTAATACTATAGTTATTAGTATAAATTATATTTAGTTTAGTGCTTGTGTCAACATCCTATAAATGTGGTAGTGGGATAGTGTGATCTTATAGGCAAATCCTGTTACTGCTTATTTTGTATTTAGATATAGATTCATAAATGAATTCTAAAAATAATAAATTGTCATTTTAAGTATTATAAAAAGCATGTTAATCTATTTTGGCTTCCTCATAGAGAAAGCTTTGTGAAAATCCAATAATAATGAGGAAGCAATTTGCAAAGTTCTACTTTGAAGCCTTGTTTAAAAAAATGTTAAATGGTATTTGAACCCCTTGACAGATTCTCGCAAGATTTGAACTGATGCTTAGTTTACCCACACTCTACTTGTGGACGAAATTTGAGCCTGATATCTTAAAAATTGCGGAAGTTAGAGCACGAACAAAAAATTCAAAATGCCATAAATTTTAAACCCCTTAACGGATTGACGTCAAATTCACTCCCAAATTTTATTTAATAACAGTCCACTTGCGGACCAAATTTGAGCTCGATATCGTAAAAATTGCGAAAGTTAGAGAACGAAAAAAAAATTTCAAAAAATTATAAAATGCCATAAATTGTGAATCCCTTAACGGATTCACACCAAATTTAATCTCAAACACTATTTGATAACAGTCCACTACTGGTCCAAGGTTGAGCCGGATATCATGAAAATTGCGGGAGTTAGAGTCCAAGCTGGCATTCTCCAAAAAATTCAAAATGCCATAAATTTGGAACACCTTGATGGATTAACTCCAAATTCAATCCCATACCTTGTTTAACGACAGCTTACTCGTGGTTCGAATTTGAGCCCGATATCTTAAAAATTGCGACAGCTATCGTGCTAACAAAAAATTGTGCACATACGCACACACACACACACACACACACATACAGACATTTTTCCTAAACCACTTTTCTCGACGTTTTAGTCTATTCTGAGTTTCTTGACATGAAAATCTCGAAAAAAAAAATTTCACGAAAACAAAGCTTCCTCTATGAGGAAGCAAAATGATAAATTCTTGGAAAATCTCACGATTTTTAACAGGTGGCGTCACTATAAATACTACCAGTTAATATTTACTAGATCCTTCATGCCATGTGCATATGGCATTGTTATTATTTATATAAACGTGCTTTTCCGTTTGTTTATTTAATAATTAATAAATAATTTCGTATTCAACCTTCAATGGATCTTCGCAGCGAGGTCGGTCGCATTTGTCAGCTTGCCACATATAAGAACATACTTCGTTGGCCACCGATTCGTCTGCGTGACAAGTATTGAAGCCGTGTGGAGGTTCATGAAGTTGCCATGGGTTTGTGTACCTGTAATCCCCGAACGAGAAATATATGTAATATAGTCTTCTACCAATTTATATGATGAGCATGTCGATATCTGGGCCTTCAGTAAAGTTGCTATTACATTTTATTCAACTTTTGTTTCAAACGTCAATAAAATGATCAGAGATTATCTTAAGAGTTAAGATGATCTCTGGTTAAAATAAATCAGATTAGATGAAAGTTTTGATGATGTTTCCACCAGAATTTGAATAAAATGTGACTGTAAATTTACGATAAATTAATGTAGTGAAGAGTTCAAGATTCGAGTTCTTGTAAAAACGACCACTAAGTTATTTTCATTTATTTAAAAAAAACTATTCAAACGACTGTTCTTAAAAACTATAATTGGTCTTTTCAATAATTATATTTAAGGATATTTGATAATTGTTCGCTTATTTTGCATTCAAACGAATGCGTCATTATTATGGTGAATCGATGGTCATTGATATTATCGATTGCTCTCAAAGTACCAAATTTTTTAATGAATTGAAATTGAATGAATTTAATGAATTGAGGATTTATATCGTTGGAAAATGATTATTTCCATTTTATAACTTTCTCCACCGCTAGGTTCGTTATTTATTTTCTTCCCTGATTGACCTCATCCTAATCTAGATTAAATAGTGATCATCAATAAATGGTAAAAATAAAAATTCTCTCATTGATGTGAACAAATAATATAATATCACTATTAGGGTGTATCAAAATTTATTTTTTATTTTTTAAATTAATTTTTTTACTGCAAAAGTATGTATTCTGACCTTAATATCCTGCTTATTATCGCATATTTTTTTGGTCTTCATGGCTTAAACTCAAGGGGCTGACCTAACAATCGACTGTGCCAAATGAATTCACTGGCAAATAATATTTAAAGGTGTCTCAATCGCGATCTTCGTTTTTCAACAAATTTCGAATAAAAAAAAATATAAAAAAATTAAGTCTTGTATTCCGTATATAAGGTAGATATTAAGGTCAGAATACATACTTTTGCTGTAAACAAATAAATTTAAAAAATTAAAATTTTTGTTTGACACACCCTAATAATTATTCGTATGATTTCGATTAAATTAAAAGTATATTTGTACATGACGGTTAAATGAGTGGCGGTGATTGAACTTGTTTCTTCCGCGAGGTTCCCCCAACTCTGCAAGGCGAGTTCTTTCGTTTCGTCAGCGATTCTGATTCCTGCCACTTCGACGACAATATTAGGCAACACCATGCTGATAATTCGATGTCTTGCGGGTAATACAGCGACGTCATAACTGCAGGGAATTCTCTCGACGTGTGGTGTCGCTTCATTGTAACCGTCCCAATTTTCCGGATCTATCCAAAGGTAAAGGCCTTTCTTAGCCCAGCGCACATACTTTTCCGGATGTTTCAAATCGTTAAACTGCAATTTAATTTCATCGCCTAGATATTAAAAATAAGCATAAAACTTTTTCTGAAAAAGCATTATAAGAATAACACAATGAAAACAGCAACAAAAAATAAGTAACTACACGAAAATCCAAGTAGTTCAAATTGTCCCGAAAATGATCAATCGTTTGTACCACAAGTTGTACAAGACAAGTACCAAAACATAATTTCTTAAAATTTTGTATTTCTATACGAAACATTTTTGACACGAAAAGTCTCATTTTCCTTTGGGAATTTTTTTGTTTTTACAAATTTTTTTTGGCTCTTCTAAATATAAATAAAATTTATAAATTTGTAATACAAAAATTCGTAACACAAAATTTTTTTGTCACTTCTAAATATAAATAAAATTTATAAATTTGTAATACAAAAATTCATAACACAACATTTTTTTGTCACTTCTAAATATAAATAAAATTTATAAATTTGTAATACAAAAATTCGTAATACAAAACCGGTTTGTGGGTATTTTTGATAATTCTTTTTTCCGGTACAATAATAAATACGTATTATTGTTGCACATTTTTAATTTTTTTAAGAGTCTAAATCTTTTATACTTGCCGTCAAAACTGCGTTGCTTCCCAAAGCCAGAGAACCATGTAGAGGCAAATAAATCTTACCGATCTCGATATTATCGGAATCGGGAAGACCGACGGTGTGCCAAGTCTCCTCGGGAAATATCACGCTACTATCCGCATCCGGTGAGTGACCATCGATCCAGTTACTTCCGGTTTGCCACTCGAGATCCGGAAGCCAGTGTTTGTCAATGGCGAGGGATTTTCCTGCTGTTGCTACTAACACGAGGGATACCCTGACAAACAGCTCCATTGCACGACGCATCGCGTCTTCTACGATGGAGCACAGATAAAGTATTGACTTGTCGGCGAACTTTGATCTTGGTGACTTACTTATGCTTATTATATCAACGAAGCGCTTGACGTTCTGTGAAAGACTAACCGTCTCGTCGGATCTCGACTTTCGGTAGGCGTTTCCGAGCTCGGAATTCCCCTAGGGATGAGGTCTTATCGCTACATCCAATGCAGTCGATGTATTGAATATAGCAACACTTAATTTGACCACAAAGTTACACTGGGAAAAAAAATGTTAGAATGAGTTAAATCGGCGTTTACCCTCGTTCAAATGAATTGCTTCCTCATAGAGGAAGCTTTGTTTTCGTGAAATTTTTATTTTCGAGATTTTCATGTCAGTACACTCAGAATGGTTCACACCGTCGAGAAAAGCCATTTAGAAAAAATGTCTGTATGTGTGTGTGTGTGTGTGTATGTTACACGGTCAAAAAATGTAAACCTTTATAACTCGGGAACGCCTCGACATATAGAGCTGAAATTTACACCATAGATAGAGGGGTCATCGTTCATACCAATTTTTGTTAAAATCCCCATAATCGATAAATTTTACGCGGTTTTGAAGTTTTTCAAAAATGTCTGTTAACGCGATAACTCTTTTAATTTTCGAGATATTAAGCTCAAAATTGGTATGTATGTGAGCTTTCATACACTGGTGATCCCTATTAAATTTGGTTAATATCGGTTGAAACGTTAAAATTTTATGAGATTTTTATTTTTTTTATTTTATTTTTTTTTTCTGCGATGCGAATTTTGGTATCAAATATCATATAAATGAGTACCAAATTCATAATTAACAGAAAAATACGTTAGATATAGCCCAAAAATGTTGAACGATACCATATTCTCATAGCGAAGTTGCACAGTCTATATTGCGAAAAGTAGCGATTTATATCGTATAAACTATCCATATCCTTGCTTCCCAATGAAATTTCGGAAAACACCGGTTTCTATCGTGTTCTACAAAAAAAACAGAGAAGATAGAGTATTCGAGAGAATTTTCGGACTGTTCAAATAGACAAAAAAAATTGCATATTCATATGATTTGAATGGCCAAGAGAGCTAAGAAGCAGCGCAACTACACCATCCTGAGGGTTCTAGGTTCGATTCCCGTCAATGTAAAAAAAAATGTAATATGTTTTTTCAGCGACTAATATGTACCATCGTGTAGAGAAAGACGAAATATCTAATTAAAAGTGCAGCATTACTCAACTAAATAATAACAAATATGAATTTTTATATTAAATTTTACTCTCGTTCAAATGAATTGCTTCCTCATAGAGGAAGCTTTATTTTCGTTAAATTTTTATTTTCGAGATTTTTATGTCAGTACACTCAGAATGGTCCAAAACGTCGAGAAAAGCCATTTAGAAAAAATGTGTGTATGTGTGTGTGTGTGTGTGTGTGTGTGTATGTGTGTTACACGGTCAAAAAATGTAAACCTTTATAACTCGGGAACGCCTCGAGATATAGAGCTGAAATTTACACCATAGATAGAGGGGTCAATCCTCATTGTTCATACCAATTTTTGTTAAAATCCCCATAATCGTTAAATTTTTACGCGGTTATGAATTTTTTCAAAAATGTCTATTAACGCGATAACTCTTTTAATTTTCGAGATGTTAAGCTCAGAATTGGTATGTATGTGAGCTTTCCTATACTGGTGATTCCTATTAAATTTGGTTAAGATCGGTTGAACCGTTAAAATTTTATGATGTTTTGAATTTTTCAAAAAATTGACATTATCGCTCTATTGTAACTTTGACAAAACTTAAGATAGCGAGCTCAAATTTTGTATATAAATGAAACAATATTCAGCCATTATATATGTATAATTTAGTGACCAACGGTATAATATTTTTGATTTTATGGAATGTTGAATTATTTTAAAAAATATACATTATCGCATTCACTTTCGGAAACGCTCTAATAATCACGAAATAACGTAATAACGAAATAGAAAATGCGAATCCACAACATGTATAATTATTTAATTAAAACAAGGATGCAAAGTAGAACCTTGCACATTGCTTCCTCATTATTTTTCGCGTTTTACAAAACTTCCTCTATGAGGAAGCCAAAAATGGAATAACATACTTCCTCATAGAGGTAGCTTTGTAAGAAACGAAAAATAATGAGGAAGCAATGTGTAAGGGTCTACTTTGCATCCTTGTTTTAATTGGTATAACAAATATTTTGGTTACCGCAAATATATTTTACTCAACTAAATTAAATAATTATTGAAGAAACTAAACATTTGGTTGTGCTAAACGAGAAATTTGTTTGAACGAGGGCAAACGCAGATTTAGTTAATTTCTACATTTTTTTTCTCAGTGTAGGAAACTTTTGGTAAAAAAAAATTAAGTAAAAATATCAACCAGGTATTGAGGTAGAATGATTTTATTTTTATTAAATACGTAACCGATATGAAAGAAAAAATTTCTTTGATTTAAATAAAATAAGTTTGATAAAATTATTGCTGGAAATAAAATCAATGAATTTATGCAGATTATCGGCCTAATGGGATTTAACTTCGGTCAAGTTCATTTTGTTTAAATTTTAAAAAATCTTTATTTTCTGATTCTGTTTACCAATCTATTGCCACTACGAATAAAGGGAAATTGGTAGAATGATATTTTTTTATTAAATACAGGATCTATTCGACAATAATAGAATTTTCTTTAATTTAAATAACATGTAGTTCATACGAAATAAATATTATTGGAAGTGCATAAATCTTATCAGGTTTGTTAGATTAAATACAATTATTTTTCCAAATAAATGTATTCCTTGAAATGTTGGTCTAATACAATCTAATTTTGACCAAATACCGTGTATTTAATTTAAATAGAATTTTAAAAAAGAAAATTTTCATAAAATCGATTACAATTTTATTTTAATCAAATTATATATTCAGTTTAAGTCTCCAGGTGCACATAACAATTCTTAAGTGAACAACATTTTTTAATCATTTAATTTTTCTATTCCGGATTTTTATTTAAAAAAATACTAGTTCGATTTGTAATTCCAATCTATCATTTCCTTTTCATTATCTGCGTTGGATTTAAAAAAAGTCGTAATTGTAAAATATTTAAATAAAAAAAGATTGATGTTTTTAATAATACAACAACATATTCTTATTTCCACATTTGCGATGTATTTCGAGGACTTATTATAACCAATGTTGTAGAAAAAAATTATTGTAAATATGATTTTGCTACACACGTAAAAGCGATATTTTATGGTACAATCTTTTTGTAAATCTAATTTGCTAAAAACGATGTCGTTTTTTTAAATAACAGAAAAAGATCTGCTTTCTTAATAGTTGTTTAATTATTCATCAGTACTCAACTGTGTGCCAAAATAGACACAAAAAAAAAATTTGGTAGCGAAAAGATGACGAAAACGATAAAAATATCACGTATATAACCGTGTTTTATTTCGACAGAGTGTTGGATTACACGAGAATCTTCATATCGGAATTCCATATTGTATTAGTCGAATCCCATATTTCTAATAATGAGAAAATTACACGAAGAAGTGGTGTTGGTAATAATGACAGTAATACGCAATTGCATGTATAGTACAGTAGATAATCGATAATAAATCACCCGTATATTTGCAGATAGCATATTTAATTGATACATCGATCAGATAATACAGATACGTTTATTTTTAAATATAGAATCTTTTTTTTTCTCCATAATTGTTTGTTTAATTAAATCGATAGATGTGCATATAATAGGGCGTGCAAAGATTTTTATTTTATTTTTGTATTTTATTTGAAGAAATGTGCGTAGGTGTCACTGTCCTGCATTGAAGCCTTGCGAAGAATCGATCGAAGTATAGATAATCGACAAAATAGTAGCCAGCAGGAGCAGCGCAATCAATATTTATAACTGTAATATATATTTTTTAACAGAGAACCTACATTTACGTGTACATTCATTCTTTCGTTTGTTTTTTGAATATTTTTTTTATTTAGTGGTGCAGGGATTTTCCTAGCAATAAATTCAGTCCGACAATCCCGAGTCACTCAATTATATATTATATAATTAAATCTTTAAAATCAACTGGATATACATTCGCAGCCGAGGCACCGAAAGTTCTCGTTGATATTTTGCTAAAATTAATTCTTAACATCAGACGTCACTTCATTTTCAACCCTGTAAAATATCTAATCAATTGCCGTCGCTTAATTCGTTTTTAATCAGCGAGAACTTCTCGGTTTCTCGGTTTTTAGCCCGCCAAAGAAAATCCGTTTTTGGGCCGAGATAATAATTTTATTTCCCACCCTCTAATCCTCCTCCTGGACGTCATCTTGGTCTTCGATAAATCGGTTGTTCGATCCAAATATGAATCTGTGATTTGGGTCTTCGTTTAGGAATTTTCTTATTGCCTGTGAATCCTCCAGATTTTCGTTTGAAGATGTTGCGTCCATGTGAGGAATCATACGTTTTCCTAGACCAAAATCGTAGAGGCGAATACGTCCACTTCGCTTGTTGTTCACCTGAGATGATTTGCTCGAATCATCACTCGTATCTTCGTTCAAGTAATTTTCGTAATTTTCGATCCTGTCGTATGGCAGATAATTCATACCCAATCTCAAAGGATATACGTTGGCTGCCGCACTTCGCTTTCCAAAACCAAAGGAGTAAGGTTGAGCTCCCTAAAAAATGATTATAAATTAAATATAAATTTTATCGCATAATCAATTAATTTTTTCGAAAATTTAGTGTTGGAAATAAACACGGAGAAAGTAATATAGGAAGAGCAATAAATCGGGATAGTTTTGGCTATGATTGAGTGGGGACTTTATTAATTTTTAGTATATGTGACTCTTTTTTTAAATTTATTTTCTGTAGCATTATTAATAATGCAATAATTTCGAAATCGGTAGTACGGAAATCGAGTATTTATTGACTTTTGAACTTCACTACATCGAGAGAAAAGATTTCATTGACACCAAAGAAATGGGTGGATTAATTTCTTTTTCATTGATTTTAACGAAATATTTCGTTGATTTAAAAAAAATAGTACATTTCAATTTCAAAGAGAACATTTCATTGCCTGTAAATAAAGATTTACTTAGTGAGCATATAATAAAGAAACAGTGTTATTGTTTTAAAGAGACGTTTTCATTGGTTCACAGAAACGTTTTCATTGATCTCTCTCACGCACATAACCTCACTTTTTTGTTTTCCGGTTCTCCCGAACGAACGACTTCGAGTTTCGAGGAGCCAGAAGCTTAGCTTATTTCTGCCGTACTTCCTTACATACTCACAAAATTTGAGCTTTATCTGCCGCGTACTTCAGGAAAAAATAGGTTTCGAAATTTTGAGCTGGTAAGAAGAAGGTTTCATTGAATCAGAGACGATATCTTTGAAATCAATGAAAAAGGTTCATTGGTTTAAATAAATGTTTCTTCGAATCAATGTCACTACTTTTCATTGAGTTTGAGTTCATTCAAAGAAAAGATAGTATTGAAATTCAAGTATTTCATTTCATTGGCAAATATTTCCGTGAATCAATGAAACTTTTTCTCTCGGTGTATAGTTCTCAAGCCACATCTTCTACCACAGAAAACACCCTTTTCAAATTTTTTTACAGTGATTAAAAATGTCATTTTTACGTTTTTGAATTTCAGAATTCATAGATCTAACTTCTGGTCGAAAAATGTTTAAAAAATGGCATTTCAAATATATCTTTCCAAAAATTTTAGATAAATTTACCGGAATATTAAAAGACATGCTTTCACCAGTGATGTTATTATTTAATAATAGTCCGAAATTCCAAGATTTTTTTTGTATACAAAAATCGTTCACATGCTAAGAGTTTCTTAATTAAAGCTTAAGGGCGAATTAGTATGCTTTTTTTCGAGAGTACATTTGCAGATAAATTTCTTTCTATTTTCATTAATTGTCACAAAAGTTTTTCAACTAATCCACAGCAATCTTTTCGGGGGCTTCATTTATTATCTTGACAATATCTTGGGTGGGCTCGACAGATGTGCTGTCCAAATATACCGTTACATTGCTAAGAGCGGAATATCGTGGGTTTTTTTCATCGTCCACATGGTATAAATCTTATCAAAGAAAAAATATCCATGAGATACAAAGGGATCGGGGATGCGATGCGGCTTTAGCGCCAAGAGACCAGTCTACATTATTAATTTCTTTTCTCGGGTAGAAATAAAGTAATCCACCGACATCCGGCTATTGTATATGTGATGAGTTGACTGCGACAAGATAATCGGATATCATAATACAGGAAATTGTCTAGAGATACAAAATCTTGTAAATATGCAATTGAACATTTTCTGACTCAATAAATGAATTGTTTAATTAAGTAATTTTCTCAAATTCATAATATTTTTAGTAAACTTCAGTTTTTGAGAATATCTCGGCCCATTTTACAAATTTGTTTTTAAAAGCAGCAATTAAAAATATAGAATTTTTTTTTTTTTTTAATCCATAAGGGCCGTTACATTTTATAATAAGATTTTTTACCATTTCATAAATTTTCCAAAAGAGTGTTACGTTTTTTAACGATATTTTGCTGTATTTTGCGAATATTCCAGAAATACCTTTGAGCTTTTTTAATTATTATTTTGCCTGCAAATGTACTTTTTACGATGTTGTCACATGAAAAAAGACTTGAGTAATAATAATTACTATTAAGATACAATTAAAATAGGTTATTAATAAAATACTATTAGTAGAAGAGTTTGAATATAATATTGTACCTTATTGCCATTGACACCGGTCCATCTCTTGCCAATTCCAAAATTAAAAACTGGTAGCCTTTTGTATTCCGATACGTAGGTGTAAGCCTTTTTAATTGGCGATTTTTCCTCCACGTTCGTAGATTTGAGGCGCTCGTTGATGGATCTTGAGTCCCCTAAAGGGGAACTACTCGTTGATATTATTGCCATGAGACAAATCACTATTATCTGTCCGATCATATTAGCCATTGTAAACTTTTATCTCCTGTGACGACAATTTCTGTAACAAATATAAAAGGCACACATGTTCTGTAATGCTTTTGAGTTATTGGCCATCTACGAGAATATCTCCGACCCCCTACAGGAATGTGTCCATCTAACCTGACCATAATTTCTATGTTATTTTTCAAACCATCATATGCTCTACGTCCTCACAAAAAAATTCTCATCGTGTCACGAATGAAACGTGATTTTTTTAAGAAAAAAAGTATAAGGGTGTATTCGTTCCAAAAATCATTTGAGCAATTTCGGGAGATGCGCACCGAATGCAATTACATTTCTTTTTGCACCTTTATTTTATACATGATCTTTATGTGCGCGTTTAAAATATGCCCAATTTTTTGTACACATTCATACTGTTCGCAATGTTTTTGTGCATCATATCGTTTAGTGCATTTTCATATACACGGAGAAAAAAATGTTTGTATGGACTAAATTACTCTCGATCAACCGGATTTTTAGTTGGTGTAACAAATATTTTGGTTACCGCAAATATATTTTAGACAACTGAATCTAATGATTATTGAGAAAACTGACCATTTGGTTGTTCTTACGAAAAACTCGTTTGAACTAGGGTGAACGCTAAATTAGTTCTATCGAATATATATTTTTTTCTCAGTGTTATTGTGCACAATTTCATCTAGTGTATGTTTATATTGTCCACTATGTCATTTGGTACGTTTTGATAATGTCCATAATCCTTCTCTGCATGTTTACAATGTGCACAATTATATGTACACGTTTATATTCCACACTGTTACGTTTATGCATGATTTTTTATTGCACACAATTCTTTTTGTGCACGTTTATATCTTGCATAATTTTTTTAAGAACAAAAATCAACCCTGATCGAAATTCCTATTGTGCATAAAAAAATTCCCAACACCAAAAAGTGTATTTAAAAGTTGAAGTACACTTCATAAAAATTAGAGCATACCGGTGAAGAAAAATATTAGGGTTGCCCTAACATAACTTAGGGCCCTATAGGGATTTAATGTGGACACCATAAAAGGGAGTTCCATATCACTCCCAATTAGGGACCTACTAAGGAAACTGTAGGGTTTCATGTCGATATTTAATGGGGCTATGTTAGGGCAATTAATTAAGGGCCCAGTCAGGCTTAATCATGGCACCAAGTAAATAAATCAATAATAATTTCGCCACGTAAGGGCCTCATAAGGCAATTCTAGGTTGCCACGGCGAAGTTTAATAAGGGCTTGATGGGGTAATCACTTAAGGGCCCAGTCAGGCTTAATCATGGCATCAAATAAACAAATCAATAATAATTTTGCCAGATAAGGGTCTCCTTAGACAATTCTAGGTTCCATGTCGAAGTTTAATAAGGGCTTGATAGGGCCACTTAAGGGCCCAGCCAGGCGTAATCTTGGCACCAAGTAAAGAAATCAATAATAATTTTGCCACTTAAGGGTCTCATAAGGCAATTCTAGGTTTTCATGGCGAAGTTTAATAAGGGCTTGATAGGGTAATTACTTAAGGGCCCAGTCAGGCTTTATCATGATACCAAGTAAACTAATTAATCATAATTTTGCCAAATAAGGATCTCATAAGGCCATGGTGAAGTTTAATAAGGCCTTGATAAATTAATTAATTAAAGGACCAGTCAGGCTTAACCATGGCATAAAGTAAACAAATCAATAATAAATTTGCCAGATGAGGATCTTATATGGTAATCCGAGCTTTCCATGGCAAAATTGGTGGTCATCTATCCAACTAATGACCGTCAAAGTCAGCCAGGTGGTCACCCATTCTAATACTGGCCCTCAGGTCAGTCAGACAGTCATGCACCTAGATACAAACGAACTAATTTGCGCAAACGATAAAACAAGCAATTTTGTGGAATATAATTATAGATGACAACAACGATACAATGTACCCTATTCGATATAACCAATTTCTGTAAAAAAATAACTCAATGTGCTTTTATTTTTAGACATCAGACACAGTCATGTAAATCTATCAAGTTCTGACTATATTACATTAATTTTATTTCATATTTCATATCACAGTCATTCAAATAAACAAAAAAAATTGCATATTCATATGATTTGAATGGCCAAGAGAGCTAAGGCGCAGCGCAACTACACCATCCGGAGGGTTCTAGCTTCGATTCCCGTCAGTGTAAAAAAAAAAATGTAATATGTTTTTCAGCGATTAATATGTACCATCGTGTAGAGAAAGACGAAATATCTAATTAAAAGTGCAGCATTACTCAACTAATTAATAACAAATATATATTTTTTAATTAAATTTCTTTATTACTTTAGTAAGGACTTAATAGGGCAGCCTTAAAAGGTCCTCATTATTTTGCCTTTAAAGGCCCCTAACATTTAGCCTTTAAAGGTCTCGAAGAAAAAAGCGTGACCATCACTTCCCGCGCAGAAATGTAGTTGGGACTCCAACTTGGCCCTTTCTAGATTGCCCTAATTGTAGTAGGGCCCTTTAGAGGCTTAATATGGGCGACCCTAGTGAGGGTTCCACATTTAAGCCTGATTAGGCGCCGAAGTTTGTCGTGGCCGCCTCTGTTGAGCCTAGTAGGGTTCTAGAGTAGATTCCCTACTGTGGATGCCACATTTATACCTAAAAAGGCCCCTTATTTAATCGCGGCTGCCCGATCTAATTTCTGCACGGGTTGCGAAACCCTATGAGGCTTCCCCTAAGAGAATTAGGGTATATTAATCGGGTCCTTGGAAGAACCCTGATAAGATTTCTTCACGGGATAGTTCAAGAATTCATGAAACCCAGGAATTTTTGTTTAAGAAAAGTACGCGTAAGGCAAATCTCGCGAAGAATTGGATCATCCGAGTAACCAGGAAATTCCTTATGTCGGAACGAAGTGACCGCTGAGAGTGTGGGGTGTGGGATTGTAACGCCGGTGAGAAATTCCCAGAGGGAGTCTCGAGTGTCAGGCGCGAGTATATGTAGGAGGTACACCACTCGCATATGCCATCCCTCGCGAAAGGCGCAGCAGGTGTCCCAGTCGAGCACGACGACCTTTCTCTGCAGCTATAACGTCGTCAAGCCAGTAGCTGCTCGTTAATTGAATCCCACTGCGGTAATTTAATTAGCCGTCGACAGTTTCTTAACGTCTTTCTTTTTTCTTTTCTTTTTTGTACATAGACCGCGTATATAAAAGCCTCGGGACATGAAAAGCGAGTAACTGACGCCTCGTACATGAACTCTATTTTCTATAGTACACATTATTCTAGAAGAAAAGCAACGCTCACTACACTTCGTTCGACTTCGTTGTTTACTGCTAGCTTGGGTATCCCTCGAGTCGTTCCAGCTTCGACAACGACTCCGAGACGCTGGCAGAAAATTGATGAGAGATAAAACGAAATACCAACGGAAGCGACTGAGCCAACAGCAACAGTGTCGATGGATTCAGTTTCGAAGTAATAAAACTTGAGAGATTTTTGCAGAAAATATCATACCGCGTTGGTACGATGATACACTGAGGAGACAATCTCTTTACATTGTGAACACAGTTGATGAAAAAAACAAAAACGATATCTTGCGCTGAGGTCATATTATATTGCAAGGAAAAGGTAACAATGCTCGAAAGCATCCCACTCTTTGGACACTCCGGACAATGAGACGATATACTCCCCAGTATAATAAGTTCTATAATTTTTCTCTATTTTTCTAACCATCTTTTACAATTTTGATACGAAAATTTAGGAAAAAATAGAAAATAGTTGCATTCTTATAGGAACTACTTCTACATTATTTTGTTTCCTCTATGAGACAGCTTTGTTTTCATGAAAATTTGTTTTTTCGAGATTTTCATGTCGAAACGTTTAAAATGATCTGAAACGGCGAGAAAAGTGGTTTAGAAAAATTGTCCGGAAGTATGTATGTATGTGTGTGTGTGTGATGAAAGGCCAAATATTCATATAACTGTAACGATTAAAGTATTCGACTGAGACAGCTAAAATTTGAACAACATGTACATACTGACTAATCTTCAAGTGGTCTAAATTTTACAAAAATCCCTTAACGCATTTCATTTTTATAAGAATTTTTAAATTTTGAAAAAAAGTACCTAAATGCTCTAGCTCGAACGAATTTTGAGCTATCGGGCTGAAACTTCGTATTAAAATTGAACAAAGTGATACGACCTTTGGTATTGAATTTGGGCCAAATCGGTAAAGTGGTTCGGTTTTGATGAGATTTTGAATTTTACGAAAAATTTTCGTTTTGCTCTAATTCAGGTAAAATTTCAACTAATCGACTGAAATTTTCTACACAGGAAAAATAACATGCATCCCTGCTACTTACCAAATTTGGTGATGATCGGTAAAGCGGTTCGGATTTTACGTGATTTTGAATTTTTTAAAAATTTAATTTTGTCGTTCAGGATTTCGTAAAACGTCAGAAATCATCAACTTCGTCAATAATTTTCATCTTTCGCAAAGCTTCATCTATGAGGAAGCCAAAAATAAAATAAAGAAACTTCCTCATAGAGGCGGCTTTGTAAAAAGGAGAGAGAGTCAGGTAAAAAAAATTGGTTTTGGAAATTCAATATCAACCAAATCCTATTGCATATAAAATTGCCCACTGCACTATATTGTTGGTACTGGATGAAAGGATTTTTTACTGTCGTTTGACTTGCATATGCTTTTCAATATTATCTTAAACGAAGTTCTTAGGTTTTCCATTCTGCGCATGATTCAGATCAAACTACTAGGCAGATTGGAATGGTTGACGTCTCATTTTCTTCTTCATGAAAAGATACACCGGCTAAATGGAGCAAACTATTTTTTTTTCATTCCGAAAGCAAAGTTAATCACTGATTTAGAAAATAGCATGAAATTTATTTATTAATAATTATGTCACTTAAAAAATATTACCTTTTATTAACATTTGCTCCATTTAGCCGGTGTATCTTTTCATGAAGAAGAAAATGAGATGTCAACCATTCCAATCTGCCTAGTAGTTTGATCTGAATCATGCGCAGAATGAAAAACCTAAAAACTTTGCTTAAGACAATATTGAAAAGCATATGCAAGTCAGACGACAGTAAAAAAATCCTTTCATCGAGTACCAACAATATAGTGCGTTGGGCATTTTTATATGCAATAGGATTTGGATGATATTGAATTTCCAAAATCAATTTTTTGACCTGACTCCCTCCCCTTAACTGTACTGATTTAGAAAAGTTTCCAACATATGAGGATCAATTTCTTAAAATGGAAAAGTGACTTTTCAAATTAGTTAAAGAAATGATTAAAAAGAAAATGAGCACAATTTCGACATTCAAAATATTTTCCCAAAATTGTTGAACTTGTATTTCGCGAAACTCTCTATAGTGTACGAATTGTAGGTATTAGAGGAATGTGGGTGAGGCAGCAAGTAGTAACAGCCAGGTAAGAGTCAGCCGCGATGAGTGGGAGCACGTAGACTGGGTAACGGTAATGACAAGTCATAAATCAGACACGGCTGCATTGCGAGCAACAAAAAAAAACGGAAACTAATGATAAAATCGCATTGCGATTGCGTCTGTTTCAATGGAAGCAATGAGTCGCGTCGTGACCGATGTACCTGAGAATTAATAAAATTCCTGACGCTTCTCGTATTATGAGTACAATAAATCAAATATTTGCATATATATGTAGACAGCTTTTAGATGGAATGAGGAAAACTGTGGACACGTCCATTCAAAGCTCCGGTACTACTTCAGTTGGAAAAGTGAAAAGTCGTCTTGGAGATCTCTCGAGGTATATAAAAAACTCAGATAAAAGGGTGGTACACCTCGACATTGAAGAATTGGTAAGCATCTATTTGGCTTCCATTTCTAAACATGATTTTCCTTTCAGGTAAAAGTTTATTAAGGAATACATTTTTTTTGTCCTTCAGAGTCTATATTAAAGATGGAGAAATACTGAAAAGTTATATGTGGAAAATCTACAGTCAACAAACGTCTGAAATAGAAAGTGCACTTTTTATTATGAAATAATTCAAACCTTATCAGAAAAATTGTGTTTAGATCTGAGACAAGCGAATGTAATTAATGGGAAGAAAATATCGAAGAACTCATTTGCAATAGGTCAAAGATCTGCATGAAGAGTTTAAGTATAGAAAAATGGAGCAATGTGATAAGTCATTAACCATTGTTCATATTATTTTATATAAATTATTCCATTATTTCAAATAAAAAATATTTTGTTATAAAATTAGCAACAAATACAGTGTAAAAAGAAGTGACAAATTCTTTTTAGTAGAAAAATTACCTTAAATATATACTAAATCGAAAAAAAACTTTTTTTTTTTCGTTGTACAAATAACAACAAGTTTCTAAGGACATTCGGGAACAAACATTTTTAAAAATGCACAAAAATATTAGTCATCTTTTTTAATTTTTTATATAGACAGATATTCATTTATATTTTTGTGAATATCAACGTTACAACATGTACTACTGATTTTATTTTCATTGCAATTAAATTTTCTTAATTTTTTTTTTGAATTATTCCCAATTTTTTTATAGAGTCAAACATCTTAAACTCATACAAAAGTGCGAAGACTGTAAACGTCAAGTAGATTCATAGATTCTATCAGGATCATTGGACCAAAAACCGATATAGAATAATTTCGGTGTACAATAATTGTGCAAATGTCCCTTAGGGGTTCAGAAAATTGTATCTTGGTTAGGAATTTATGCAGTATTCGATAACATTATTGGAAAATGATTTCCATACCGATGGAAATCAAGGGAATAATTTACAAACGATTAATGTATCAATGTGAAGGAATTTGCGAATGCAAAGGGCATGTGGTTAGTAATTGGAGGTCGACAGAAACGGCCGGTCACATTAACGTACCGCATCATGATTTCTATCCTCCACTTACTCGCTGTCCCTAATTCTGAGGGTTTACCTAAATCCGATGGCTAGATGCGGTGGATTGGGTGGAAATCGAGGCTCGGCGTATTGTTAATGTTTGATTGTTTGCCGGATTACTGGAGAGTCTGGCTAAACTATCCAACGCGAACCACCAACGAGGTTTCCACCATCTGCAAACACGACCGAGGGTCAAAGTGACGAGATGAGGAGGGTCACCATTTTATGGGGTGCAAACATGATCGTTCAGAGGATTTCGAATATTATATAGTCCTATATTCTCAATTTTGTCAGCCGTTTGGCCTCGAAGGACCACAGACGAAATTTTTAGCCGCTTAAATATGAAACATAGGGTCACGGAGAACGATTTTTCATCAAATGTTGTAGGCAGACGAAGATTTAGCATTTTTTTACTCCTGCATTGGCACTAATTTTATTTACTTAATGCTAACAGGTTTATTGAGTTTTTTGTATATATAGAAAATGGGTATATCGTCCCATGATAAATAATCATTTTGCATTCACAGAGATAACATTTTTATTAAATTGTAATAAAATATAGTTGTACCATTTTCAACGGTTAAAATTTATAAAATAAAATAACTGTCAATTTTATACTATTATAATACTTTATTATAATTAAACTTATTATAATTAAAATGCTAACAGGTTTATCGAGTTTTTTGTGTATATAGAAAATTGGTATATTGTTCCATGAGAAATAATCATTTTGCATTCGCAGAGATAAAAATTTTATTAAATTGTAATAAAATATAGTTGCACCATTTTCAACGGTTAAAATTTATAAAATAAAATAACTGTCAATTTTATACTATTATAATACTTTATTATAATTAAACTTATTATAATTAAAATGCTAACAGGTTTATTGAGTTTTTTGTGTATATAGAAAATTGGTATATCGTTCCATGATAAATAATCATTTTGCATTCGCAGAGATAAAAATTTTATTAAATTGTAATAAAATATAGTTGTACCATTTTCAACGGTAAAAAATTATAAATTAAAGTAACTGTCAATTTTATACTATTATAATACTTTATTATAATTAAACTGTGTTTTCCAATACATCATTCACGAGATTGTCATTTAAATTGTAAAAATAATATAATAATTCACACAATTCGTGTAGGAGACAGATGATAATAAAAAGGTTTTAGTATAGGAATGAGAGTGTAAGTCGAAAAGCTTCAGTTCAAAACCTGGACGAGACAAGCAATATAACGGTTTCATTACTCATAATTTCCACGATGCAGTTATATTATAGCCTCCCTAGTAATATATGAATATGAGCCTAAGTAGGTATCTGATTTCGTACGTTCCTTATAGCTTCTGTATTATTATGCTTATATCACCTCGGTTCGTATATGTTAAACGTCTTCCTCCACTATTATGGTCCATAAAGCTTCGAGCTTGCAAAAACTGTACTATAATGGAATTTCAAAATCTAGAACTACTGCCAAAGCAGTTTCGTATTCAAAATTGTTTTTTACGAATAATATATGAATATGAGCCTAAGTAGGTATCCGATTTCGTACGTTCCTCATAGCTTCTGTATTATTATGCTTATATCATCTCGATCCGTATATGTTATACGTCTTCCTCCACTATTATGGTCCATAAAGCTTCGAGCCTGCAAAAACTGTACTATAATGGAATTTAAAAATCTAGAACTATACCCCGAGTAGAAATCTCATCAGGCATGCCTGCTGTCACGCGAGGTCCAGATCAGTTTTAGGTACGGTAACCTTATTTGGGGCTGCCGCAAATTCACCTGCTCAGGTCCATGTAAGGCTGAGATATGGCATTCGTACTTAATAATGCCGTCTTTCCACCGGATCAGGCTGATGTCAGGCTAGATATGGTAACCTTATTTAGGGGTCGTCGTAAGTTCACCTGATCAGGTCCATGTAAGGCCGAGATATGGCATTCTACCTTAAAAACGCCGTCTTTCCACCGGATCAGGCCCATGTCAGGCTTTACATACGGTAACCTCAAATAGATATCCCATTCATCGACCTTATCCGTTTCGCATAAGGTCTTCCTGTGGCATTTGGACCAAGATTTTGTCCAATTTACCCTTACTTTCCCTGGTCAGATCTGCATACGGTCTTCGTTTGGCATAGTTTTTTTTAAACATGCCGTAAATTTACATTATCAGGTTCGTGTAAGGGCTAGATGTGGCATTCGTTAAAAACATTAAAAAATTATTGTTATACAAAATCAATCTTTTCAGCACCTTGCGTGTGCTGGATTTTTTCACATCTTTATCCCATCTAGAAGTATTCGAAATTTTCGTTGAAACTCACGGTTTACGGGACTGTGCCGCTAGAATTACTTTGAAATCTATCCAGGTACTAACCGTCAAACGCCAGTACCTGGATGGATGACCGCCCCATTATGTTTGAATTTTTAATATTTCGGTCGTAGTCACAATAAATGGATGTACAGTCTTGACGTGTTTTCATTTTAAGTATACTTCAAACAGACAATAAATATATAAACTTTCAGATGTCAATGGCCGAGTGGGCTAAGGCGCAGAATTGTCACCCAGAGGATCAAGGTTCGATTCCCACCAACGGCAAATAAATTTACATGTGTTTTTTTCAGCAATTAATATGTACTGAAAACTAAATAAGCTCGAATATCCAATATAAAGTGCAAAATAAATCGAATTCGATGAGCGCAGATAATTATTTTCTATCTGGCCCTTATCTGGCAAACTTAATCTGGCCCTGATCATGCGCTGCGTTACTTTCCTGCAAGGCCCGTATAAGGTTGCCAGACAGGGGCCTTAGATTTAAATCCGGCTACCACGCTAGGGCCTGATATTCCCCGTAGCTGAATTTCTACTCGGGACTGCCAAAGCAGCTTTGTATTGAAAATTGTTTTTTACGAATATCAAATGTGATTTAAGATTTACGGGTAAATGTAAACTTGGCAAGTCCGTTGCCGATTTTCCTCTCAGTCATAATAAGTGCAAAGCGGAAATAGTTCAACGCCGCTTGATGCTTCATTGGTAATAAATAAAACCCGGAGTCATATTCTGCTCGACTTTTTTATAGATCAGATTTTAGCCATAAGTTGTACTGATATTTTTTTATTACGATATTTAGCTGTTAATGGTATTAAAAAATAATAATACATTGAATTTTTCATATCCACGTCTCAATTCACATTAATTTACATAGTTTAGTGGTTTCCTCGTTATTTTTTTATTAACTATTGAAAATAAAATGTAACGCCAGACTATATTGGCGAATTTCGCGATAAAATCTTGTTATAGCGGACAGGATTGTAGAATGGGTACAAGAAAAAATGGCCGTGGAAATAAAGTCGCGGTAAAAATTACTGCAAGAACAAATGGCTCCGGAAAAATTGACCATGGAAATAAAAGCCGAGAATCCAGAACAGAATATACGCGAAAAAAACGGCACGAATAATATCCAAAACCAATGAAATTCTCAAGCAAAGAATTCATGGGAAGAAAAAAGGAGGACAAAATAACTGAATGATAGTTCTTTCTTTTCTGAGGGTTGATATATGAAGCCTGAATTTTGTAGAAATACTGTTGACGATATAATTCATTTCAGATCACTGTTTCAAAAATGAATAATCTGTAATTAATCAAAATAAGTTTTTAAATTAAATTAGCACAACGTGCCTTTTCTTTAATCTTCCAACAGGCTGTGTCGCTTACAAATCAGATCTTCGTATAATTTAACTCTCATTTACGAGAGTGGCATATGGCGAGTTTTGTTATAAAAATAAATAAATAAATATTTTATGTACCATGGCCTAAATGAGCTGCGGTTCCAAAATATGGTAATCGCTTTATTTCGGCGGTCCGAATTTATGAAAACCATTCGTGCACACCTGATGTAATAATTTACAGCATTAAACACAAAACCCATTTTTTTTTTGGTTCATAAATTTCCGAGCAAGTTGTTCCATCCACAAGTCTCTTCCATGTTTTTAATCCACACGTGTTACAACGAAAAATTACGATTTGACGGTAGAAATTATTGTTAATACGAATTTTGAGATAGAGTGTGCACTGAGAAAAATAAATGCGACAACTTGCTAAATATAGTGAGTTCTACTATAAAAATAATGAAACGTGCCATAATTTAGTTGCTAGATACATTATTTATTGTTACAGCAACCATAAAAACATAGTTGTCGTCTCAGGGAAATATGTGTATACATAGTTGAATTCACCATACATTTTTTTGGGTGTGAAGAAATAGTATTGAAAAATTTGCATCATGGAAATAAAGAAATTCGTCCATGGTTATAGTTTTATATTCCTATAAATAGGAATATTTATAGGAATATAAATGTTATATTCCTATAACCATGGACAAATTTTGTTATTTCTATGATGCAAATTTTTGAAAACTATTTCTCCACACTCTATGTCAAAATTTATATCAATAAACACAAAGTTTTCATTTTTTTAAAGAAATTTTCTAGCGTACCATTCATAAGTCAGTTCCACCCATGATTTCAACCCCCACGTACCGAAGCAGCAAATTAGTAGGTGTGCAGTAGTGCATGACTAGCCAGCCAGCCGGTGGGAAAATTAAAACGGCTATTCCATTATAAAATGTAATAAACGTTTTCGCGAATTGTCGTCGACGTCGACGAGACTCGACATCAGCCTGCCTGTGGGGTACATTTCACAGGGCATAGAAAGCAGGAGAGAGGGTGTCAGGATTCAGGCAAGAGTGAGCTGTGATGCAGTCACGATAATTGCGACAGGCTTCCAGAGGAACGGGTTAAGGAGATGACTGAGAATTTCCGGAATATTTACCACATAGATTTAACAATATATATTAATATATTATCAATATAATAATATAATAATAATAATTAAAAATAATAATAATATATTATCACTAAAAATATATTATTTTAGGACGCAAGGACTAAATGTGCTAGAGTTTTCCACCCCAAAATTCGGTAATCCCTTGATTTCAATACTCATTTAAATTCAAAACTTTGGTATAAATACTTGGATTAAAAATCCCCATATTCATTATGGAATGACCTCCCTTGCAAACAAAATACGACATCGCAAGTTCAAATCTGTGCACTTTGTTTGATTCGAAAGCTGCGCAAAGTGACAAAATTTACATTCCACTTTACAGCATTCTGGTATTTCATATGTTTGTACAAAATTACATAATTATAGTACTTGATATGTACTTTATGAAATTTAAATGTAAGATTTTTAGAAAAAAATAGAATCATCAATAAAAAAAAAATTACTTGACGACTTTTTTTTAGGTGACTGGTTTCCCTTAAGCCTATTAAATATTAGAACTCATTGTAAAAGAATAATTCATCTCAATTATTCATAATTATTGTAGAAAAGATAAAATTTTAAGTATTTTAAAACCATTTTCATTCACTGAGAGAAAAATTATATGCAACGTTTGTTTTTTATTAACCTTGTAAGTATCGTTTATTGGACCATATTATCATCGCTTTAACCATAAAACATTGTAAGCCTTCCTATATTCGTTGTGTGCAACGTTTGTTTTTTAATAACCTTGCAAGTATCGTTTATTGGACCATATTATCATCGCTTTAACCATAAAACATTGCAAGCCTTCCTATATTCGTTTTATCATGTAAAATCGTTAACTCAACGATATGCTTTTCTATCAGTATTGAATGAATGATCATCCCTGGTTGTGATGCAGTCGCGGTAATTGCGACAGATTTGCAGAGGAATGAGACGCGAGTCAGTGAGATGACTGCGATGCTCCAGAAGATTTTATCGTGACGAAATATATATATGCCACGTAGGTTTAGCGATACACTGTAAAAAACGTTCGCGTTTTTCCTATACAAACATGTATGAATTTTGTAAAACTTGGTACAGGAAATCGGAATTAATATGTTTGCATAGTAAATTTAATACAGATATATGAATTTTGGTAATCCGGTGATTGGAACTTATAACACATGGTTATTAAGTCATCATTTCCTAAACTAACATACGAAAATCAATATGCATTGTCGGAATTTTAGTGACTGATTTGAAATTTAATACACATTTTCTAATAACGAAAAAAAACCGCACTAGATCGCTAACACTTAATACTTAGCATCGACTTCTGATAAGTTACTCGAGATTTTCAAAAAGATTCCATTCATCCAAAAATTATGTTCACTTGAAAATATTTCCAACCCACTTTGCGCTCTGATTGCAATCAATTGAATATTTTGTTATGTCAATTATAATTATAATTATAATTATAATTATAATTATAATAGTTACTATTATAATAGTTGTACAACTCTTATGTCATTTAGATATCCGAAATTACTAAGTCGTTGATAGCGCAGTCGGTAGCGTGCGTGCGTTGTAAGGTACTTAAGTACACTGTAAAAAAAATTACTTAAAATTTAATGTACTTTTACTGGAAGTTTTTATGCATAAACTAGTATATTAATTTTAATATACAAGTACAATATAAAATTAATGTATGGTAAAGCACATTCAATAACTTGCTTTAATTTTACTGGAAGAGTACACGAATTTTATACCACAATTGTAAATTAAATTTCAATTACGAGTTTATGCATAAAAATTTCCAGTTTTTTCTAACAGTGTAGGTAGGTCGTAGGTTCAAACCCCAGTGTAAGCGAAAAATTTTTTGTTGCGAAAACCAATTCCCAACAATTTCTGACGACATAATTTGTGTAAAAAAATAATGCCCGACTAATATTTATATTTAAAAAATTATTTTTATGTCTATTTTAAATTTCCAACACATATGGATTTGAATTTTCTGATACCGCTCATATGAAAAGTCAACATAAATGTTTATGAAATTTAATATACAAGGTCATTAAATATCAAAAGTAATGTCTATGAATTTTCAAACATAATCATCGAAAAATATCTTGCAGCGATGGAAAAACCTGAAACAATTGTGCCGTAATGGTATCGTAAGCTACATTTTTTTCAATACCGTTCATATGAAAATTCTATAGAAATGTTTATGAAATGTAATGCACAGTTTATGCATATGGTACTTCCAATACAAGTATAATAATTTTAAGAAAGATTTTTTTTTTACAGTGCAACGTTTGTTTTTTAATAACCTTGCAAATATCGTTTATTGGACCATATTATCATCGCTTTACCCATAAAACATTGCACCCTTCCTATATTCGTTTTATCATGTGAAATCGTTAAATCAACGATACACCGAGAGAACAAGTTTCATTGATTCACGGAAATCTTTGCCAATGAAATGAAATACTTGAATTTCAATACTATCTTTTCTTTGAATAATTTTTTCTCAAACTCAATGAAAAGTAGTGACATTGATTCGAAGAAACATTTCTTTAAACCAATGAACCTTTTTCATTCATTTCAAAGATGTCGTTTCTGATTCAATGAAACCTTCTTCTTACCAGCTCAAAATTTCGAAACCTATTTTTTCCTGAAGTACGCGGCAGATAAAGCTCAAATTTTGTGAGTATGTAAGGAAGTACGGCAGAAATAGGCTAAGCTTCTGGCTTCTCGAAACTCGAAGCCGTTTGTTCGGGAGAACTGGAAAACAAAGAAGTGAGGTTAGGTGCTAGCGAGAGATCAATGAAAACGTTTCTTTGAACCGATGAAAACGTCTCTTTAAAACAATGAAACTGTTTCTTTATTATATGCTCACTAAGTAAGTCTTTATTTACAGGCAATGAAATGTTCTCTTTGAAATTCAAATGCACTATTTCATTGAAATCAAAGAAATATTTCGTTGAAATCAATGAAAAAAAAATCAATCCACCCATTTCTTTGGCGTCAATGAAATCTTTTCTCTCGGTGTATGCTTTTCTATCAGTGTTGAATGAATGATCATCCCTGGTTGTGATGCAGTCGCGGTAATTGCGACAGATTTGCAGAGGAATGAGATGCGAGTCAGAGAGATGACTGCGATGCTCCGGAAGATTTTATCGTGACGAAATATATATATATATATGCCACGTAGGTTTAGTGATAGTGAACGAGGGAGAGAGCAAACAAGGCTGATGTCGTACGCCCACGTTGAAGGTCCGCCGTAGGCTAAGCGGTGAAACGAGGTGTCGAAGAGGCGTAAAGGTCCACATAGCGCAAGAATATGCCTGTAACAATTTCTCAAGTAAATCCCACACGTAGGGCGCTTTTCCAGCTCTATACAAACGAGAATCATCTACTCAAGATTCAGCCTCCGGTCTCCTTAAGATAATCCACATGCGACGATAATCCCACGTAATCCCGAATACGAAATTGATTTTTTTATTATACTCGGGATTATAGGAAACTATTATTCTTGATAGGGGCGGGAAATTTCCGAATTAATAATGTATCCGAAATAGTTTGTGTGAAAATGGAATTTAAATTTTTCTATATCTAACATAATTTTGTATCTGCGGAAATTTTTTGTCAAATCAACAACAAAAATTTTGGTTCATTTTCAGACTCATAAAAAAAGTGCAAAAATAATTTATTGAACTGTAAATTGACCAAAAAAACTTGAGTTTGAAATTACATAAATTTATATATAACTTTTATATTATAAGCAATAATTCTATTGTGATGAAATAATTGTGTGTGATTGAGAGCCATTTGAGATAATTAATCTTCGAAAATGTTGTGACTTTTCTTTTACGTTCATAAAATAATTTAGATTTGTAGTAGTAAAAATATTTAAAAATTCGTTTTGAGTTGGCGGATTTCGAGTTCCTCTGCGTTTGATGGAAACGAAAATGATATTAGGAAACTATATTATTTTCAGTACTTTTCATTGTCTTTCATGGCTTCTTTCGCTGATGGGGAGCTCAACGGAGCGAGAAAACAAATGGTTTAATATATTCTGTGAAGCTAATTTACACGAGGACTCACAGGCCTGCGAGGGAAAGCTTTAAGTGCTGAAATTGTGCCGAGCAGGCACAATAGCTTCTCCACATTGGCTCGAAAAATGCCAGCTTGGTTTCTTGATATAAACGAGCGAAGCCTCTTCACAATTACATCATCTCGGGCTTTGTCATTGATGTCATTAACTCTGGCTTGCAAATTTTTTAATATGGGCAAAATTAACATCCATTTTTATAAGAACTAATTCTCATCATTATCATGATTGATACACGCAGGAAAATAATTATATCGGCAACTATAAAATCACAACTATTTATTTCAAGTTCATGCGACATTTTTTTATAATAATCACAGTAACTTTAAAAATAATAGTTTCAACTATTTTATAGTTGCTGCAATTATAAAAAATAACAGTTGCGATTAATTTAAAGTTACCGTAACTAAAAAAAAAAAATAGAAATACTTCCGACTACCTTAAAGTCACTGGACTCAGAAAAATTGTAATAGCACAGTCAACTATAAAGTGACAACTATTCATTTTTATTATATGCAACTATTTTTATAGTTACGATAACTACGAAAATAGTTATGGTAACTATTTGATAGTTGTGTCAACCATAAAAAATTGTTGTACCAACCATAAATGAATAGTTGTCACTTTATAGTTACTAATAACATAATTTTCTCTCAATGTGTAAACACAAAAAACAAAGTTGCATGTGCTACAAATGAAGCTGTCATTTTATAGTTGCCAGGATTTTTCTGTCCACCATTTTTTTCTGAATGTCGTCAGGTTGGATGCCAACGGTCTGGAAATGGGCGCAACGGCGGTTTGTAAGAATGACCCCAGACGTTCCTGAAGGGATATTAAATGGGAAGTGCAATATTCCCTTTTTAGAGGACATATTGTACACATTTCTAGAGAGATTGCAGACATTCCTAAAGTGATGACTGCAGATGTTTCTACATACATAGACATTGGCGTAGACCTGCTAACTTTTGACTGATAGTGACTATTAATTATTAGTATAAGCAACTATTTACAGATATTAAAAAAAAAACAAATTAAATTTTTCGATAAAAAAATAAAAAATGATTGTTAGGTATAAAATTGAAGGAATAGAGAGATTTTTGCTTAAAAAAATATATTGGTAAAAATATCAACTTTTTTGTCTGTACTCCTAATATTCATTTTATTTTGCACTTTTTTACTCGATTATAGGTTCGACATTATAATTAAATGAAAATTTTTTTCGATAAAAAAAATAAAAAATGTTTGTAAGGTACAAAATTGACGAAATAGAGAGATGTTTGTCTAAAAAAATATATTGATAAAAATATCAACTTTTTTGTCTGTACTTCTAATATTCATTTTATTTTGTACTCTTTTACTCGATTATAGGTTCGACATTATAATTAAATGAACAATTAGGAGATCCGCGATACTTTCATTTTCTAGTTAGATTTAAAGGCTTCATAATTCCGGCCAATTTTTTCGTTCAAGAAAAAAAACATAATTTTTTTATTATTATGAAAAATCATCTTCTGACATCAAGTCATGATTGTCAATAAAATACTCAATAAAAATAATTTTAAAAAGTGATCAAAATTGTAATGAGCACTATTCAAAACAGAACTTTACACATTCTAGAATAATATTCGTCGAGTCTTTCATATATTTATTTTGTGTTTCATCGTTTCGTCCTGACTGTGGCAAGTTAGTTGAACAAGATATTACGAATTTTTTATGTGCTCAGTCCGTCGCTCGTTGGTCACCATGAGAATTATAATTGTGAAGTAATTTGGCGCGCAGAGTTGTACAATGGAATTTTATTATGTGGCGATTCTCGGGAGGGTCGCCAGGGATTTGGTTGAGGTCGTCGAAAAGAACTTCATTTCGTCGCGTAACTTTTCAGTATGACGTAGGTACATAGTTTACTTGCAGCACATGACGACAGAAACACGCCGGCGTCGTCGTATACTGGTTGCAGAAAAATAGGGCGAAAACTGAGAGATGAAGGTACGCGCCTGAAATTCTTTCCACAATTTTGTGGATACAATGACTGAGCGAGGGTGACTTGTGGTTTTACCGTACGGACTACGTACGATTGCTTCACCACTTCATAGCGCGACTCGGGATTGTTGGAGCTCTGGCTTGGCAAGATTACACCTTCAACCCTCTGGTAATTACCCTCCGGCAATACTCGAGACTATTTTAGCAGTGTCTCGTTGGCAGAAGAGGAGGAACCAGGAAAGTCGTATTCCTCTCTCTGCTGCTGGCTTAACGGCTTTCGTTAGTTTGCAAACATCTTAATACCTTCCTTCTTTATTTCCGTCTGAGAAACTCGTTGTTTGTGAGATAAATGATACTTTTTTCAGACAAGTAAAGTTCAACGAAAAAATTATAGATTATAGAAGAGATTTTATCCAGAAAAAGAATAAAAGATAATTATATACATATATTTTTTTACAATGAGAAAAAATTATGGTATTAGCAACTATAAAGTGACAACTATTCATTTTTAGTTCGTACGACCAATTTTTTAATAGTTGCCACAACTATCAAATAGTTACTATCACTACCAATTAGTTACCATAAATATTTTCATAATTACCGTAACTATGAAAATAGTTGTATAGACTAAAAATTAATAGTTGTCACTTTATAGTTGACTGTACTACTACGATTTCTCTGAGTGTAGAAATTAAAGACAATTATTTTGCAAACATTTTCATACGTTCCTTCTTTATTTTCGCTTAGAAAATAGGTTGTTCTTGAGATAAATGGTATTTTTTTTTGGAAAAGTAAATCGTAACAAAAAAATATCGATTTCAGAAGGGATTTTTTTCCAGGAAAAAAGGATAAAAGATTTTAATACATGTTTTTATCGTCACTCCAGGTAAAAATCAGCAGAATTTATTGATGCATATAACATTTGCTTAGCTGCTGGCGCTATATGAAAAAAATATGCGCTGTTGACACTCAAAACAAAGAATTATTTGATTGGCGGCAAATCCGGCTATTCTGGATAATCACAATAATTTTTTTAATAATTTAGGTCAACTATTTTTGAATCATTATCAGTTGCGCGAAAGATGACTTTCGTCGTTTAAGGTTGATTTAAAATGGAGAATATACCATGAATTTGAAAAATGATTATTTTTATATTGTTAGGTAAATTATAAATTGTGTTATAAATCATAAAATCTTCTTATGCACGATGTATGAATTCTTTGAATTTTTTTTGGATTTTTATTTCACTTATAAATGTGTGCAATGCGTGATCCAGATAACCTAAATGCTTTTGTCACCAAGCAAAAAATTCCTTGCTTTGACAGTTCCTATTTTTTTTCTTATAACATCCACCTACAAAAACGAAAATCCAAATATAATTAAAGAAAATACTTATTCATTCGCAAATAAATGAAAAGTCTTTTTAGTTCATCTTTTTTGTGTTAATAGATAATAAAATCGCCAGATCAACAAAGCCAAAAGGCCGAATTTAGTAACTATAAAAAATAGAAAATATATGCCCTTGGTTTTAGTCACGTGATATCGTACTTACCGCGGTTCTTCAAGTATATCCGAGATAACACGATTATGCAAAACCTCTTAAAGTTTATACTTAGTACGAGACTTAATTCTTCCCCCTTTCATCACTTCGCATACGACGAGCTTCAGAAAGTCCGTTAACATCCCTAGACCTTGAAAATTGTTCAAAGTCTATGTTTATGAAAATCCTCATTCCTTAATGGGGTTCTTCAAGTACACTCTGTATAATTAATACGATTTTCTGAGATACTTTCAGTTTGCGAAAAATCATAACAATATTGTCAAATTTTGTTTTGCACTGCAGTTTATTATAAATTTCCGATTCTATAAATTCACATAATCCACACTGAGAGAAAAGCATATTGTTGATTTAACGATTTCACATGATAAAACGAATATAGGAAGGCTTGTAATGTTTTATGGTTGAAGCGATGATAATATGGTTCAATAAACGATACTTGCAAGATTATTGGAAACAAACGTTAAAATCGTATATGTAACGAAACACCATATTTGAAACTATTAGAATAATTTTTGAAACTATTATCATTTTGATGATTGCTACTTTTCTTATATTTGCTATAACCATAATACATAGACGTTCCTCCTGGGAATTATAGTTTATAGTTAGATTATCGTCGGTCTAACTATTTTTTTTTTAAATTACCAGATTTTTCTCAGTGCAAGCTTATGTCACGGAAGAAAAACTGATGGGATTACATGACCGAATAAAGTCCGATTGACATATCCAATTTTATATTCGAATGTTACTGTCAGGAACGATTGACACTTCTTGTAAATAACTGTCAACCGAAACCGCATGACGAGGAATCGTTTTCCTTGCAATCTAGACACAATATCTTGAAAATCCTTAAGACTGTCGTCGAGGAAATAATATCGCAAATCCCTATAATCGCTTTGAGGATTAGATTTCCTCTGAGAATATCACCCAGCGAAAGGTCGAATGTGTCTTTTATACAGCTACTCCATTTCAATGGCAATTCATATAGAATGTTTATCAGTGAATATTTCAAAATAATTTTCATATTTCTATAATCTTATTTGAATCACATGAGAAGTAGTGTTTATGGTTTTATACGATCATGTTTATCTGTGATGAAAGGGATGTCGAACTCCTTTCGTGCCAATATTTATTTATATGATCCTAAAGGGGTTTAGAATGTATTTAAATTTCAATATTTTCCATTTTTATACCGCACTTTTGTGTGATTAATAATAACAAAAAAATGTTAATAAAGCATCTTAATTACCGGCGTTTTTAATTATTTTTCGTGGCTTTTTTCTAAACGTAGAATCTCATCTTTCCGATATTAAGAAAAAAAATTGAGTTGGAAATATTCTGGAAAAAATACGGTCGAATAATTGATGAATTGATGAATAAAGGAAAATCACGTTTCTCCATTTTCTTTCCCAACTTTTCGTGGCATTTAATTTCAAAACAATTGTCTTTGCAGTTATTCAGAAATTAAAATAAATGGTATAATCTATTTTTTTAATTAAAAAAATGTATTATCTATTTTTATTTCAACTTAAAACAATAATTTATTATCTTTTTTTTGCATGAAGAATGCAGGCTTATGTTGTAAAATGATAATTCTACCAATCATTTTACTATAAATTTCTTTCTCAAAAACTAATAGACACTTACTTCGATTTTAGGGTCACAAGATGGCCGGATCTTTCCTACCTATTCATGTCATGTACCTTTATCAGAGGATATTTTCAAAGAATTTTCATATTTCTGTATTATTATATTGCTATTTAAAGCGTAAACGAGAAGTAGAATTTATGGCTTTATCCGCCTCTCGTTACTACGATGAAAGGGATTGTAACCGCGTTCTGTGCAATCGTCCTTTGACGAAACTACGTCGAATCGCAAGTTTCCCAAGGTTTGAAGTTTCATCGCTCAGACTAGTTTACTAAAAGGGATGATAAACTACAGGCTGACATTATTATGTAACATTATGCGTTTTAGACTTTAGCAATCGTGCGTTGCGATCGAGAACCATCATTTGGAATATACATGATAATAAAACATTCTGCGATTTAGAAAACATTATTCTGTTGTATTCGTAAAGCCAGCCGTCCGAACATTGGGGCAATGGAAAATCCACGGGACAGTGCGATGAAGGATATACTGCTGAATGTCTTTTTTATCGATGAAAAAGTCACGGTAGAAGTGGAAAGATCTCGAGAGCTTACAGCCGGAGGAAGAGGATTTCGTTCGGCGGAAATGGGGAGACGATGGGGAGATTATCGATGAAATTTTTATTCCAAGTTTGTTGAATTAAATGCTCGTCCGATAATCTATGCTTCGGTTCAGAGTTCTAAGCCCCCTTGACTTTTCAAAATAAGCATTTATAGTTAAGTTATTTTTGCAATTATTATTTCTTGACTTTTCGAAATAAGCATTTATATTTGAGTTATTTTTATAATTATTGTTTCACAATTGTCAACCTGCAGTGTTTATGAGGTGCCGTTTTCTCAGGTTGACAATTTAAACAGTCACCGTATATACATAAATTTCAGGAATATTATGATTCATCTTATTTTGTAAAGCATAATTATTTCAAATTCCGAGTTATGAGCCTGAAACTTTTCCAAGGAGTATATCTTTCTCAAAAACAAAAACTGTAGACCGCGTTATCGTGCATGTAGTTACAAATCGCATTAAATGCCACATGAATTGAAATAATGATTAACAGTTTGGTTTACGCGAAAGGCATCACCATTTCGCCACCTAGCGGTTGTTACTGGGACTCTTGTAGGATACCAGAGAAATCTTCAAGATTTTCAAAGCAATTTTTGTTTCGCTTCTCAATTTAACAATTCCATTTATATATAGTAATAGTCGCAATAGACTAACGACTAATATACATAATTTCCAGGACTGAAATACTGATCCTTAAACTGAAATAACGATTAACGATTCCGTTTACGCGAAAAGTATCGCCATTTCGCCACCTGGCGGTTGTTACTAGAACTTTTGTATGATATCAGAGAAATCTTCAAGATTTTAAAAGCAGTTTTTGTTCCACTTCACAATTTAAAAATTCCATTTAAATATAGTAATAGTTGCAATAGATTAACAACTAATACACATAATTTTCAGGACTATCGCGATTTATCTCAGCGAGAAGTATAATTATTTTTAATTTGACATTGTAATCCTTAAACTGAAATAACGATTAACGATTCCGTTTACGTGAAAAGCATCGCCATTTCGCCACCGGGCGATTGTAACTGGAACTTTTGTAGGATACTAGAAAAATCTTCGAGATATTCAAAGCAATTTTTGTTCCACTTCGAAATTTAATTTAAATATAGTAATAGTCGCATCGACTAACAACTAATACACATAATTTTCAGGACTATCGCGATTTATCTCAGCGAGAAGTATAATTATTTAAAATTTGACATTATAACCCTTAAACTGAAATAACGATTAACGATTTCGTTTACGCGAAAAGTATCGCCATTTCGCCACCTGGCGGTTGTTACGGGAACTTTTACAGGATACTAGAGAAATTGTCAGGATTTCAAAACGTTTTTTCAAGTACACAATTTTTAAATTTCATTTAAATATAGTAATAGTCGCATCGACTAACAACTAATACACATAATTTAGCGAGAAGCATAATTACTTGAAATCTGACATTATAACCCTTAAACTTTTCTTGCAACTACATCTTCCTCAAAAACTATTAACCGCATTACCGTGCACGAGGTTATAAATTGCATCTAAAAGCCAGATAAACTGATATACCGATTAACAGTATGTTATCGAGAGTCTGGTACAATCAAGTCGTTCCGTTTCCGCCCTCGGACTTTCTACCGGTACGTTACAAATCGAGCGGAATTGCACAGGCAGTGGTCGTGGCTTGCAGTGGATTAGCGTTCAGCGATTCGTACCTAAGCCGGAAATAAACATAGTACCTCCAAAGACCGATATGTGCTTTAGTTTTTTTTTTTTTTTTTTTTTTTACGTACAGGCGACCACAACGACAAACGAATGTACTGGATTTACGCTCCATATGTACCTCAACTAAAGTCATTACATCTTTCGAATTAACATATAGATTTGTGGTTGAATCTAAATTAAAGCAGCTCCCACAGTAACTCATCATCGGACATCGGATTTCGATGTGGTATCGCGGTTGGCAGATGTTTCCGATTGGAAAGGATGAAGTTCGAACTCGAAGTGGTTCGCCCCGAGGCGACTGGTGGAGAAGATCATGAAATATGTAAATCCAAACTCGTTTGACAGCGCTTATCATCTCGTGAAACGTAAGCCAGGATCGATACAGAATAAATCTCTATGTAAACCTCGGGGGAATCCGATATTTTTTTAAAATGAACGTTCATAACCTTTCGCGAGTTACCCCTTTCTATTTTTTAAATTTCAGTCAAAACAACGAGTACGCTAAGAAACAAAATACCGATTTCAAATAAACAAGTTTATTTATGAATTTTTAAATAATTACTTTATCGAAACTATAAGATTATTACCGGCGATTCAATTAAATTTGAGTCACTTGATTTATTTTTTCAATCTAATCATTAACAATATAAGAGTAATTTTGATGGACAAATTATTTAATCTCAATTAAGATATAATCATTTAACTTCAAAACCTATTTTTGTGTTTTGTGTGGTATTTGTTCAAATAGTTTATTTATTATATATTTATGCTTTGCAATTTTATGAACAACCGAAAATATTTGTTGAAATTCATTTTGCAAGAAGTATTGATGAAAATAAATACGAGCTTCATATGAATATTTCCCTGAAAGATAAAATATTTGTATTGAAAATTAAGCTCACAAATTATTATAGAGAATTAAATGTTTAACGAAAAATCATTTTTTTAATTAGCCTATTAAAAGATTAAATAATAGGTGGATTTTAATAATCTTTTCTTTTTTATTGTGTTAGCAACACCGGAAATGAGATTAACGTCGTTTCGATATTCCTCGATGCAACTCCGATGCTCGTATTGCGTAAAGGAACGAGAGACATGGAATATCATCGGGCTCGATCATGCTAAAGAAGCACCGCAGCTTGATGAGGGAATCTTCTATGCGCTCTAATCATAATGTATTCTGTTGGGATGATTAAGCTTGGGAAAGTTCCTACTGCGTTGCGAAGGATACTTAAGACGTACTAGACGTACTAGAGACTGTGAGGCGTCTACGTTTAACGCGTGAATAATAATTAATACATTTTCGATCACGTAATCGATATTTTTTATTTTAACAAGACAATATCGATAATTGAAAATTTTGCGTTTTTCTTCAGGCACATAAACGGTATTTAACCCTGAAATTACTTTTATATTTTTTCTCGAAAAACGCAACCTTTTTGCTTCCTCATAGAGGAAGCTTTGTTTTGAATTTAGCTCGAATCGGTAAAGTGGTTCAGATTTTATGGAATTTTGAATTTTTCAAAAAAATGACATTATCGCTCTATTGTAACTTTTGCAAAACTTGAAATAGCGAGCTCAAATTTAGTATATAAATGAAACAATATTCAGCCATTATGTATGTATAATTTAGTGACAAACGGTATGAAATTTGTGATTTTATGGAATGTTGAATTATTTTTAATAATATACGTTATCGCATTTACTTTCGAAAACTCTCTATTTTATTTACGGAAAAACAATAATTTAGCCTTTTAATTTAGTCCAATAATTTAGTCTATTCGTAGTGCAAATATTATTTTCAAATGCCGTAAAAAAATATAGTAATTTTTGTATTTTGATTCCTCATAGAGGAAGCTTTGTTTTGAATTTGGCTCGAATCCATAAAGTGGTTCAGATTTTATGGAATTTTGAATTTTTCCAAAAATTGACATTATCGCTCTATTGTAACTTTTGCAAAACTTGAAATAGCGAGCTCAAATTTTGTATATAAATGAAACAATATTCAGCCATTATATATGTATAATTTAGTGACAAACGGTATGAAATTTGTGATTTTATGGAACGTTGAATTATTTTTAATAATATACGTTATCGCATTTACTTTCGAAAACTCTCTATTTTATTTACGGAAAAATAATAATTTAGTCTATTCCTAGTGCAAATATCATTTTCAACTCTCGTAAAAAAATATAGTAATTTTTGTAACTTTACCAAAATTGAGCTGAAAATAAACGACAACATAGTGAATTTTAGTTTTTATCGATTTAGCATGTCACAATTTAATACGTATATAAAAAAAAGTAACTAAAAGCTAAATAAATTGCAATAGCGAATAATTAATTTCGGGAAACAAACGAGTTTTTTTATTGTTCCGAAATAAAGGCGGACAGGTGAAGAAATAGAGTATTTATTGAATTCCGTTCTAATCGCGTTGCTTGATTATCCCTCGAGTAAAAGGGTCAATCGGGAAATGAAGGGTTGTAATTAGTGACAGACACAGTGACATGTACGCGAAGCATTAGGAGCCTCCGGGTCTCCCCCAGTCCATGTGTACGTACAATGCGACTTTACTTCTCTCTGGTCTGTGACGCCTCTTTTTTTTCTACCCACGTACTTTTTATTGCCTTTGCCTCCGCAATCCCGAAGGGAAGATGCGCGTGCTGAACGAAGAGAATCACGGGCCTCAATGTATACAAAAACAACAAAAGTATTTTGGCGAAATAGTAATTTACTCAACACAATTATTCTCAGCCGATTTCCCTGTTGGTTTCTTTATGAATAAATGCGATTTCACATCAGATATTCTCATTTATATTGTCTTGTTTTGCTTAGTGAGAAAACTACATTAATTTTATAAGTTTTGTTTATTAAATTAATTTCAAGTTACGTGCGAAATATTTTTTAAAGTTTTTATCTCGTCTTATTGTCGAAATAGTGGAATTAACATATTTTATTTTGATCTGTAATTAACAGGTGGAAAATATTAAGATTTTGTTCAAGCTGTGTTTAAATAAATAATAAAAGAATGTTATTTTTTGCATGTCACATTTTTTCATTGCGAAATTTTCAACATTTTAATGAGTCCCAGGCTTATAAGGTGCTATACTCATCAGGTGGGCGATCATAGAGACAAAAAGATAGACATAGCGAGTTGTAAGCTGCAAACAAGCTGACAACAACGGCTAGGTAATAACGCATCCGTCGAGGCCTCCCGGCTTTTTAACTACTCTCGCGATTTTATGAGGAATCTTTTCCGCAGCCGCCCTAATATCCACCGTGCTTCATCTTTTAATCCTTTTTGTTTTCAACGCGCCATTCTCCAGACCACTCTCGGCTTAAAACATCGTATCAAAGATTCCAAGGTACAATGCAATCAAGGGGGGTCATAAAGATATTGCTGAACCGGATTTTTTTGTTTAGTTCATGATACAGCCGCGGTTTTTCTTAGTCTACTCCTGAAGCTTTAACAGACAATTCAGAACAACTTATAAAATACGAATTCTCACACACGTTACATGATTTTAGCTGCCAACACAGAATATTCGTAATATTAAGGAACAGCGATTTTTTAAGACATTTCCTTGAATACAGGGTTGTAAATGCCTAATTCTTATAGAAATAATGATGATGATACGACCAGCTCTATAATTATGATTTTATAATAATAACATGTAGCTATTGTAATACGATGATTAAACTTTGGAATGGCTGCAAAAATTATTATCTTTCAATAAAAATTTACGGTAATCCTTTTGAAAAAATGGAAAAAAATAAGCAATGCATTACTTATTTCTTCCATTTTTTCCACTATTTCTTGCAATATTAAAGCGAAAATTAGTATTTTTTTTCAGCTATTCAAATGTTTACACTCTATTTTATAATCACTACATATTATTATTATGAAATCATAATTAAAAAACAAATTGTACAATTCAGAACGACTTTAAATATAAAATACGAATTCTCGTACACGTTAAATAATTTTAACTGCCAACACAGAATATTCGTAATATTAAGGAACAGCGATTTTCTAAAACATTTCCTTGAATACAGGGTTGTAAATGCCTAATACTTATAGAAATAATGATGATGATACGACCAGCTCTATAATTATGATTTTATAATAATAACATGTAGCTATTGTAATACGATGATTAAACTTTGGAATGGCTGCAAAAATTATTATTTTTCAATAAAAATTTACGGTAATCTTTTTGAAAAAATGGAAAAAAATAAGTAATGCATTACTTATTTCTTCTATTTTTTCCACTATTTCTTGCATTATTAAAGCGAAAATTAGTATTTTTCTTTAGCTATTCAAATGTTTACACTCTATTTTATAATCACTACATATTATTATTATGAAATCATAATTACAAAACAAATTGTACTGTAAACTATATCTTATGAATTAATGGTGATTTACAACTCTGCTCGAATACTAGTCGAAAATATTTGGTAAAAGTGTCTAGTAAAATTCATAATAGACGAATTTCAAATTTTAATTCAATGTTTTTCTAAATTTCAAGCTGTAAAAATCTGCAATATGTGAATTTTTTGGAAGTACCATTTTTCAACTATTTTTGTTAATGAAAATGACCTACAGGTACGATTAATTATTTTTGTTCATCTGGCTGCCAAGTTGAACCTTGTACATTATTTTCTCCTTATTTTCAACATTTCGTGATGTTTCAGACAATTTAAAATATTATTGAAAAAAATTTGTTTCACGATAATTCGAAGTAGCCGATGAAGAAGCAACTACATAAAAGTAAATAAAATAAAATAATTGTTTATCTAAAAAAAATTCTAAGAAGAAATCTCTGATATACTGTATTGAACCGAACATTTTTTTATGGACCACAAAATTATTTTGGTATTTTCTTAAATTAACAATTTATCAATCAGATGTTTTTTTACGAAACTGAATTTCTTTTTAAACAAAAATACTAGTTAGTGAAGACTTTGAATTGTCTGTTCATTTCACTTATCTAAAGTAATTAACTACTGAGGGATTTAATCGTATACAGCACGCGGATTCTGGATTAGTATATACAACGATAAATTGCACCCAGGATCTTCTTAAAGGTATTAAGGACGATAAACGATGGTAAGTCCAAGCTTGTCAAGGATACGATGTTTCTAACGTTCAAGCTCCATATAATATTTTATTATCGCTCTAGGGGCAATAATATCATATAAGAAATCTTCAAACCTGCAAATATCTTTTTTAATTTTTTTCTCTCTAACTAATTATATTTGCATGTTCGCATGCGAAGCTAAATACTTTTTTTTCTGCTGACCTGCAAATCGCATTATATAAAAACTGTCAATTTTTATTCACTAACGACCGAGAGCGAATAATTACTCATGGCATAAAGTTAAATCAGAGTCGTCCAGTTGGAAGAGATAAGAGAAACGCGCTTGCGTTTCGCGACTTTTCCGGAACGACGAATTATTGGAAAATAATTAGAACAATTTTTAACTACCCGGCGAAAATTTGCAAATGCATTAATGGGAAAAACGTTCACCGTTAAATAAATTTCAGCCGATTAAAAACGTTCACAAGCTTTTAATATCAATTTGGTGTGACTTTTTACCGCAGGAAATTAACTGAAGATAAACATTTATGTAAGTGTGAAATACTTTGTTTTACTATTCATTTAACAGCAAATGAGGTAATATCAACATATTGATTGCCCATTTAATTTTTAAGAAGATTTTGGTTTTAGTATCGGGATTATTTTGCCAAAATGTATTTTGACATGGTGTAAAATTAGAATGTTCCTTAAAAAACTTAGAATTGAATAATTCGAAATTAAAAACGACGTAGTAATTATCTAACGTGTTACAACTATTTATGAGATCTTTTATGCCCAGGCATTGAATTTTTAACACTTTTGAGCTTAAAGAATTATTAAGACCATACGCATTTTTAACTGTTGCGTCAAATTAACCGTTTCCTGGCAGAAACTCTTCTTCGTAAAAAAAAATCATATGTTGAACATTTTTTAAAACCAATATAGTAAAAAGTAAAACATTTTTTAACATTTGTTTTTATTTATTTATTTGTAATTAAACAATTTGTTAAACATTCACTTTTTTCACCATATTAAAAAACAGTAAAAAAAAGTTGAATATTAAACACTTTTCTGTATCAAAATCGTGTAAAAAAGCAATTTAAAAAAATGCACAATTTCAATTTTCCCGTGTAAATGCATTTTTCTTATACAAAATTAAACTGTAGATTGATTTTTAATAGAATTGAACTATTTAAAAATTTTCATCAGGATTGAAAAGATGATTTCAAAAATTGTTTTCCCTCAATCCAGAAAAAATTCTATTGTAGCAGTTGAAGGGTTTAAAAAAATTACATAAAATAAGTTTGTCCTTTAGGGCAATATCCCCATTTAGTTTATGATTAGAAGCTGTATTAAAAGTATATTCCTATGGTGATACCATGAAAGCCTCACATTTTTAAAATCTTTTTCGAAAGTGACGATTTTTGCTACAAATATTTCCAACAAAACGAAAACAAGTGAAACTGTTGTTATCGATCCCGCCAAACATTTTTTTACATTGGCACTTACCTGTTGCTCGGGGTGAGAACAGCTAGCGATTCTTGTGCCAATTTAAAAAAAACTAGTCTCTCAAAAGCACAGATTAAAATGATTAAATGTCTTTTTCCCCCTCAACTTCGTTTTGATGAAAGCATAATCGTTTACACCCTAATTCTCGCGGAGTGGCGCGTCAAAACTTTTTACGTAAACAGATTTGAAGCGAAAAGTTTTAACTGGAAAGAAGAAAGTTGTTTCTACAAACCACTTTTAAAGAATTGAATTACAAACTGCATTTAACATTGTATTTTTTTTTTTTTTGTGTATAGTAGTGCAAAAGACTCACCTGTTGCTTCGAGTCGAAACTTGGCAAAGTGATGCGGCCACTTTACTCTTGTACGAACAATTTTCTTCTTTAATTTATTCTTCCTTGTCACTGCGAACTGTCGAGTTAATTGTTTTCTTTTTCTTGCTACAAGATTTTGTCGAGAATCTCAAACCGCGTTTGAGTTTCGCACCGAGCTGCTCTTCGAGATGAAGTGAGAATTTCAAGTTCCGCGTGGGGTTTTACCGGGTTGAATCTACCACCGGACTCGCGGAGTCTTCTGCGCGGGAATGACGACGAGGGCGTCGCTTGCCGGCTTCTATATAGAGCGCCAGAGCAAGATCAACCCCTCGCTGCTCTCGTCATCGTTGTCGCCACCACCACCACCACCACCACCGCCACAACTTCGACGCATGACGCTCTTTGGCCCATTGGACCAATTGAAAATTTTCTATACCAACTCGTATTTGGCGAAGTGATAAGCGACCTTAAGTGACGTAGGTTTTCAACAGCCTTTCATGCAGAGGTTCTACCGCGCCAGGATGTTTTGATAAAAGCGCTACTTAATCCCCGTTGCAACTGCAAAATCAACAAAATTGTATATCGAGGAATATTCTGTCACTGCCAAATTTGTTCTATGCACCAAAAAATAAAAATAAACGAAATAGTACTTTACGATACTAGGGCGATAAAACTTTTCTGACGAGTGTGAGTTTGTAGCACCTGACGAAAGCGATCGTTGATTAAGAAAAGTTTACCGCACGAGTATTGTACGGAATTTTAATTCACATAGTGTGAAAATAGGGATTTATGCACGCGAAGCGTGTGTAAAACTGCGTTTCTCGCACCGAGTGAAATGAAGTAATTTATTCAATAAACACACTAAGAAAAAAGCTTGGTTAGATTTACCAAAAAATTGGTTAAAAATGTTATCAAGAGAACTTAGTGGACACAACCAAGTTATTGACTAACATAACCAAGTTATTAGCTAACATAACCAAGGATTTGGTAAGACAACCAAGGATTTGGTACGCCTAATCAATAACTTGTTTGCGCCTACCAAATTTTTCTTTGTAAAATTTTTAACCAAAATCTTAGTAAGCCCAATCAAGCGTTTTTCTCCGTGCACTTCGCTTGCGGACTGCAAAAAACTAGCGTTGTCAATTTCATTGTACTTCTAATTCTTACAATTTCATATGAGATTTAAGGAATAACTCTAAAATAGGGAAAAACAATATTTTATTGTTTCAATCTTAAATGGGATTGTAAGAATAAAAACTAGAGTTAATTTGAAAATACTTGTATTTGATAGCTCGCAAGAGGATCGTTTCAAAATGAATGTCATTTTTAAAAAAAAGTGTAGCTGTACCAAGTATGGAATTTATTCTCATACTATTTTATCCTTCTTTTATATACGTATAGTCATATTGCAGATTTAGTAAAAAATGCCACGTTTGAAATATATCGTATGAATTATATAGAGATTATAGTGCTGGGTTTGTAAGGGATATTATACAGAGTGTCATATTTTGAATCTGTCATTGTTGAATGTGACAGTCAAGTTAGTGGGCGCTCTATTGACAAAAGAATTAAGAATTTTGAATAGGATTTTAGTGAAGTAAAAAATCTCATCCCAGTGCATAAAAAAATGTGAGAGTATGGAGGCTTCGCCCCCGCAAGTCCCCCACGGAGCTTTGACCCCGTATGCCACACCCCTTCACCCCCCTCCCCCCACAAACACACACACACATACATATTTTCAAGACTAAACTAGCTGGAAAATCGGCTTTTTTTCAAGAGGACCTTTTGTAATCGTCTATTTTTTCAATAAGTCCTCTTTAATCGTCTATTTTTTCAATAGATCTTTTTTAATCGTCTATTTTTTCAATAGATCTTTTTTAATCGTCTATTTTTTCAATAGATCTTTTTTAATCGTCTATTTTTTCAATAGGTCCTTTTTAATCGTCTATTTTTTCAATAGGTCTTTTTTAATCGTCTATTTTTTCAATAGATCTTTTTTTAATCGTCGCTTTTTTCAATAGGCCTTTTTTAATCGTCGCTTTTTTCAATAGACCTTTTTTAATCGTTTATTTTCGCCGACCAGTTTTGCTACGGTCATTATTTCCTGATGCAGTTGAGTATTTACGATACATTTACCGAGCACATTTTTAATCACATATTTAATCACATAATTGTTTGTCGGACAACTTGTTTTCTCCGTGTTTCTGCGTACTGTCAATCCTCAACAATTACTTATTACGTCATGTGTAAATTTGTGGTTGCAGTATTATAACTGATTGAATTAAATGTTATGGTAACAATGAAGAAAGTTAATTGAAATGTGAAAATAGTCACACGTTCAAATAATTAACCCTTTGAGCCATACATTTTTCGTTTCCAAAATTAAAGAAATTCATTAATTATTCTTAGAAATTAGATTAAAACATTTAAATCTGAGCGAAAACTGGTGGGTCGCTCAGTGACCCACTGTGACGCAAAGGTTTAATGGATATTTATGGATTAATAGCCGCATGTCCTTTCAATTAATACATATTTAATGTTTTAATCGCTTTAATCGTCGCCAAGCCTACCATGATTTCATTGAGCTTAATAACCTCTTAAGATAGTAGAGTTAAACCTCTTCGCATGAACTCTCGGGACTCGTCTCAGCTATTTAATTATCCGCGGTATATTAACCCGCTCTATCTGAGCCTCGACAAAATTGGCACCGCAAATATAATATACGAATTTGATAATTTTCAAAATTAAATTCCCTCCATTTCATCGCACACTTTTTGACCTTTCGTGGTGGTGGATGTAGACCCTTTCCCTTACCCCTCGCCTGATTTTCTCCACTTGTTTTACTCTCGATAGAAACACGGAGTATCGTGGGATGTCGCTTTGAATGTTTCCCACCGGAGTCGCATCCGCTGGTACAGCCTTTGAAGTACCTACCGCAATAAATGCCGCATAAACTCTCGCGAAGCTCCATTGCCAGCCATTATAACGCGTACATATTCCGGCATTATTGCTATCACAATATGAAATGTAATTATAATGTTAATTAACGATTGTCATACACGCCGTTTCCAGATGCACTTTTCCATCTGCGGAATAACATTGCGATAACTTTATTCTTATTGACCTCAATATTAGACTTCGTAAATGACATCCGTGAAAGTAGTTTGGTCCATTAAGCTTTCTTCCGGAACATCTATTACCTTATTCAAAATTTAATGTAACGAAATCCTTTCTGAAAGTGATAAAAATACATATTGATATAAGGAATTTTGGAAATTGAAAATACTGTTGAGACCCTTAAGCCTAAAACACGTTTTTCTTGATATTAGATTTTTTTTCTCAAAATCACAGGTGAATAATAATTTCAAGTTTCGCAACGTCCTAAATCGAGTTTTAAAATCTGAATATAAATTAAACTACTTGAAATTGAATGTACTTTTACTGGAAGTTTTTATGCATAAAATAGTATATTAAATTTAATACAGTAGAAGTACCTGAATTTTAATAATTTGCTTTAATTTTACTAGAAAAGTACATGAATTTTGCACCAAAATTGTATATTAAATTTGAATTACGTGTTTATGCATTAAAACTTTCAGTCTTTTCTAACAGTGTACACTACAGTCTAAAAACCAAGCGTGTTGCAAGTGTGTAGTTTCCTATCTTTTACATTGTGACGCGTTTTTACACACTTCCAAGCATGCTGGCATTCACATGATATCTAAAAGGAACACGCTTGTAAGTGTGTAAAAACTCGTCACAATGTAAAAGATAGGAAACAACGCACTTGCAACAATCTTGGTTTTTAGAGTGTACCATATGCTGAAGTTACGATCTGATCGTAGACCGTAAGGTTCACGAGTCTGATGGTTTTTTAAAAATTTTCCCTCAAATATATATTATACTAGAGGTTATTGTGGCTCGCGCGCTTCTGCATTTCGCAAAACCTCGGTTAAATATTTCGAATCTATTTTTTACAATTCTATTGTTAACTTGATATCACTCGTCTGAAATTCCTCTATCCCTCGGGAACCCCCTCCTCTATCCCACAGGAATCCCTGCTCTATCCCTCAGCAATTCGCTCTATCCTTCAGGAACCCGCTCTATCCCTCAGAAAACCGCTCTATCCCTCAGGAACCCGTTCTATCTCTCAGGAACCTGTTCTATCCCTCAGGAACCTGTTCTCTCCCTCAGGAACCTGTTCTATCCCTCAGGAACTTGTTCTATTCCTCAGGAACCTGTTCTATCCCTTAGAAACCTGTTCTATCCCTCAGGAACCTGTTCTACCCCTCAGGAACCTGTTCTATCCCTCAGGAACCTGTTCTATCCCTCAGGAATTTGTTCTATACCTCAGGAACGTATTTTATCCCTCAGGAACCTGTTCCATCCCTCAGGAATTTGTTCTATCCCTCAGAAACCTGTTTTATCCCTCGGGAACCTGTTCTATCCCTCAGGAACCTGTCATATCCCTTAGGAATCTGTTCTATCCCTCAGGAACCTGTTTTATCCCTCAGGAACCTGTTTTATCCCTCAGGAACCTGTTCTATCCCTCAGGGACGTGTTCTATCCCTCCGGAACCTGCTGTATCTGTCAGGAACCCGTTCTATCTGTCAGGAACCCGCAAGATCCCTCAGGAACCCGCTCTATCCCTCAGGAATCCGCTCTATCCCTCAGGAATCCGCTCTATCCCTCAGGAATCCGCTATATCCCTCAGGAACCTGCTCTATCTATCAGGAATCCGCTATATCCCTCAGAAAACTCCCCTCTATCCCTCCGCAACAGGTGGTTTGTGGTCAATTTTTCTAAGTCTGTCGATTCTTGACACGGCGACGCGGCGTTGAAATCTTTTAATAATATAGAGAGATTGTTAACGGAACTCTCGATAGACGACCGTTTGGCGTAAATAGCAGCTTTGACGAAGAAGATTTCGTGCTAATGAGGCGCTTAAATGGTTTTTACCGACAGCGGCTGAACGGACCAAAGGGACAAAATACAAAGAGAGTGGACATTGCGTGAGTGTTTTAGTAGAAACTAGCTTAGTACTTATTTAGTTTCATTCCATGCTGTACATGCCAGCTTTTCCGCTAACTACTCATAAACAAATGTTCGAAGCTGCTGATGTACAATAACGACCGGAATTCTCTGGCCCGTTGCTCGCCTCTCGTAATCGCATGTAGTAAAAAATAAAAAAAAATAATAGATTATCTTGTTGGCCATACGAGTCACAATTCAGTCGACCTTTCAAAAAGATTTCGCTTGAGAGGTAATAACTATATGAAAAAACTGAAGGTACATGTGGGAAAAACAACGCATGGCGTCCGCAGAAAATGAGGCTTTCTCTATGCAAGGTATTGATGGTTCTTGTGCAACTGACAATGCGAAAAGTGGATGGTGAGACTGTATAGATATTGAGATCCGATGGATAGTGATACATACACTTATTATGCAATGGGAATAAGGCGAGTTCATGATTAGTATTATTCTGGCATATCATCAGTAGAACGCATATATTTGAGGTTATGATTGTGTAAATATTTAGCGTAGTATTCGGCAATCCAATACAATTTTTTTCTATGGTAAAAAAACTTTGATATTTTTATTATTCAAATTTTGAAAAAACAATACATCGATTTTTAATGATATTTTAATACTATTTTTAAATACTTTAACTCCTTTCTAGTTTGGGTATTAAGCAGATTATTGTCCTACACATGATTTTAATTCGTATAGCAAAAGTTTACAAATTACTCAGATTCATTAAAAATGACTTATAAAATAAAGTCGACGAATGGCTGAGTAAAAGCTTTTCGAAATTAGCAAGAGTTATTTAGTTATAAGCATTATAAATTTTAATCAATGTCGGGAGAGGTATTTGAAATCGCTGTTTGAAAATTCATTTTGTAAATTACTTTTTTATCTGCAGTTTCGACGGTAATCATTAGAATATTTATTTATTTTGGCTTAGAAAAAGTCAAGTTTTCTTTATTTCACGAATATTCAGATAACTTACTTCAGAATCTTTATGTCAAATTTTATTAAATTCTAAATAGCATGATTTTGAGGAGGATACTATCTTGAAATATAGGGGAGATGTGGGCATAACGGGTATCACGACTGAAAATGACAATTGGGGGCAAAACGGGCATCGTTTCAACTTTTTCGAACACGACTTTTTTCAATTTCCTGACATTTCTTACTTTAAAATTTCGGAAAATAATTGGTGATGTCAATAAAACAGGCAGGGAGGCAAAACACCTCGGCTAAATATAAGTATCGGGGTCAAAATTGGCACCAAATCATAAAATGAGAATTTCGTTCTAATTGATTTTTTTATGATATACCGACTTTTTTTTCAAAGAATTAATTTGATTATAATATTTTTGAAAAATTCATTTGACTATATTTTTTTTCTTTATTCAACAAAGTATCGAAAAAAAGTTCTGAACGGATGGTTAAAAAAATTCTGATCTGATGAAGATTATCAATTTTTTTTCATCACCAATGTGACGTATTTTTCGCACTTTCTCTATCTAAGGAACGTAAAAAACTGAGACAAATCGTTTTTACGAAAGTTGAGACGGTGCCCGTTTTGCCTCCAATCCCGATTTTTAATGGAGCTGCCCGTTTTGCCCACATCTCCGCCATAGTCTAAACTCTTCTTAAAGATGCATGATAAAATCGTTTGAGTCGTTTCCGAGTTTTCACGGTTCATATAGACGGGCAGCCAGACGTTGGACTTTATATCATGCAGAGCTTAAGATTATATTTTATTCATACATTTTTTTGTCAAACGGGAACGCTTAGGGGTTGTGAGGACATAAATCCTTTGTCGGTGGACAAAAAACCACATTCTAAAAAGCCAGCGGAAAAAATGGACTAATAAAAATGAGCATACGTTCATCCGGGTAACAGATCGAGTCATGCTTTTAAGCTTACAGAACTTACACGCTACCTGGATGGTAATAAATCTGAGGTTGTCTCGATTTTACAGCCAATCAGGTCGAGTGGAATTCGCAGCGTGAGTATCTCTACCTTCCGCAAATACTGCAGACACATCGGAACTCTAACGTGCGAAAACTTTTCTACATCACTGGCTAAGCGAACATTTTAGAAAATCTGATAGTCTCGAACATAGCGAAAGAGGGTGAAATAGATTTTGCCACGTTCTTCGAATAAGTTACCTTCCTGCCGTATTTCACCAGAATATTCTTCAACCGGTCGAATTTCACAAACTTTTTCATGACCTGAGCAATAAAATTTTCTCGTAGTAACTAAAATATTCTATACTTACTTTTTACAACTTTATCACCATTCTGATGACTTCCAAAAATCTATCTTCTTGTTGTTTGGTACTTTTCGTAACGCTTCATGTTTTGAAAATATATTTCTAAAATATTGTTTGAAAACTTACAATTTTTGATAAATAATGATTTACTGCAAGATATGAATTTTTTTAACAACATTTTTGAGTGGGAGTCAAAATAGCGAATGACCAAAATAACGAATGGCTAAAATAGCGAATTTCAAAATAAGGAACATCAAAATATAGAATCGCCATCATTATGAAATTAGCTATTTTACACGGAAAAAAAAGATTAGTTGCCATAACCAAGAAATGAGTTGACACAACCAATCGGTTATTCTACTTCCTTTACAACTCAAATGGTAATACCAACGATTCGAATGGTAATACCGACTATTCGAATGGTAATACCAACGATTCGAATGGTAATACCGAATATTCGAATAGATTAGTTAACGTAACTAATCTCGTGAGAACTAATCGTGCATAGTTGAGATTACTATTCGATATGGTTTTGGCAACTAATTTTTTAGACATTGTGTACAGCAAATCAAAAACGTAGTTGCCACAACCAAACATTTCTTTCCGTGTAGCCATTAACTGTTTTGACCATTCGCTATTTTGATTGCATTTTAATAAGACTGGGGGTCAAAATAGCGAATGATCAAAGTAGCGAATGTCTGAAATAACGAATTTCATAATGATGGCCATTCTAGATTCAGACGTTTCTTATTTTGAAATTCGCTATTTTAACCATTCGTTATTTTCACCCCCGCCCACATTTTTTCGAGTTTTCTACATCTGTTCAACTACCTTTATTGTCCAATACTTGTCGCAAAACCAGATAATTCTTTCACTCAGCAGTTTTAATTATAAATAAATGTCACAGGAGGCGATATAAATGTTTTAGGCTCGAATACGTGATCACAGGTCCATCACCCAGCGATGGTTCCAGCTGTTGGATTCACACGCATGGATTATCGTTCACCGCGTAAGTATCTTGCGATACTCGTAGATGAGACCAGGTTCAGTTGGATCAAAGGCCCATAAGGGGAAACGCAATTAAAATCGCTAAGTCCGCCGTTTTATTTTTTTTACAGAACTAAGTGGGCAATTTTGACGCATTGGAAACTAAGAAAAGACTCCTAAAAATAAATTGAGAGAAGAGTAGAAATGGGTGATGAATTTCTACAATTTTTAATAATTTTAGCAATCAGTTGGGTTGTCAAACAATCTTTTTTTAGAATTTCTAGCATCCACAAGCAGAACGTCAATTATTAATTTTTTTCAGACCCTTAAATTTGAAATAAAAATCATTACCATTTTAGGATTTTTTGAGACATTTTAATTATGTCTCCCCTTAAAAATTGACTAACGTTGGCGCAGCTTTAAGAGTCGACATGTATACTTGGGCGTCCATATTGCCACCCAAGAAAAACTCATTACAAACGAAACAGAAAGCGAGGCTTCATGAATTTTATGCAGAGAATTGTAGAACAATGCGGAAAAAAGCGTCATGTGGGTGTTGTGCGTCATATGACATGAATGGGCACATAGACAAGGCCTATCAGGCAGTATGTAATTTCCCGTGGGCGATACTACAACCTGGTGTTTCATGATTGTAAATCACTTTTTGAATCATTAATATTATATCTGACACTATTTCATGTGTTTTTATTTATTTGGAAGAATTTTTTTAATATGCAGCTTCCAAATATTATGTTTTCTAAAAAAAAATTTATTGAACTAAAATCAACTTGGTCCATCAATACTCTGCCGATCATAAATAAATTTATGAACCATTAATATTACATCTGATTGATTTTGACCGAAGTTCGTTTGCAATTTTTTACTCGTACTGAAACTGATAGGGTTTGAAACGAAAAGTATTCAATTTCCTTATAAGTCTGTATTTTCTCACAACTTGTAGTAGCACTAAAAATAATTATTTAAATACACACATATTAAATTTTACCTTACACTGTAAAAATAATTAACTTTACAGTACAAACCTTGAAGATTTTTCTGCATAATATTTTTTCATAAATTTCATAATATTTTTTCATGAGTGTTGCACAATTCAACAAAAATAATTCTTAATTTTTTTTATTAAATTTCTTAATTTACAGTGCAGAGTGCTTTAATTTTTATTTATCATACGCAGTTAGTTTTATGACGATCGGCACATTGCATAACAGATTTTTTAATTTTTTGGTTTTTAAAAAATGTGTCATGAATAAAAATTGGTCCACTTCGCCCCGGTAACTTGTATAGTCATCGGCGATAAAAAAAACCCATCGTATTAACATTTACGCTTGCGATATCTCGTCAGTCTATAATGAATGCATCACCTCCTATCACAATATCGTTATCGATATATAACTGAAGTGGCCAGGCGTATAAATCGCAGGCGTTAGGTCATGTAAGTGTCAAGCGGATGTCAAATTATCCAGACGTGTATTTTCCAGGCCTGTTACTCGGGAATGAAAGGTCGGTTTATCGCTGAACAATAATACCTGTCATTTTCTATCGCAGTCGTGAACACGTGCCCTTATCCTCACCTGCTATCCTGTCTCTGACATCACGATGCTGTATCTATCACTTGGCGCAGGCTGCTATAACGTTGCACGATTAATTTCTCAACTACGGCATGATTCGTCCTCGTTAACTTTTTGTAGCTCCCTAGCACGTCGATTGTAGACGAGCGAATGGCTCGCTACACTGGAATTTTCTTTCTTTTCCTTTAAGGACCTCTCAAGCTCCAGGAAATGGAAAAAGGAGGCGAAGGCTCGTCGACTTTTTCAAAAAATTATTTTCATCAATTTTTGTCGATTTTGAAAAGTAATAATTGATTATGTAAATTCTTTGTTAAATTTGGAAAATAAAGAAATTATTTTGTTCAATTATTATCGAATTTACAAAATAGCAATTCATTATATAAATCCTTTGTTGAATTAAAAAAATTAAAAAATTATTTTGGTATAAAAAAACTTTTAATTATTTTGTTAAAAAATGTTTAAAATTATTATCGAATTGGTTTAAGTTAATTATAATCAATTATTATCGAATTTGAAAAGTGACAATTCATTATATAAATCCTTTGTTGAATTTGAAAAATAAAAAATTATTTTGTTCAATTGCTGCCGAATGTGATTATGTAAATCGTTTGTTATAAATTTCGTGATTGTAGAAATTTATATTTTTTGTATAATATGACGTTAAAATTGATGAATATGAAGGTGCAAAAATTCATGAATAATTGCTAAACACAAATAAATTTTTTTTCTGTTATTTGAAAAAAACTAGTCTAATTTTTATTGTCAAACCATAGCCCTCCTTTCTTCCCTTTCATAACTATTCGAAATAATTGTGAAAACTAATGTTGAAGAGCTTGAGTATAACAAATTGAAAAAGTGGCTGCCAGAACCAATTTTTTACTTTTTGTATAAGCAGACCAAAGGTAACAAATTTTCTTCCTTGTATGGGGAGGTTTTTTTTAAAAAGAAAATTCACGCACGAGTGTGCACGTGTATATAAAAAAAGACCTTTCTATTATGATCACTGCTTTGTTATATATATATTTTTTTTATTTTTCATTTTTTCTTTCCTCGCAATGTCGTTCTTTTCGTTGTTACGTGAATGGCGAATCGTTGACGTACATATCACGCATAGTCCATTCAATACTGATATCGATACGCGTCCACTTGACTTCGTGGTTAGTTTAATAATGATCACGAGCCTTTTTTCTTGCCACCCCCATGTCCGTCATCACCATTTTTATGCGACCACTTCAAGCCCTCTTCGTGGCCCCCCTTCTTCCCATATTTTTCATGGTGATGGTGATGCTGGTCCTTTCCGTCTTTACCATCGTGTCCCTTCTTCTCGTGGTAGTGGTGACCCTTCTCGTGTTCACCCTTCTCGCCGTACTTGTGTTCATGGTGGGCCGAGTCGTGGTGTCCCTTTTTATCGTGGCCGCCCTTCTTGTGCTCGTGCTCGTGATGGTGCTCACCTTCCGTTTCATCGCCGTCTTCCTCGTGGGACTCGTCGTAGAATTCCGTTTTCTTCTCGTACTCATCCTGAATTAATGACGAAACAACTATTTTATTTCCATCACTTATTCGATCACTTATATGTAATATGAAATGAAATGAAATGAAATTGTCTGAAATTTTTCGAAATTGTCTGAAACTGCCCGGAAGTGTTCCATTTTAAAAATCTCTGATTCAAATCTCTTAGCTGCCAGGCAAAAAAATTGCTGAAAGATTGTAGAAAAAAATATTTTCAAAATTGCATGAAGATTCCACTTTTAAGGTATTTTACGTCGAAGAGTGACGAAAGAATGTCGAAAAAAGAAGTTTTCAAAATTACATGAATATTTCACTATCGGATATCAAATTTAGAAAATAAAAAAGGGCGATTTCGTGTTCGAAAAAATATTTAGATCTCAATTGAATTTCGAATTCTCGTCCACCATATTGAATTCGAAAAATATTATATTAGATTCGAATTCAGTGATTTTTTAAATCTCGGGGAATTAATTTTTATTGAAATCCCAATAGATTTTCTATTTTTTATCCGGCATTATGAATTTTAAATACCTGAATTAATATTCGATAATCATGTATCGTTATTTTAAATATACTTCAAATTACAATTTCATATTAGATTAAAATAATAACACATACTCTAAGAAATTTTGAAGTAATTTGTGTAAACCCATATGAAATGATAATCAGAAGTAGAGTCGAAGCAGCCATGACAAAACTATCATTAAATCGACGATATTTATATTCTGTGTGCACATTAAGAGTCATATAAATAACAGTACAAAAAAAAGTTCGTTTCACATTCAAAGGTACGTGACAGGTTAAAGATCTTTGCACATTTATACACTGAGATAAGTAGAAGTATTAGGATTTAGTAAAAGTGACTGAAGGAAACCTTTTTATGGACTACGTGTTGACCCTTCGTACTATGGCCCTTCTGGTGCTCTCCCTTTTCCGCAAATTCCGCTTCTTTGTCGCCTTTTTCCCCATGATGATGTTCCTTGTGGTAGCCACCCTCGTCTTTGTGTTTCTTCTCCTCGCCTTTCTTCTCATCGTACTCCTTATCGTGGTCCTCTTTGTCGTGATGGCCCTTGTTTCCTTTGTCGTACTCATGATAGCCCTTGTAGCCCTTGATTGACGAAATTCATACGCACGTTGACACACGAGACAGACATCATAATTTTATCAATAACAATCAAAGATATATATTCAACTCATCGTTTTAATAAAATAAATATTTTAAAAGCATATATTATTCTTTTTGTATTATTGCTATATTATAGAATTGATAATTAAATTAAAACTTTTTGTTGCCACTTCCTAAAAGATTCGGATTTTGTCACATCGGGTCAAATGGACTCGGACAACTTTCAAACAGTTGACCTATGTAACTAATCCGTAGAATTACAACAAAAAAAAATTGGTACTTTGAGAAAAAACAATTTTTCACCATACCTGCGCGGAAAGTTCGACTTCCCGCCCTACGGGCTTTACGTAATTCGAGCTGTCCACTGCAGATGTGGTGAAAAATAGTACACTCCACTGGGGAGTGAAAGTAGACTATCCCCAACCACGTATTTACCATCCTTGCCTTCGGCTCGGGTGGTAATCTTACACGCGGTTGGACATAGTCTTCTTTCCCTCCCTAGTGGCGTAATATACTATTCCATCGTATGCGTAGAAAAATGTCAAAAAGTTCCTTCTCTAAAAAGTATGTTGCGAGATTTTATCGAATTGCGAGTTGGTCCATTGTTGTCACGTTATTCGCGCTGTGATTGGTCCAAATTGGCGCGAGATCAGATCTAGACCGAGACCGAGTTCGTGTTTAACACGTTTGACAGTCGCAATTCTGACAGTTTTGTCAAGCATATCGGGCGCGCGAGGTTTGAATTCCCAAGTTGGTTGACTTTACAATATTTCGGGGTTTCCGGATTATGTGTTAATTGCGAATATTAAATTAGGCTTAAGATGTTGAACGACAAAGTGCGACATAGTCTCTACGGCAGCAACAAAACCAGGCGTACGCGGAGTCACTACATGCGGATCAACAGAACAATCGTGAATAAGATGATAAGCGAAGAGATCGGGGAGAATTGGAATTCTGTAGTCAAGTAAATCAGAACTCTTTGTTCACTGTCACTTTTAGCAAAATCCATGCCAGGTTTCCAGAATTGGAAATCCTGTATTTATTTCATTGAGCAAAGAGGTCGTACTGCTTTACTAAAAATGTAAAGCCCCATATAATGATGGGACTTTACATTTTTTTCTAAAGTCTGGAAATGCTCCAGACCTCGCAAATTTGAAGTTATCAAGCTAAACACTAATTTATAATTGAAAGAATGTTAAAGGACAATTGGTAATCAATTTGAGTCAAATCTATAAAGAGTTTCCGATTCGATAAGATTCGGAATTATTGGAAAAATTTGTTAGATCTCTTAATTTGTGGGAATTCTGATTATATATATTATATGTATTAAATAAGATCGCTGCACCGACACACGACCTCTACTCGCCCGCGCAGTGCGCGGAAGTTTTCTAGTCATCTTTAAAATGAGCATCAAATTTGCTTGAAATGAATGAACTTAGTTGAGACAATCAACAAATAGTTTGGTGCACCAGCTACACATAGTAGAGCCAACGAATTAGTTGTTGTATATCTTATGTCTACCGTTTATGATCAACTAATTGGAAATCCAAACGGATCAGTTCTTTGGTTAATCCATTTGATGGATTGGTCTCGACCAATTTGATGGTTGTCTCAACCATGTCAATTATTTGTATCACCTAAATAAATTACTTGTGATTGCGGTACGGGATTTATGTCAAAACCAATCTTGTTTTTCATCTGAAAATATAAAACCTAATGTTGACTTACCTTATCACCCTTTTCGCCGTGGGATTCGTGATGATCGACTTCGTGTTTTACTCCGCCGCCCTCCTCGTGTTCGTGATCACCTCCCCCGCCTCCCCCACCCCCGTGGTGTTTCGCTTTCGCGTGAGTTTGATGAGTTGCTTGATCCTCTGCATGTCCTGAACTGGCTGGCACCTCATCTTCGTAAGGCGCTTCCTCAACATCCGCCCGATGCACAGTCTCAACAGGCTCTTCCTCAACGTGAACAGAAGCACGTCTTCGTCCTCCGTAATTCAATTTAACATCCCGACTGCGTGCAGGAATCGTCGAGGCCGCGTGTGTGTAGGAAGGAAGTAAATGTTTCTCTTCAGCATCGACCACCCTTGGTTTTACTCTGCTTCCGTAATTAGCTGTATTCGATTCGATCAACTTAGCGTTTCCCGATGGCGAGGCTGTCTCTTCCTCATTACCTTCTTCATAGGACTCGTATTCCGGTGCTGCTGTCGTACGAATACCAGGATTTTGTCGTTCCAAGTTGTTAGGACGATTCAGAGTTTGTAATTTCGTCGCTGCATGGACGTAACTTCTCCCATCATTAGACTCGTCCTCAATACTGCCACTATTTTCCGCGTAGGTTGGAGTCGTAACTTTAGCGGTGGAATAGTTCTTCTTAGAATTCCTTTCAGGATTAAACGTTGCATGGGAGGTCAATTGAGCACCGGGTTTTGTCTGATACAGCGCGTACTGGTTGCTAATTGGTTCTCTAAAACCGTAATCCGTATAAGTTTGTCTTGTCGGAGCTAGAGGAGTGACATCTGCTTTCTGGTTATTTTTGTAGACATTGTAGAGAGGCTTGCCATCATGATGATCCACGTAATTTGGATTACGTAGTCTCTGGGTCGTGACAGGTTGAATTGTCGTTTCCTCGGAATCCTCGTAAGATTCGGAAGCAGCAGTTGTGGTGACGATTCTCTGGCTGGTACTTGTTCCATGAGGTACGTACCGACTGTTTGATCTCTGAAGAGGAGTTGGCGAAGTCGCGGGTCTTCTTTCCTGATAATTTTGTAAAGTATTGTGAATTGCATTAGCAGCAATGGGACTCGAACTAGTTTTTACACCGTGAAGTTTATAGATTGGATTGTCCACCAAGCTTGTCGGAGTTACCGGCTGTAGATTCCTGGGATAGTCGTAAGGATGATAATCTTGTCTTGGAACGCCATATCGATTTGTCGTTACTCTCTGTCGCGTCTGTCCAGTTGGTACAAATGTCTGCAGCTGTGGTTTAGGCTTTTCCGTCTCTTCATCTTCGTACGACTCATAAGCTGCCGTTGTAGTCGAAGGAACTAGGGAATTCCTGTTCCTAGGATAGAATTCATTCCTGGCCTGTGGACTGGTTGCTTCTGAATTGCGAAGTTCATCAGGTTTTTTAGTTGCGTGCGATTCTTCTTCTTCTTCCTCGTAAGAGTCGTAGGCGGGAGTTGTTTTAACGATCGGAGCTCTTCTGTCATTTCGATGATCGGTGATGAGCTGTTCATTGTCTTTTTGAAAGGCTTTTTGATAATCTAAAATAGGCCGGTGATTGTCCCTTTGATGAGCTTTTTGATAATCAATGACATGCTGTCGTCGTTGATTATAGTTTTGATAAAGCTTTTGATAATCTACGAATGGTGGTCTGCTGGTAGTTCGTGTGCTGCTTAATCTTAGCCTGGTATTTTCATAGGAATCACGAAGAGGAAGAACAGTTCCGGGGTTTTTTGGACCAGTCTCTACGTAGCTGCGCTCCTCGTCACTTTGTTCTTCCTCCGGACTTTCTTTCGGAGTCTCGGTCCGTTTGTAGTCCGAAGCGGCCGGATACAGTCGCGTCTTTGACGTTTGCCTCGTCACCAAAGAAGGCTGATTGTATCTCGTTAAGTATCCCAGTGGCTGATTGGTCAATGATTGCAGTTCCTCATTCGACTTTGTCACGTAATCGGGACTCGGATAATCGTCGATGCGCCTGCTGGCTCGTGGCACTGCGGAAGCTATCAGGGTTGGCTGACTCGACGTTTTTGCACTGACTGACGAAGCTTGCTGTTGCAGAAAAGGATAGTAAGTCGAAGGCAAGGATACCGGAGTTGTTTGCACTCGAGCTGAATGAAGGTTTCTTCTGGATTGGTTTAGGCTTGTGAGATTGTGAATATTTTTTGGATTGGTTTCGGTCTTCACTGACAAGCCTGGGACGAAAGTAGAGGTCGTGTCGATGGAAGATGGCGCTTCCAGCAAACTATTTCTCCTCGCGATTTCACTGTAGGTTAATTTTCTTGCAGGTGTTGGCTTTGTCGTCAATGGAATAACGATCTCCGAATTGGTTGGACCTCTAGATGTTTCCGAATAGGTAATTGTAGGTTTTTGATCAAGAATTGTGATAGGTTTTCTTCTCTCAACTATGTGCTCCCTTGGGTTTGGAGTCGTTGTCCTTCGGTCTGCTTGAATTGGTCGCAAATTTGAGGGCGCCGCTCTTATTGGCACCTCGCTTGAGACTTCATTAACACTCTTCTTGGAGTCATCGCTTATTATCTGATGATTCCTTGACTGAATTCTTTGTCTGGGGACGTCGTAGTGGGTGTCTTCAGGTCGTGGATGACTTGACGATTGTAGTGTGGAATTCAACTTGCCTACAATCACAATTAGACAAAAATCGAAAAACAATATAGATACCAAAAAAATATATCTACATTGCATAAATATTAACTGAACCTGAGAACAAATACGATATAATTCAATATAACTGCCAGTAAATATTTGATTAATTTATTTGAAGTTACAATAAATCAATAAAATTGCATTTACAAAATGTTCATTAACACCAAATTGTTTTCTTGGTATTTAATCATCAGGATCAAACGATAAATTCTACCAAAACGATTTACAAATAAAACGTTTTTTTAAAAAACCTCACCATTCGTTATGTCTGGAATCTTTTCATCGATTTTTTTCGCATCGATTCTCTGTGGCTCGTACTCAGTGATAGCCAAAAGATCTCCGAGAGTATCTAAATCCTCGTTGTCCTCATAATCCTCTGATGCTGCTGTCTGTCTTGTCTGCGACTGAGCTATTTCTTGATCCAAATTCGAACTTGTTGCCTTAGGTTTTTTTTTTTTATGACCTGGCGCATTCTTCACAAGGGATTTCGACTTATTGGTGGGCGTTTCGATCACAATCACAGGTCCCGGAAGTGTCTTAGTCGAGTTTCCTCTATTGGCCGGTGGGTCAATCATAATAACTTGACCGGAAGAGGCTGCGCTGACTAGAGCCTCTTCCAATTCGGCTACAAGCTCATTTTCATCCACCACCTCCGTTTTATTCGAAGTCAGGGATGAATTATTATATCCGGGTGCCAAAGTCGTGACATTTATTAGTTTTTCCAAATCCAAAGGTCCATCAGACTTATCCTCAATCACAACGATCGACACGTTCCTCGCAAGAATTTCCTCGAAGACGCCTTTTCCTTCGGTACTCCCTCTGGACAATGTAACCTGTAAGACATTTCAAGTAATAAACAGCTGCAAATTAGAACGTCGCTCATTTTTATCCAGATTTAACGAAGCTACCATGAGAAACTATGTTGATTAATTTTTGCCTTTTCATAGAGAAAGCTTTGTGAAATCTGGAAAATAATTCTGTACCTTTTGACACTCGTGTCAGTATTGCACTAACTTAACATCTACCAATCTTATTTGTAATATCATTTATATATAAATGTTTACTTCGATATTTAGTAATTTCCACGATCGAGAACGGTCTTAATTTTTGGGAAAAAAGTTAAATCTCATAAAACTTTAATGGCTCTGTCGATTTTAATAAAAATTACGACAATAGTCGGGTCGTATCTGCTGCACTTCCGTGCTAAGTTTCAGTTCAATACTTTACGGCGTTTTTGAGTTATAAGGGTTAAATCAAAGAGAACTCAGTTTGAAAAAAATGGCGTATTTTTTAAATAGCTTTGTCGATTCTGTCGAAATGCGATACCAATCAATCTTAGACGTAAGTGCCAGTGTGCACGAACTTCCTGATCGGTAGTTTGAAATTTGCACAAGTTACTGTTTGTACATAGTTTCGTAGTAAAAACCGAAACTAAAATTGTAATAAAACATTAAGGACGCAGCGAATTTCATTTAAATTTACCACGATGAGGGAGTGGCAACTGCTTCATTTACACACAAAGTTTCAGCCCGATAGATATGTGGTATGAGGTGCTTCGGCGAATGACGGCTTATGACTTTTTTCTTTTTTTTTTTTTGGTTTAACGTTTCACCCTGATCAGGGCCTTTATTCTTTAAAATTTTAAATCTATGTACAAACAAAAAAATATATATATATTTTTTTATACAAAATATTATTTTATATATATTTTTTTGTTTGTACATAGATTTTAAATTTTAAAGAATAAAGGTTTCTGTAGAGGCCCTGATCAGGGTGAAACGTTAAACCAAAAAAAAAAAGAAAATAGTCATAAGCCGTCATTCGCCGAAGCACCTCATACCACATATCCTTCATAAACGGCTAAAGCAACGCTTAACAATTCAGCCCGATAGTCCTACTGGTTCTCTAGTTATAAGAGATTAACTTTTTTTACTCATAGCACAAATACACACACACCGAACATTTTTTCGTTACCTCCTTTCTCAATATTTCGTACAATTTTAAGTAAGTTCAAATCTATTTAAAAAATGTCACGTAAACAAAGCAATAAATGTAAATCAATATCCACATAGACACTAACACTGGCACAGGTAATTAAGAAAATGGGAAATATTAATAAATTCATCACTGTGGTTACACATCACGTTATTTGTAAATAAAATATACAGCTAATAGTTTTTAAAAGATAAATTACCAAGTGAGCCAGCAGCACATAGGCTGTCAGGTCTCTCCAGATTCCCATGATCATTCGTGATCGTCTATACGAAGACTGAACTAGTAACACCGAGTGCGATGTTAATTATATCGATATCTCCCGGATTGCCATGGTATTACAAATCTATCATTCAATAGAATGATACGACGATTTTGTGGCCGTCGAAGTGTGAATTTCTAACTTGTGGCGATGTCATGCAGTGGGGACTTCCATGATCTATCGATTGCTCTATCGATCGAGTTCGGCTTCCTCCTTTCTCTCACTGCTATTGCACAAGGGAATCCGCGAATCCGAGACGAGCGTTAAATCCTCGCGAAGATTTACTGTACACATTATTGATTATAGAAATGGGATCTCATAGAATCTTAATGCTGAATCTTAAGCTATGTATTATTCTACGGGGGTCTTATTTGTTTAGGAGGAAAGACCTTAATTATAATCATATTGTAGATTTTGTTAAAATCTTTACATTGAAAAATGTTGTTGCTTATTTACTTACGAATGTAATGTGATCTAAGATCATTTTACAATGGACAGCAAAGTAATACACATATTGTACGAGAACCCATACTTTAAGGAGTGCGTATACCCATTTTAGACTAAGAAGCCTGCAAAGTAGAAATTTGCACATTGCTTCCTCATTATTTTTCGCTTTTTACAAAACCACCTCTATGAGGAAGTATGCTAACCGATTTTGGCTTCCTCATAGAGGAAGTTTTGCAAAGTGCTTCCTCATTATTTTTCGCTTTTTACAAAACCGCCTCTATGAGGAAGTATGCTAACCGATTTTGGCTTCCTCATAGAGGAAGCTTTGCAAATTGTTTCCTCATTATTTTTCGCTTTTTACAAAACCACCTCTATGAGGAATTATGTTAATCGATTTTGGCTTCCTCATAGAGGAAGCTTTGTAAAAAGCGAACAATAATGAGGAAGCAATTTGCAAAGTTCTACTTTGCAGCCTTGTTTATGGTCTAGACATCTTTCTAAATAATTTGCCAAGTTCTATTTTCCAGGCTTTTTTATGCTCTAGACATTTTTCTAAAAATTCAAAGTGTCGAAGAATTATAACCGTGTAACCGATTTTTCTCAAATTAGTACTAAAACCTTGTACCATGGTAGTTCATATGTGGACCAAATTAGAACCTGGTATCTCGTAATTTGCACGAGCTAGCGCGAGAATGAGATTTTTCGAAAAATTCAAAATGCCATAAAATTTGAACGGCTGGACAGATCTGCGTCAAATTTGTACTCAAATGTTTTTCGATGATAGTCCATATGTGAACAAAATTGAAGATAAAACTGTGAAAATTTTCCAAAAAAAAAAAAAAATGTTTCGTGACGGCATTTTTTTTTTCTTATTCACCAAAATTGAAATTTACCGACATATCGATAGTTCCTTTGACGACATTCATCATTGACAGTCAATAATCGTGAAATCATGTCGAAAATTGCAGCCGGATACCTCAGAATTTACGGGAGATGAAGTCTTTGAAGACATTGTTAAAAAATATTAAAATTTCAATAAAATTATAACCACCCTATCGATTCTCGCCAAATTTGGTATACATTATTTTTTGATGGTAGTCCTTTTGTGTACAAAATTTCAGCCTGATATCTCTTAAATTGCGAAAGTTATAGCGTGAAAACGATATTTCCAAAATTTTCAAAATGCTGTAAAATTTGAATTTTCCAACCGATTTGCGTCAACTACAATCCCAAGCGTCGTTGCATGACAGCCTAGTTGCGTGCCAAATTTGACGAAGATACATCTAAAATTACAACAGTTATCGTGCTTACAAGGAACCTGCAAACACACACACACACGTGCCGACATTTTTTCTAAACCACTTTTCTCGACGTTTTGGACTATTCTGAGTGTCCTGACATGAAAATCTCGAAAAAAGAAAAATTTCACACCGAGAGAAAAAGTTTCATTGATTCACGGAAATCTTTGTCAATGAAATGAAATACTTGAATTTCAATGCTATCTTTTCTTTGAATGATCTCAAACTCAATGAAAAGTAGTGACATTGATTCGAAGAAACATTTCTTTAAACCAATGAAACTTTTTCATTGATTATAAAGATATCGTCTCTGATTCAATGAAACCTTCTTCTTATCAGCTCAAAATTTCGAAACCTATTTTTTCCTGAAGTACGCGGCAGATAAAGCTCAAATTTTATGAGTATGTAAGGAAGTACGGCAGAAATAGGCTAAGCTTCTGGCTCCTCGAAACTCGAAGCCGTTCGTTCGGGAGAACCGGAAAACAAAAAAGTAAGGTTAGGTGCGAGAGAGAGATCAATGAAAACGTTTCTTTGAACCAATGAAAACGTCTCTTTAAAACAATGAAACTGTTTCTTTATTATATGCCCACTAAGTAAATCTTTATTTACAGGCAATGAAATGTTCTCTTTGAAATTCAAATGCACTATTTCATTGAAATCAAAGAAATATTTCGTTGAAATCAATGAAAACAAAATCAATCCACCCATTTCTTTAGCGTCAATGAAATCTTTTCTCTCGGTGCACGAAAAAAAGCTTCCTCTATGAGGTAGCAAATAGTACATTACGATACGAGTGCGAAAAAACTTTTTCTCACCTCCGGGCCGAAAGGGACAACTTTCGTTCCGCTGCGCGGAACGAAGTTCCCGGTTTTCGGCTCCGTCGATGAGAAAAATCGTATACACTCCTCGGGCAGTAAATAAGAAAGCCTCAGATCACATGTTTGTCGACCTCGGCTTCGCCTCGGCCGACAATTACATGTGATCTTAGACATTTCTTACTTTACTGCCCTAGGTGTGTATATACTATTTTTGACGAGTGTGAATTTGCAGCACGAGCCGAAGGCGAGTGTTGCAATCACCCGAGTTAAGAAAACGTTTTTCGCATGAGTATCGTACAAAATTTTATTTCACGAAGTGTGTGAACGATGTTTGACGCACGCGAAGCGTGCGTAAAACCGCGTTCTACGCACTGAGTGAAATAGATGAGATTTTTTTTATCCGTAAAAAAAATATATAAAATATCCCATACTTATAATTGTTCGTAATGGTCCAAACGTCATTAATTATGAAAGAAGATATATTTTTCAAAAAAGGGGAAAAAACTATATAAAAAGAATATTAATGTCCGCCTATAATTAGTTATATTCAGACCAGAGAATTTTTTCATATGATCAAAATACGATTACAAACAATTAAGCGAATCGTATTTTTTGTATGACTTTTATTACAGATAAAATAAAATGAAACACGTTTTTTTTTTTATTAGATGCATGGATTCGTCTCTTAACAAATAAAACTACAACACCTACTACTATTATTATTACTACTGAATACATATTGGGGCTTGGGGATTGTCGGGTGTTAATACACCTCCTATACAACCCAATCGTATTATATCCCATCGATCCTTACCTGACCCGCGCACTTTCCTAATTCAATTTTGTTAATTTATCGAACAAAGGGACACGAGACACTTACGCAACTCTCAAAGTTACTACAGGCTTCGCGTGTTCCGTTAAATCCCGAACAAACACTGTTATCACGATATCCCTGGAATAGCTCTACTCGTCTGGACATCATTTCGGTCAAGTCTATTCGCAGAAATTTAAATTAAACACCGTGGAAAAAGATGAAATGAAATATTGACTTGACAATTATTTTACATAATTACAAATTATAATAATAAGTATGTAAACATACTTTTAAAAGAGAACCACAAATTTAATTCTTTTGTTATAATAATAATACAGTAAAATTTATAAATTCGTGCAAAATTCATATAAAAAATGTTCTGCTAACTATGTAATAAATAAAACTATTTACATTTTATTAAAACAATTAATTAACGATATCCAGAACGCCATATATTAATAATTATTATTATTTTATTTTATTTATTATCATTATCATTATACATATTAGAATTATAAAATGGAAGTAGAATACCAGCAATGGACTTGCGGTCGGTGTGTGGCTTTAGCGGTCTCACTTAAGTACCATTTCGTGCTGCCAGTACGTGGATGGGTGACCACCACTTAAATTAGCCATGCACTGGTTCGCACGTCAATTGCCAAGCGGGAGGCAGTTTTTCTTAGTTTGTGGTGTTCATACAACAGATACGCGGTAAAATATAGCCGACTATATATGTCAGTTGTTTTCGAGAGGTTTCCGCAGTTTCTCTGTGTCTTCGTGCAATTTCGAATGCATTAGTATATTAGGAAAGAAAAGTTGCGTACCCATACAAAATATTCCATGGCAAAACATACACAAAATTAAAAAGCGAATAATACATTTTGACAATAATTTTATTGTATAGAAGTTTTTTATTAATTTTCTTTATTAATGAAACTTAAGATTTACTGTGAACTGAAATTTATATATTTTGATAATTTTTTTTTTCAATTTTTAACGGTTGGTAGTCATTACATGATGGAGTAATATAATCCTGCTAATCAATTATTGTACAGATCTAATACCAACGAAAATGAGGAAGAAATATGCAAAACCGAAATTTGCAAAAAAAAAAATAAGCAGACAATTCAAAGTTTTATATAATTCGGACGGTTACGTCGTTTTTCACAGAATTCGTTACCAAATATCCGTGCACATTATTTCATACGTGTATAAAGTTTCAGCCCATTTTTTGGAATGTGTCGAAAGCAGAAGTGATTTAAATGTGAAATTCAAATTGCCATAAAATCCTAACCCGTTTATCGATCTTCATCAAATTTTATATCTAACACTGCTGAATATTAGTTCATCTCTGTAGAAAATTTGAGCTACATTGGTCGAAGTTATCGTGAATTAGAGTGACAATTTATCAAAAAATTCAAAGTTGTCTACAATCTGACCAGTTTTATATATTTCGCTCAAGGTTTATTTCAACCAGAGTTATAAATGTCTAATACTTATAGAAATAATGATACGATCAGCTATATAATTATGATTTTATAATAATAACATGTAGCGATTGTAATACGATGATTAAACTTTGGAATGGCTGCAAAAATTATTATTTTTCAATAAAAATTCACGGTAATCCGTTTGAAAAAATGGAAAAAAATAAGTAATGCATTAAGAAAGTAATGCATTACTCATTTCTTCCATTTTTCCACTATTTCTTGCAATATTAAAGCGAAAATTAATATTTTTTCAGCTATACAAATGTTTACACTCTATTTTATAATCACTACATATTATTATTATGAAACCATAATTACAAAACAAATTGTACCGTAAACTATATCTCATGAATTAATGGGGATTTACAACTCTGATTTCAACCGCCCTTCATTATCCATTATTTATGAAGAACTATTTAGCTCATTATCGAAAAAAATTACAGCAGCTAGAGAGCACACAGAATTTTTTGGAATAATTTCAAAATTTCGTCAAATCTGACCAAGTCGTTAAATTATTGCGAACATTTAATACAAGTAAAAAAGCACAAATTCTCTACTTGTATGCTAAATTTCAGCTTGATTGGTAAATTCGTTCTTGAGACACAGGATTGAATTTTAGAAGACTCCTACCAGAGTTGTAAATGCCTAATACTTATAGAAATAATGATGATGATACGATAAGCTCTATAATTATGATTTTATAATAATAACATGTAGCGATTGTAATACGATGATTAAACTTTGGAATGGCTGCAGAAATTATTATTTTTCAATAAAAATTCACGATCATCTTTTTGAAAAAATAGAAAAAAATAAGTAATGCATTACTTATTTCTTCCATTTTTTCCACTATTTCTTGCAATATTAAAGCAAAAATTAGTATTTTTTTCAGCTATTCAAATGTTTAAACTCTATTTTATAATCACTACATATTATTATTATGAAATCATAATTACAAAACAAATTGTACTGTAAACTATATCTCATGAATTAATGGGGATTTACAACTCTGACTGCTACACACACGCACAATGTTTAAACTATTTTAGTTTTAAATTATTTTGACTATGCTAAAACGATAATCGAAGCAAAATGTATAAGACAATGTTTAAAATATCTTATACGACGGTCTCTTTAAAGCCATTACAGTATCTTGAACTGTAGACATGCACTATCGACGCCATTCTATATGTGCGAGTAACCCATATCAACAGGTTCCCTCATTCCCCGAGAATCCAACGAGCATTGCGAACGTGAGTTGCTCAGATTCTACATTCCAGATCGTTTTCTCGATACGAGCACGTATCTCACAATGCAAATAGTTCTCACGACTCCTCCATGAGATAGGAAACATCATCGACCTTGACATTGCATTTTGCTAACCCTTTCCAACTTTCTTTCCGTCGTGATTAAATAACCATGTTATAAAATTCAATATTGATCGGTAAACACTTCGATAATCGCAATATTTCCGAAGTTATTTTTCTCGACACCGACGCCATTCTCGGTGTAACGAAAGTTTACGGCAACGAGTCGTTATCCCACCGAGGCGACGCCCGCGTGGCTCATAAACGTCTCATGTTGCACCATCCCTCGTCGTTTCGCGTAGACCACCGAGTATCGCGAAACAGTTAAATAATTTTAATTGGCTTTCAACTTGAGGATAGAGAATGTGAAGTGTACGAAATGTCGGCGGGATAACGGGTGACGCAAATGCATACAAAAAAAAGTATAAAATAAAGAAAGCCTCGAGTACTCATTTCAAAATGATGCAAAACTCAGCAATCGCAATAAGTCCGGAGAGTGACAATTGATTAATTGTTGTTTAAATATTTTGCTTCCTCATGGAGGAAGCTTTGTTTTCCTGAAATTTTTTTGTTCGACATTTTCATGTCAGTACACTTAGAATGGGCCAAACCGTCGAGAAAAGTGATTTAGAAAAAATGTCTGTATGTGTGTGTGTGCGTGTGTGTGTGTATGTTACACGATCGAAAAATGTAAACCTTTATAACTCGGGAATGCCTTGAGATATCAAGCTGAAATTTGGACCATAGATAGAGGGATCAAGCCTCATCGTTCATACAGATTTTTGTTAAAATCCACTTCATCATTAAATTATTACGCGTTTTTTTAATTTTTTCAAAAATGTCTGTTTACGCGATAACTCTTTCAATTTTCGAGATATTGATCTTAAAATTGGTATGAATGTGAGCTTTCATACGCCGGTGATCGCTATTGAATTTGGTTAAGATCGGTTGAGCCGTAAAAATTTTATGATGTTTTGAATTTTTCAAAAAATTGACATTATCGCTCTATTGTAACTTTTGCAAAACTTAAGATAGCGAGCTCAAATTTTGTATATAAATGAAACAATATTCAGCCATTATATATGTATAATTTAGTGACAAACGGTAAGAAATTTTTGATTTTATGGAATGTTGAATTATTTTAAAAAATATACATTATCACATTCACTTTCGGAAACGCTCTAATAATCACGAAATAACGTAACAACTAAAAAGAAAAAGCGAATCCACAACATGTATATTTATCTAATTAAAACGAGGATGCAAAGTAGAACCTTGCACATTGCTTCCTTATTATTTTTCGCGTTTTACAAAGCTTCCTCTATGAGGAAGCCAAAAATTGAATAACATACTTCCTCATAGAGGTAGCTTTGTAAGAAGCGAAAAATAATGAGGAAGCAATGTGCAAGGTTCTACTTTGCATCCTTTTTGCTTCCTCATAGAGGAAGCTTTGTTTTCATGAAATTTTTTTTTTTTCGAGATTTTCATGTCAGTTCACTCAGAATGGGCCAAACCGTCGAGAAAAGTGATTTAGAAAAAATGTCTGTATGCGTGTGTGTGTGTGTGTGTGTGTGTATGTGTGTATGTTACACGATCGAAAAATGTAAACCTTTATGAGTCGGGAATGCCTTGAGATATCAAGCTGAAATTTGCACCATAGATAGAGGGATCAAGCCTCATCGTTCATACAGATTTTTGTTAAAATCCACTTCATCATTAAATTATTACGCGTTTTTTAATTTTTTGAAAAATGTCTGTTTACGTGATAACTCTTTCAATTTTCGAGATATTGATCTTAAAATTGGTATGAATGTGAGCTTTCATACGCCGGTGATCGCTATTGAATTTGGTTAAGATCGGTTGAGCCGTAAAAATTTTATGATGTTTTGAATTTTTCAAAAAATTGACATGATCGCTCTATTGTAACTTTTGCAAAACTTAAGATAGCGAGCTCAAATTTTGTATATAAATGAAACAATATTCAGCCATTCTATATGTATAATTTAGTGACGAACGGTATGAAATTTTTGATTTTATGGAATGTTGAATTATTTTAAAAAATATACATTATCACATTCACTTTCGGAAACGCTCTAATAATCACGAAATAACGTAATAACTAAAAAGAAAAAGCGAATCCACAACATGTATATTTATCTAATTAAAACAAGGATGCAAAGTAGAACCTTACACATTGCTTCCTCATTATTTTTCGCATTTTACAAAGCTTTCTCTATGAGGAAGCCAAAAATTGAATAACATACTTCCTCATAGAGGTAGCTTTGTAAGAAGCGAAAAATAATGAGGAAGCAATGTGCAAGGTTCTACTTTGCATCCTTTTTGCTTCCTCATAGAGGAAGCTTTGTTTTCATGAAATTTTTTTTTCGCGTTTTTCATGTCAGTACACTCGGAGTGGGCCAAAAGGTCGAGAAAAGTGATTTAGAAAAAATGTCTGTATGTGTGTGTGTGTGTGTGTGTGTGTATGTGTGTATGTTACACGATCGAAAAATGTAAACCTTTATAAGTCGGGAATGCCTTGAGATATCAAGCTGAAATTTGGACCATAGATAGAGGGATTAAGCCTCATCGTTCATACAGATTTTTGTTAAAATACATTTCATCGTTAAATTATTACGCGTTTTTTAATTTTTTGAAAAATGTCTGTTTACGCGATAACTCTTTCAATTTTCGAGATATTGATCTTAAAATTGATATGAATGTGTGCTTTCATACGCCGGTGATCGCTATTGAATTTGGTTATGATCGGTTGAACCGTTAAAATTTTACGATGCTTAGAATTTTTTAAAAAATTGACATTATCGCTCTATTGTAACTTTTGCAAAACTTAAGATAGCGAGCTCAAATTTTGTATATAAATGAAACAATATTCAGCCATTATATATGTATAATTTAGTGACGAACGGTATGAAATTTTTGATTTTATGGAATGTTGAATTATTTTTAAAAATATACATTATATTCACTTTCGGAAACGCTCTAATAATCACGAAATAACGTAATAACGAAATAGAAAAAGCGAATCCACAACATGTATATTTATCTAATTAAAACAAGGATGCAAAGTAGAACCTTACACATTGCTTCCTCATTATTTTTCGCATTTTACAAAGCTTTCTCTATGAGGAAGCCAAAAATTGAATAACATACTTCCTCATAGAGGTAGCTTTGTAAGAAGCGAAAAATAATGAGGAAGCAATGTGCAAGGTTCTACTTTGCATCCTTTTTGCTTCCTCATAGAGGAAGCTTTGTTTTCGTGAAATTTTTTTTTTCGAGATTTTCATGTCAGTACACTCGGAATGGGCCAAAACGTCGAGAAAAGTGATTTAGAAAAAATGTCTGTATGTGTGTGTGTGTGTGTGTGTGTGTGTGTGTGTGTGTGTGTGTGTGTATGTGTGTATGTTACACGATCGAAAAATGTAAACCTTTATAAGTCGGGAATGCCTTGAGATATCAAGCTGAAATTTGGACCATAGATAGAGGGATTAAGCCTCATCGTTCATACAGATTTTTGTTAAAATCCACTTCATCATTAAATTATTACGCGTTTTTAAATTTTTTGACAAATGTCTGTTTACGTGATAACTCTTTCAATTTTCGAGATATTGATCTTAAAATTGATATGAATGTGAGCTTTCATACGCCGGTGATCGCTATTGAATTTGGTTAAGATCGGTTGAACCGTTAAAATTTTATGATGCTTAGAATTTTTTAAAAAATTGACATTATCGCTCTATTGTAACTTTTGCAAAACTTAAGATAGCGAGCTCAAATTTTGTATATAAATGAAACAATATTCAGCCATTATATATGTATAATTTAGTGACGAACGGTATGAAATTTTTGATTTTATGGAATGTTGAATTATTTTAAAAACTGTACATTATCACATTCACTTTCGGAAACGCTCTAATAATCACGAAATAACGTAATAACTAAATAGAAAAAGCGAATCCACAACATGTATATTTATCTAATTAGAACAAGGATGCAAAGTAGAACCTTGCACATTGTTTCCTCATTATTTATCGCGTTTTACAAAGCTTCCTCTATGAGGAAGCAAAAATTGAATAACATACTTCCTCATAGAGGTAGCTTTGTAAGAAGCGAAAAATAATGAAGAAGCAATGTGCATGGTTCTACTGTGCATCCTTTTTTATTATATGGCTGTTAATTGCGTCCTGCGAATAATATGGAAAAGCGTTACGTTTAACAAGAGAATAACCAGAAATTAATTTCCTTGAATGATTAGCCTAAATTTCGCTCATAGATGAGGACATTTAATTCATCATTGTTTCCTCATAGAGGAAGAAATTTGTTTTCATAAATTCATTCATGAACACTCAAAATGGTTTGAAACGTCGAGAAAAGTGGTTTAGAAAAATTTTCCGTATGTGTGTATGTGTGTGATAAAAGGCCTAACAATCATATGACCATAATTCGTGAACTATAAGACAGAATCAGCTGAAGTTTTAATGTCATGTAGGGTTCACGGTAATTTTAAATTGGTATAAATTTTATAAAAATCGCATGACGCGATCCATTTTTATAAGTATATATTATTCATAATAGAAAACATCAGTTAACTTTTTATTTTCCGTCGACTCCACAAAAAAGTAATATACAAATTATAATCATAATTGCACAATAATCCAAAACTACACTGCGAGAAAAGCATATCGTTGATTTAACGATTTCACATGATAAACCGAATAAAGGAAGGCTTGCAATGTTTTATGGTTGAAGCGATGATAATATAGTTCAATAACCGATACTTGCAAGGTTATTCGAAACAAACGTTGAAATCGTATATGCAACGAAACGGCATATTTGAAACGATTAGAATAGTTTTTGAAACTATTATCATTTTGATGATTGCTACTATAATTATATTTGCTAAAACCATAAAATATAGACGTTCCTCCTCGGAATTATATTATTGGTTCATCTAACTATTTTCTTATATTTGCTATAACCATAAAATATAGACGTTCCCCCTGCGAATTATAGTTTATAGTTAGATTATCGTCCGTCTAACTATATTTTTATTTAAATTACCAGATTTTTCTCTCAGTGTAATAATATGCAACTTCAAAAACATTCTTCTTATTTTCTGTTGCAATTCACTGACAGCCATCAAATAATTTTAATTGGCTTTCAAATTGACGACAGGAAATGCGACGAGCAAAAAAAGTTGACAGGATATCGGATGTCGCAAACACATGCAAAAAAAAGTACAAATTCAAGAAAGTCTCGAGTACCCATTTAACAATAATGCAATTCACCACTGCAACAATTCCAGAGGGTGACAAACGATTAAACTTTTTTTTATTTTTATTAGAGAGTCGTTATTTCCTTCCTGCCGATAATTTGACGTGGTTTCCTCCTGGCATGACGGATGTACTAATAGGTATGAACGAATGGAAAATCGTTTTGTATTGCATTACGAGAGTTCGATACAAATAGTAGCAGGGTAAAAGATAACCAGCCATCCATCCAGTCAGCTGCTCTCTTTGCTTCTCAGTTCAATTGTCGTCAGACTGTGACCAATTTAACGCCACGTTTTCACTTTTTACTTGCAGGATAACAGAAACATCGAGAATCGTGCGATGCTGTTAGCTCGACAATTGCCAAAGGGGAGGGTGCGTGCTTCACACTCGAGTCGTTCAGCTAATATCAACTTACTTAAGCGTCGAGCGGTCGGTCACCTCCGATACTACCTTAAATTGCTGTTTCATCGTCGAGCTCCTGAGTGCTAAACGTGCAGGATAACCGCATTTCCTACTCCAGTGTTCATAGCACGATTCGTCGACGCCTTCGATATCTCGATAATGACGAAATCACTTTTTGTACACATAATAGTTTATTAAAATTACTCGGAAATATATTTGCGGGAAAGACAATTACGTGATGCATTGAAACAGGAAAAGAGATTTAGGAGAGAATTGTGGTCGCTAAAATCTCGAACGATTTTCTCGTGAATTACCGTTGTTTTTTTCTTAAACGTGGTCAATTTACATGAAAAATATTATATCTGTAGTACAAGTTGATGGTTAAGGTTTATGGGAAAATATCGACTCCACTTTTTACTGACTATTGTGGTCGTATTACAGATGTTAAAAGTAGCAAAAATCGATTTGTTTTTCTTGCAAATTGAAAGTTTTCGATAATGGGGTTAATTTGTACAGTTAAGTTATATAAAAAGGTACGAGTTATATTTGGGCTAATTAATAATGCTAAATATAATAAATTAAGGATGACAGTTTTTTAATAACACCAATAAATTATTTATTTGCTATGGTTACTTTTCATTCTATAAATTATTTTATTTGCCAATAAATATTCGATAATCAGAGAAAAGATTTGATTTATTTAAGACGAGAAAATCCGATTAATCGCATTTCTCAGTAACTATATTTATGTTATAGGATTTTTGTCTATGTCCGATGAGATTTGAACGAATGACAAAATTTTAAATTACTATAATTTAGTATTTTACTACTTAGGAACATAAAACACAAGAAATGTTTAAAAAGCGTAAAAGTTTCTTACTGAATAAGTATAGCATCACATTAAATATTTTAAACCTTTAAATAGCGTATTTTTGGCGGTAATTCTTTTTTTTTCAGCCCTTTTTAAAAGCCCATTTCTTTCCAGCTTCTGCGCCTTCCTTCTTTCCGTATTTTTCCTCGTGTTTGTGATGAGAATCGTGTCCCTGGTTGGCTTTGTGAGCTTTCTTGTCAGAGTGATGATGACCCTCGTGGTGTCCTTTTTTCTTTCCATGATGATCCTGCAAAATATATTCTCAATATGTAAAATGAAAATCCGTGCACCAAACTTTTTTAATCGTCATATTGTAAAATCATAATTTGAACGTTTGCTGTTTTTAGTATGCAAAACTTTCTAAGCATTTCGCTCATTAACTGACAACGCAGCATTTTTATTATAGTAGAGAAACATTTTTTTCTAATATGTTTTTTCAATTTTGATTTTAGAAATTCTGATAAAAATTACCAATCAGTGGAATTTTATTAGAAATTTAGTTTTTGCCTTAATTTCAAGTAAGAGAAACGCTTTTACTAGTAAAAATTTGAAAGTGAATTTTTCCATTATTTTTATCCCGAAACGTGTCAAATACTAATTTTAAGAAAAAAAATCACCAGGCTTGACCGTCAATAGGATTATCAGCAGAAAAAATTCTTCATATTTATATACGATTCGAATACTATATATATGAGGCATTCTTTATCAACTGGGCCACTTTTTTCGGTTCACCTTCCGGATATTTTTCTAAATTTATGAGTTTGTTATACTATTTGAGATGGGTATTTGTGGTTTTTTTCAGATTTTTAAAGGGCGCCATTCAGGATTTACGTTTTTTTAATATCACTATATCTCAGAAAATATTAGACTCTTAAAAAATTCTTAACAACATTAACTTTTTCATTTTCCATCTACTTTCGAGTGATGTTAAAATCATAATTTTTCCAGCAGAAGAAAGTCAATTTTTCGCAAAAAAAGCAATAAATAATTTTTTTAACGAAAAAGCATCTTTGATTTCGGTCTTAAATTTACAAGGTGTTTCGCATTGTATGAAGATTATGAGAAAAAAAATTCCAAAGTGACACCTCCAATTCTTAGGTAGTCAAAAATTGAAAATTAAAATAAAAAAATTAATAAATTTTTTCCTGCCCATTTTTCCCGAATTATTTGGCGCAGCCCGTCGTCCGAGAAGTTTCATTTTATCTTTTGAAAATGTGATGAAATTCGCTAGGGAGGAAATCCGAAGTGGCACCTCCGATTCATAGGCAAGAAAAAATGTATTAATTTTTTTATTTTAATTTTCAATTTTTTGCTGCCTAAGAAATGAAGGTGCCAGTTTGGAATTGTTTTCTCAGAATCTTCATACAATGCGAAACACCTTGTAAAATTAAGACCGGAATAAAGGATGCTTTTTTCGTAAAAAAAAATATTTATTGCTTTTTTTTTTGCGAAAAATCAACTTTCTTCCGTTGGGAAAATTATGATTTTAACATCACTCGAAAGTAGATGGAAAATGAAAAAGTCAATGTTCTTAAGAATTTTTTGAGAGTCTAATATTTTCTGAGATATAGTGATATTTAAAAAAAAACGTAAATCCTGAACAGCGGCCTTTAAAAATCTGAAAAAAATCACAAACACCCATCTTAAATAATACAACAAACTGACAAATTTAGAAAAATATCCGGGAGGTCGACCGAAAAAAGTGGCTCAGTTGATAAAGAATGCCTCATATTGGAATGATGTTATTTGTGATTTTTTTTACAGAAAACACTTCTCATGAGTAATAAAACGAGTTTAAAAAATATGTAATAATTTTTTTAACGATGGCAGCATGAAAAAAGATCTTAATGCAACAAGATTTTTCATTTATTCTAAGAATGTATTCTGACCTTATGGTGATCAGAATCGTGATGTCCCTTTTTGTGGTGTCCGCCTTTGTGTCCCTCATGATGTTTGTGATAACCACCAGCCTCTTCGTTATCCCCACCCTCATGAAACTCATCGTAGAAATCGTGTTTTTTCTCATATTCGTCCTTTTTGAAAATATTGTGTTCGCCCTTAGTACTGTGGCCCTTTTGATGTTTGCCAGTTTCCTCGAACTCTGCTTTCTTCTCGCCCTTCTCACCATGATGATGTTCTCCATAATGTCCGCCCTCTTCGTGTTTCTTTTTCTCATGACCTCCAGACTCTTCGTAGCCATGTTTGTGGCCCTCTTTGTCATGATGGCCCTTTTTACCCTTATCGAACTCGTGCTCTGACTTGTAGCCCTGCAAGAATCTCCATCATTTCAAACATGCTTACTTTTGAAAACCAATTTTTTACTCCTTTTACAATCCCTTTAGGAAAATTTTATTTGCCATTTTGGAACCGTGGTTTTGATTTAAATGGCAAGAACAAAAATTAGAAAACGACAGCCTTGAGTAATCTGCATAAACATTATATAAATAATATTTATTATTATTATTATTATTGTTTAATAAAAAAAATTGTACTGTTAAGTTATATAAAAAGGTACGTGTTATATTCGGGTTAATTAATAATGCAAAAAAATTATAATTTTTTTAATAACACCAATAAATTATTTATTCACTTTTCATTCGATAAATTATTTTATTTGTCAATAAATATTCGTTAATCAGGGAAAGATTTGATTTGTTTAAGTCGAGAAAATGCGATTAATCGCATTTCTTAGAAACTATATTCGTGTTATAAGATTTTTGACCTTATTAAGTTGTTTTTATTTTGGCCTCCTTGAGGATGTATCGACAATGGCCAACCTAATATTTTCATTTTTCATGTAACGACTTTTAAGGAGTTAATTATAATTGTATAATAATTCAAAGCAAAGTCAACATTTAATTAATAATAATTTTGATATTTGGTGTAAAAAAAATTATCGCAAAAGACCGAGTTTTATGGACTTTAAAAAGTCTTAGGATTTGGCTCATATAGAGTATAAAGTGCTTTGGAAAATACGCAGCGACACAATAGCCCCCATTGCACTAGTCGACATTGAATGAGCCTTCAATAATAACAAAAAGGAAATATCGTAAAAGAAAAGTACATGTCTGGATCCCCGGCCT